>CM064912.1:45952753-46530253 GCA_032727855.1 Quercus ilex subsp. ballota | reverse complement strand
GGTTGCCATACTCTAGAGATGAGGACGAATGGTACATGGTATGATATACCTAATACAAACCATCTAAGAGAGAAAGGGAGGAGGAGGGAAGGGGTTTAAATGAGTACATAACCAAAGGGAAAGGTTAAACTCCTAAATATATTAAACACTGCCGCTTGGCTTAACCACATGCTTGCATCCGTGCCCTTTTTGCCTGCGCTTGGGAGACTGTGCTCTAGCTCCAAGTGTCCTCGCTCCATGTGTGTACATGCAAAGCCAAAGACAAGAAACCAGCAAACAAGCAATGGAAAGAAGAGTTGCAAAGAGCATATGGAAAGGCATAAAGTAGATAAGCATGATAGGCATGGCAAGCAAAGAAGCAAGGATACGAGCAAACAAGTAATACGGCAAACAAGCAAGATAGCAAGCCAACAAGCAAAAAGGCAACAAGCAAGAAAGCAAACAAAAGGTGGTGTCCGCGAGGGACAAATGTAGGTTTGGATCAAATGTCCATAGCTTCATTGTGTTAAAGCATGGACGACACACTAGCAAGCAAGACTCATGCTTGGACATGTAAGCGAGCTTGTAAAGATGCATATAAAGCCAACGGGTGACACAAACAAGCATGGTAAGCATATCATCGCACAGAGTGGAAAATGGGAAAGGTATGCATGAAGCAACCGGCTTCACGACGATGCCTCCCAAATGGTTACATCCAAACAAGGCCTCATGGGTGTCAAATGTAACCGCACGACCACAAACCCGCTAAGGGCATCAAGCGTGGCAAAGCCTTAAACTAGAAAGGCTAACATAAGCATAAAGCATAGAAGCGAGCAAGCATAGACTTGCAAATAGGGGTGATCCAAACCATTTGATGTGGGCCAAGGTGTATGAATCATGACAAAGATCATAGGGCCTAGATCGGGTCCCAACCATTAGGCCAAAACACAATAAAGAAACACAAAGTGACAAAAGGGCTACAATAGTACATGGCCTGACAAACATAGCCTAGGTCTAGGCACACAAACATGACATGGAGTGCACAAGCACATGGAAGATAACATAAAGCATGTAGAGAACAAAGATCCATGCACACAAGCATGTGGAAACATATATCTAGACATCTAGGCATAGAAACATGCACGTAAATGTGTAGAAACTTAGCACATAAACATGGAAGAACATGAATCCAAGCATATAAGCACGTGAAGACAAGGATGTAACCATATAGCATGGAAATAAATACAGAATACACATAGATCCAAGAAAGGCATAGCCAACAACATCATACAATCATGTGAGCATGTGACCCTAACGTCTCCCTAGAACTAAAATATGCATAAAACATGGGAAAACATGGCATAAAGCCTAAAGCATGTAGATCTAAACATATAAGCATGTAAGGATGTAGATCTAAGCATAAAACATGGCATAAGGCATAAAAGCAAGGAGATCTAAGCTAGAAACACAAAGAAAGCAAGAAACGTGCTAAAGAAAGGGATAAATCATGTTATTAAGGCATAAAAGCAAAATAAATGCTAGAAAAATATTTAGAAGGTTAGGGGTGTGGATGGTAGCCAACAAATTCATCCACATCCCTAAACCCCAAATCCCAAGTGTAGAATCAAGGAAAAGAAGATTGGGTATAAGAACAATACCTTGTGTTTTTTGGTGAAACAAAAAGAATCAAGAAGCTTTGATGTGTTTTTTGGGTGTTTCTTTTGTTTGAAAGAAGGAAAAACGTGTGGAAAAATACTAGGCAAAGAGCAAAACTCAGAAAAAATGTGGTCTCCTCTGGGTCTAAGGGGTGCCTGGGGCTATTTATAGCCCTCACATGAACTTCGAGGTGGTAGCCCTTGAAGGGCCACTAGCGGCTCTTTAAGGGCTGCCAGTCTCCAGCCTCCTCTGATTGGGTTGATCTTGATACCCTTGGAAAGGTTTTGAATTCCTGTTTCTGAAAAGGTATGGAACTTGAAAATCCAACGGTCGGATCAAAAGTTGTGGCTCTCAGAAATTAGTAGTGCATCAATCGATGTGTCATCCCAGTTTTCATGATATCTCGGCCATTCTAACTCCAATTTCAACCCATGAATAGTCGTTGGGATGTGAATTTGATAATCTTCACAATGGCATTGGTTTCAATCTGTTTTGATAGCCAGATTAAAATTAGGGTTTTTGGGCCCACCCAAGATTGACTTCGGGTCAAACTTGGTCAAAGTTGTTAAAAATCTCTGAGAAGCTCAGGTTTGATGTAAAACCATGAAAAGTGTTATTTTGTGTGGATTTTGACCTTGTTTGACCTTTGGTCAATCCTAGGGTGACCAAGGGCATTTTGGTCATTTTTGTTGAAAGAGGCACTTCGGGTGCTCAGGTGCCCGAACAGGTTGTGCAACGTCATTCTAGATGTTCTCACATGTTAGGACATATGTGTTTCACTTGTTAAGAACATATGTCATTCTTTTATGTAATTGGCTAATCCTTTGACAAAATGCACTCAACTTGTAATTGGGTAATTCTAGGTGTTTTTAATACTTCAAGAAACAAGGTTTCAAGATCAAGTGTTGAAATCATCAAGTCTGTCCAAGAAACAAGCTGAAGAAGTGCACAGTCATTAAATCTCGACACCTGCTTGACAGCTGCTCGACACCTTCTAGCTATCTAGGTTTATAAAATCAGAATTTCTGATCTGATTTCTTGGGATCTGTGGATGTGTCTTTGGGCCTTCTTTTCTTCTAACCCTAGGCATATAAAAGGATTGTTTTAAGGGCCTTCAAAGTGTTCACAAGTTGCACAAGCATTGAGAAAACTCTGTTCAAGCAAATTGTGACCGGAGACAAAGTTATGCCCTAGTTCATCTATTTTGAAGGAGTTGCTGTGTATGTGCACCTTTGGGTTTTGTGACCAAGCATCTTCTTGATCTTCATTGTGGATGAACTAAAGAACTTTACAGCCAACAACTCTTTCTAGTTGGTGATTGAAGTCGCGTACTGGGATCCGCGCAATTGGTTCGTCACATACTTGGGAGCTGTGCATCAAAAGGGGGAACTGTCACTACAGAACAAGTACAATTAGGTATTGGGGTAAGGGTTCAACTGTAGGTTGGTAAGGTACTTGGGATCCCTTTACTTGTAACCACTTGTAGTGATAATAGTAGAGTTTTGGGAATGGTGACCTGAAAATCACCTGGTGGGGTTTTTGCCGTCAGGTTTTCCCCATTCGTAAACAAATCACCGAGTTATTTATTTTCCGCTGCATAATTAGTTTATTAGTGATTTGTTTCTGCTACCATGCGTTTGCATATTAAATTGATTAATTAATAACTTGGCTAATTAATTAATTAATTTAATCACAAGGGGTCAATACGTTTTTGGCCTATCAAGTGGTATCAGAGCAGGCACACTCTGATTAGGTTTAATCTTTGCTACGTTGATCCATTGACCCATGTTTGTCATGGATAGAGGACAGTCATTAATCATACCTCCTTTATTTGATGGCACTAACTATGTATACTGGAAAGTATGCATGAGATATTTCTTGCAGTCTTTAGATGAAAAGGTATGGCAAGTTGTGGAGATTGGCTGGATCAAGCCAAAAGAAGCGCCGGCCAATTGGGATGAAGCCAAGATCAAGGCGGCAAACTTCAACAGCAGAGCGCTGAATGCCTTATTTAGCGCAGTCACCAATGAGGAGTTTAAGAAGATATCCTCCACAGAAACTACGAAGAAAACATGAACCATCCTCCAGACAACCTATGAAGGTATAAAGGCTGTCAATGATTCAAAGTTTCAAAGACTCACTACAAGCTTTGAAGAAATAAAGATGGAGGAGGATGAGTTGTTCGATGAGTTCTATGCCAAGCTCAAGGACATAGTGAACTCAGCCTTCAATCTTGGGGAAACCATTCCTGAACCCAAGATTATGAGGAAAGTGCTTAGATCTCTACCTGAGAGATTTCATGCGAAGATTACTACTATAAAGGAATCAAAGGATATTGACAAGATTCCTTTGATTGAGTTGGTTGGAAACTTGCAGACCTACGATCTAGGATTGGCAAGTCGGGTAAAGGCAAGAGCATGGCCTTGAAGGCAAAAAGCAGTGACACAGATGAGCCTTCCGATGATGAAGATTCCAAGATGAAGTCCTACATTACAAGGCAGTTCAAGAAGTTTATGAAGAATGCTAATGGGAGGAGCTTCGATAAGGACTGCAGACAATCCAGTTCTTTTCAGTCTAAGGGCCAAGACAAAGGGAAAAAGGATGCTAAGGATGGCGGTCAGTACATTGTTCCTGCAAGACCAAAGTGTTTTGGGTGTCATGGATTCGGTCACATGAAGCAAGAGTGCCCCACATATCTCAAGAGCATTGGGAAGAGTAAGGCACTTGCTACAACCTTGAGTGACACTGAGCCTGAAGATGATTCCGACAATAAGGATGATGGAATCTTAAATGCCTTTACTGCCACAGTCAATCCTACTGAAGGGATTGTTGAAGACGTGGAAGAAGAACAAGAATTGGTGGATTCCAAGTGTGAGAAGATGGATGATCAATATGATATCCAGACAGCCTATAAGAAGCTTTACAAGCTCTCTAAGAAGCATGAGAAACTGTATAGGTTGGCCACCAAGAAGTTCAGTGATGTGGAACTTGATCATGAAGAGCTTTCCACAAAATTTGATGAAGCTAATCAAACGATAGGTGCACTGAGGTTTGAGAAAAATTTCTTGGCTGAGAAGACCAAGAAGCTTGAAGCGGAGCATTTTCAAGTCAGAGCTCAATTGGAAAGGACTTCAAGTGCAAATCTTGATGAGATGCTCAGCATTCAGAAATTTGCTTCGGATCGAACGGGTTTAGGGTATGGTCTTTCTTCCTCTAATATTGCTTCTACTAGTGCTACTGTGTTTGTTTCTCCTGCTAATAATACTAAAATTGAGAACACTGATGTCAAAATTGAATTAGCTTGTGAGAACTTAGACAAGGGTAAATCTATCTTAGGAGCACCCTCTAAACAGGATGAGAAAGATGTTAAAGACCCTTAGGCTAAGAAGGCTAACTCTCAAAAGTCTAAACAGAAGAAGCAGCATCTCCGTCATCATTGTGGAGCTGCCGGTCATACACAACCAAATTGCTACAAGTGGTTAGCCACTCAACAGAGCAACGACATGATTGCATCTGGAAGCCAAAATCAGCTTCAATCCTCTCTTGCTCCTCTTGGTGATCTTCTCAAAGCCCTCATGTTCCTTTCGAACTTGAATGGTTTCAATTCTTCCCCTTCACCGCTGGTTCAAGGGTTTAATCAAAGGAAAGGTTCTTCCAAGGTGTGGAAGAAAAAGGACTCTAAGTGATTTTATCACTTTCTTCTATCTTTTTGTTTTTGTTTGTTGCATTACTTGTGTGTTCTGCATTTATTTTGAGTCAGTCTAGTTTTATGCTTTGCTTTGTTTAACATGTTTTTGCTTGTTTGTTTTTCAGTTTTGTTTGTTTTGTTTTTCATATAAAAATAATAATAAAAAAATTGAAAAAATCAGAAAAATACAAAAACAGTGTGTGTTTTGTGTACATTGGTACTTGTGTACCTTGGATGGCCATTGAAACAAAGTTTTCTAAACTTTATATCATCTGTAGCTTAGATGAGCATTCTTATGTATAACTAAGCAAGTGAGCTTTGTGGCTCTTGTTTGTGATGAGTAAGATTAAGTTATCTCTTGAACTTAACACTCGTATCACTCTTTTTGACGGGTAAGACTAGAAAATCCTAAGAGAAATACATAAATAACTATCTCACCACTGTTGCCTGCCAATCATGAAAGACACCTGTATGCTTCGGCATAGCAAAAGTGTAATATCAAATGCTTAACATCTTGGGTATTTCTTTTCTCTCTCTTATATGCCCATGCATGATATGCTAAATAAAAGAAAATATGCAAAGAAAATAAAAAGCAAAAGATCAAAAGTGCTTTAAATATGATTGCAAGCATGTATTCTAGGAGATGTGGGAGTTATAGGATGTACCTCGAAGGTGATAGTCTCCATCAAACAGTTATGATTGTGTGCGAATTAAAGTGATTTTCTCATATCATAAATCGTCATAACATGTATACACATATGCAATCTTACGATATTTTTCACACACCACACGCAATATTCTTTGCTACTCTTGATACATGTGCAGG
The DNA here is from genome assembly GCA_032727855.1 of Quercus ilex subsp. ballota. Taxonomy (NCBI): domain Eukaryota; kingdom Viridiplantae; phylum Streptophyta; class Magnoliopsida; order Fagales; family Fagaceae; genus Quercus; species Quercus ilex. The sequence continues at coordinate 46,524,104 of CM064912.1, read as the reverse complement.
TACAATGTAATTTGGCCATCACAAGGTTTTACATGTGCTAATGTATGCTCATTAAACTGTCTTGACTTGTTTTTGAAATATAAAATTGGCTAGACTTATTTAGTGTGTGTGTATGTTTTTGAGGATCCAAGTGCTTATATTTCTTCTCGAGAGATGTTTTTGAGAGCTTAATATGTTGATTGGATCAGTGTTTGAGTTGCATGTTGGATTGCATTCATATCTGTGTTTTTCTCTTCTTGAAAAACTTTTTTTAAAAGCTGGCTCGACACCTCCTCGACACCTCCTCGATACCTAGCTATCTGTCGAGCTTCTCAAGCTTTTTCTTATCGCAATCTTGAGACCTCCCCGACATCTGGTGGATCGATCGAGAAAGTTCCTACCTCCTCGATAGCTTTTTGACACTTGGTGGATCGATCGAGCTTCTGTTCATAATCAGGTGATTCTTGTTCCTCGATACCTCTCGACACCTGCAGTTGTCGACGTTCATTTTCTCGACACCTTCCTCGACAGATGTCTCGACACCTCTCGAAATCTTAGCTGTTGAGATTTACTGAGGACTCTATATAAGCTCCTCGTGCGATCCGCCTCTCATTTCTGTCGATCTCCTTCTCAAGAGCTCTCTCTTTTCTCTCCTAAACACTCTCATCTCACTCCAATCTTGCTCCTTAAGGTTTCTTCAAGCTTTTTCAAGATTTTCTACACTTGGTAAGCTTCTTATCTCTTCATTCTTCATGCATTTCATGTTTTGAAACCTAGGTTTTGGGGTTTTTGAAAAATTTTGGGGTTTTTCAAAATTGATGAGTGTTTATTGAAATTTTGGGATGGGTTTTCACTTACATGTGTTTAAAATCTCATGCATTGCATCACATTAGTATTATAACAGTATTTTCATGCATTTAGATATGTGTAATATGCTTGTGTGCTGGTAGGATTGGATTGGGCTGAGCCTATGATGTTTTTTCTTTTGCATGTCACATGTTCATGCATTCCCCATGCATACGTACTCTCTATTCAATATATTTGATATATTTGAATTGTTTGGGACTTTTCTGATTATCTTTCTTTCTCTCTCTCTGTTTACGTTAGTTATGTCTATGGCACCTAAACGTAAGTCTGCTCCGTCCCAGAACCCTCTGCATTCTAGGACATCTTCACCTTCTAATCCTACTCCTTCTAACATTCGGTTCCGTGATGAGGTTGCTCGTAAGGCTTTCTCGGAGAACTTCTCTAGACGAGGTGTTCATTCGGAACGCCAAGTCATTTTGGTGGACTTCGCCGACACTGACCTTCCCTTTGCCATTCACAGTTGGGGATGGGAGTCACTGTGTGACGTCCCGGTCACTTGTCCTCTCGTGCTTATTCAGGAGTTTTACTCCAACATGCACGGGATTGATCTTTCAGTACCTCTTTTATTTACTCGCGTTTGAGATATGCACTTTGCTATCACACCGCAACTTGTTGCGGATGTGCTTTGGGTTCCTAGAATATAGTTTCCTGACTATCCTAGTTATGAGCGTCTGTGGACTGTGTTCGAAGATGAGCTCATGGCTGCTTTTTGTGAGCACCTTGTTGACTAGGGTGAGCATCAGTATACACCATGTAAGCCTTTTGCTAAAGGCCCTCGCTTCATGAACATGGTGATGACTTTTGTACTCCATCCTCTCTCTCACTACAACTCCATCACAGAGCCTCGTGCTTGGTTTTTGTTATCTCTACTTGAGCATCTTACCATAGACTTTCCTTCTCATTTCATTCTCTCTATTATAGATGTTCATTTATATTCGGCATCCCGTGATAAGCTCATCTTTCCTTCCGCTATCACGAGAATCTTACGCCATTTTTTTGTCCCTTTTCCTGCGTTTGACCACTTCACACACATTTATGCCATAGACGCCACTACCGTAAAACGTAGTGCAGTGCAATTTAGGTCGCGACAATCGGATTCCACTCCTCCCTCCCATCCGACTCCATCTCGTTCACCTCCATCCACATCTGCTCCCTCCTCTTCCATGGGTGATGCATCACTTGGAGACATCATGGCGCAGCTGCAGCGCATGGATGCTCGCCTTGATACACTTTCTATTGAGTTGTATCAGGTGAGCGTTCATGTCGGTCATATTGCACGATGGTAGGCGACTATGGGTGGTTTTGCTCCTAAGGCTACTCCTTCACCACCTCCTCTAGTGGCTTTTGATTCTGATGCTGAGGATGATGATGATGATGGTGATGACGATGACGCTTCGAATGATGATGGAGATGCTAGCTCTACCGATGAGATGTCTACTTGACACTCTTACCCTTTTTCACTTGTGACAAAAAAGGGAAGTAGTTTTGGATATTGAGAGTAGTCATTCTTAAAGGGAGAATTAGTGTAGGACATTTTGTTAGGGGGAAAGTTCTGATATGAGAGATGTAGTGAGGATATGATGTATCTTTTTCTTTTCTACCTTATTAGATACATTGTTCTTGTAAATTAGGTCTTGTGACCAGTTTTTACATACATTGTACTTATTTTTTCTATATATGGATGTATGTTTCTTTCACCTACCTCTACATGTGTTGTTTCTTTTCTATCTTTTTACACATGTTTCTTATTACTTGTATGCAATCTATTATTTCTGTTTCACACTAAGATGCCTTGATGAGTTTTGTTTAAAGTGTTTCAGAAATACAGGTTGTCAAAGTCTACTTGTCATAAACTCTCTTCTTGCAAAGTTTTTCAAGAGTTTGTGTTAGGATAGATTTTATTGTATTCAACAAGTGAGTATGAATTAAGTGATTTATGACTTCTCTCATATGTTCATTTGTTTGTTATGCTTTTGTCATGGATTGCCAAAGGGGGAAATTGTTAGGACATATGTGTTTCACTTGTTAAGAACATATGTCATTCTTTTATGTAATTGGCTAATCCTTTGACAAAATGCACTTAACTTGTAATTGGGTAGTTCTAGGTGTTTTTAATACTTCAAGAAACAAGGTTTCAAGATCAAGTGTTGAAGTCATCAAGTCTGTCCAAGAAACAAGCTGAAGAAGTGCACAGTCATTAAATCTCGACAGCTGCTCGACAGCTGCTTGACACCTTCTATCTGTCGAGGTTTATAAAATCAGAATTTCTGATCTGATTTCTTGGGATCCGTGGATGTGTCTTTGGGCCTTCTTTTCTTCTAACCCTAGGCATATAAAAGGATTATTTTAAGGGCCGTCAAAGTGTTCACAAGGTGCACAAGCATTGAGAAAAATCTGTTCAAGCAAATTGTGACCGAAGACAAAGTTATGCCCTAGTTCATCTCTTCTGAAGAAGTTGCTGTGTATGTGCACCTTTGGGTTTTATGACCAAGCATCTTCTTGATCTTCATCGTGGATGAACTGAAGAACTTTGCAGCCAACAACTCTTTCTAGTTGGTGATTGAAGTCGCATACTGGGATCTGCACAATTGGTTAGTCACGTACTTGGGAGCCGTGCATCAAAAGGGGGAACTGTCACTACAGAATAAGTCCAATTGGGTATTGGGTTCAACTGTAGGTTGGTAAGGTACTTGGAATTCCTTTACTTGTAACCGCTTGTTATGATAATAGTGGAGTTTCGGGAGTGGTGACCTGAAAATCACCCGGTGGGGTTTTTGCTGTCAGGTTTTCCCCATTCGTAAACAAATAACCGTGTTATTTATTTTTTGTTGCATAATTAGTTTATTTAATGATTTGTTTGTGCTACCACGCGTTTGCATGTTAAATTGATTAATTAATAACTTGGCTAATTAATTAATTAATTTAATCACAATGGATCAATACGTTTTTGGCCTATAATTGCAGTCCCATGGGGAGAAAATAATAATTTTGGATTTTTGGGGGTCCGGCATGCAAATCTAGGGCAAACAAAATACGGTATCAACAAAATTAAAGTTTAAAGAGTATGGAAGAGTAATGCAAATACAAGATAACACTGAGACGTGTTATCGAAGAGGAAATCGAAGAACTCGGCGAAAAACCTCTCTGCGACCCTCTAAGTCAAAATTGATTCACTAGAGAATAAAGTTGGAGTACACAAATAACAAAAGACCCTCCAAGCCTAGTCTACCCCATGTACTTGAGCCCTTTAAGCTCTTACTACCAATGGACTTCTTGGAGTCTTGTCTTCTCTAGGTTTTTGGATCCCGCAATTCAGTCCGATTGCATCCGTCAATGAATGACTCCTTCCAATGCTTCCCAGCAGCACCAAAATCTCAATTTATACTCAGAATCGGTGTGGTAAATGTTTGGGGTACCAACCTCTCAAAGATCTAGAGATTGAGAGATAAGAGTTTCTTGAAAACCACAAGGAAATGTGTAGATGATTGTGGGTATAACAATCTCTAACTCTTAAGTGTATTTTCTAGAGTTTTCTCTCTGAAAAGCACTCTTTATAATTTGTGGGTAATAAGAGTATATATAGTGTGGGTAAAGACTTGGTAAAGCAAAATACAACTTTTTGCCAAACAGAGACTTTTGTAGGTCATTCTAGATGGGTGCATTTGGAAAAGGGCTTGTCTGACTTCTTCAATTGTGTACGGTTGTAATAAAGAATTGTTCATCTCCGTTGTAAACCGCTTCTCCACATCCAGTACACTCTCCATCTGTGGGATTTTCTGAAGTGAAGAGATTGTGGAAATATTTTTCTGCAACCTGTGTAATCTAATCCTCAGATGTACTCCAACTACCATCTGCATCCTGAATGCCAGATATGTGATTTTTGCGGCGCCTTTGACTAGCTCGTTGGTGAAAAAATTTAGTATTTTTATCACCTGTAGGTAACCAAATGGAACGAGACCTTTGTTGCCAAAAGAGTTCATCCTGGTGTAGAATAGTGTTAATTTCTACTTTTAGTGTTCTAATTCTTTGCATGTGTTTGGCCTTATTCTCCCTTGATAACTCTTCAAGTGCTACTTGTTTCTCATGTAATTTTGCTTTAAAATTCCCAAAATTAGACCTACTCCAATCCACCAAGGCATGTCAACATTGTTTGATTTTTTCCAAATAATCTAAACATTGGACTCCCATTTCAGATTGGCCCTCCCCAAGCTTCATGGATCACTCTTTCACAATCAAGATGAGTAGCCCACTTTTCCTCAAAACGCCTTGGCAGCTTCTTTCTCTTTCTAGGGTTAAGTGAATCTGTTGATATTAAAATAGGCACATGATCCAAATATGATACCTAGAGTGATTAACTTTGGCATGAGGAAAAATGTCCCTCCACTCCAAATTGGCACACACCCTGTCTAACCTCTCTTGCACCAAGTCCTCGCCCAACCTTTCATTGTCCCAAGTGAAAATATTACCACAAAAACCCAAGTCTGCTAGCCCATAGAATAATAGTGCCTCCCTAAAATCTTGCATCGGCCTTAGAGGCCTAGGAATTCGGCCTTGATTTTTTTCCATACACAAAATTTCATTGAAATCTCCACAACATAGACATGGATATGAACTCCTAGAGTGAAGATGCCTTAGCAATTGCCATGATTCATGTTTCCTTTGTGCTTCATGCCAACTGTAGAAACCAGTTAATCTCTAAAGAGAATTGTCTTTTGTAATTAGAGCATCTATATGATTTGGTGAGTAAGTTTGTACATGCAAATCAACATCTGCCATCCATAAAAGGGCCAAACCACCCCTTCTATGAACACTTGGAACAGCTACCATACAGCGGTAAGGTAAGTCCGCCTGTATCCGTCTCATCTCTGTCACAGATTGCTTTGTCTCCATGAGAAACAAAACATTAGGAGCTTTCTCTCTCACTAAATGAGAGAGTACGTCAACTGCCATTTGGGAAGTCATGGTTGTCTGCTGAACTCTTGCCCCGTTTCCTACTCTTGCTGAAACCATCCACCATGTCGTCATCCTTCTTTGCTAATGTTTCTTGAAATAGCCTCTTTGGACCCACGGTTTCAAAGTTCGCAGAAGGGGCATGTGTGGAAAAGTGTGGGTCACGTGCTACTCTTTTCCAAGTTCTCCCTATGTGAGCATTAAGTGACTCACGTGCTGCCTCACATGCATTCTCATTGAAAGTTTGTTGTTCCACTTCCACGCAAATGTAGTCAACAGGTATGCTAACTAGATTTTCGATTTCACATGGATGTGCCATCATTGACGCAAGGGTTTCTAAAACATCAAAGTTCATGCTCAAATTTTCTCCCTCATTGATGCATCGGTTTCCTTTTGAGTCACAATACTTCCCAAGATTAATTGATCCGTTGCTACATTACTGTCCTTATGATTATCCTCGTAAATATTCCTTCCCATTAATTTCGCACCTGATGGATGAGGATCCGTAACGTTTCCTTGATTACTGTCGACGCCAGCTGGACTCCTAACGACATCAGTCTCTGACGTGTGTGTGGGGTGGACGGAACCCTACTGCCGTGAACTCCCTCATCTCCACTTTCATGGTGAGATGGTTGTCCACTCCGCCCCACCTTCAGCCATTCCCGGTATGGAAGCCCACGTTGATTTTTGTCTCTTGGGCAGGTGCATTCCCTAGCTTCATGGCCAATTTTTCCACACTGATAGCAAAAGCCAACCAGTCTTTCATATTTGAAACCTATCCGAACTATATCGCCCTCAGGATTAGCTACTACTCCACTTCGCCGTAATGGTTTATCAACGAGTATTTCGACCCTTACCCGAACGAAGTGAGCTTGCTCCGATGAGAAAGCCTTATTGTCAATCTCCACTACTATCCCCAATCCTTCACCAATGTCCCTAGTTGCTTCCTCTGATATTAAATCAAAGGGTAAACCCCACACTTGAACCCACAGTGGAATAGAATTGAACATGACCGTCCTAGCCGTCATCCCCCTCTCCCATCTCCTCAAGACTAGAGGATGATTTTCAAAACTCCACGGGCCATTTTGGATAACCCACTTCAACTGAATTTCTAGTGTAAACTTGAATTGAAACAGTCCATCACCCACGTCCACAATCTTCAAATCAGCCCCCATCTTCCACACCGAGCGAAGTAGTGATTTGGCTGCACTTTGGTTGTACGGCCTTGTTGTTAGAAAGTGTCCAAGCAGGCTAAGTGAACATGCTTCAAGTATTTTGTCCCTGTGTGTACTTCTGACCTTAATCACCTCCCCTTCTTCCTCGGTCAAAGTTATATTCTGCACCCTCTCAAGGAAGTCCGAATCCATATTACCTCTGAGGAGAATTTGGTTGTCCAAAGCAAGTGAAAGTAATTACTTTGACGTAGAAAAAACAACTCACCTATAGTGAGAAGTAGAAAGACCTCACCAAACGTGGGAAGGAAGGCTCACCAGTCGTGAGAAGAAAGTAGGGGACCTAAAGTAGGGAAAATCAAGCAAAATCAATTGCCCTAACAATATATAGTGTCATTTTTTAAAATGCCAAAATAAAGGTTTTTTTTTAGGAAAAAAATAAATAAAACCTCTATGGTTAAAAACTTAGAAGCCCAAACTACATCCTAAAACTTGGAGATTTTTGAATTTTGTACCTTAAATTTTTAAAATTTGAATGGTACCCTCAAAGCAAATCTTTGAGTTATCCTATAAAGACCTAATATAGAGTGTAGAAGCTCAATTTTCCAACTTTCGAAAACTCCAAATTTCAAGTTAAAATTGCAAATAGGAGTAAAATTATCATTTCCCAAGTTCAAAGGAGGAAAAATCATTTCTCATTATGGCAAAAATCACATTAAATTGGGTCTTGATAGGAGATTTTGTCATTTCAAAATTTAGAAGTTTCACCCTAAATATACAAGATTTTTTTTTTTTTTAAAACCTAAATTTTAAGAAATAAACATACACACACAAGAAAAAGGAAATAAGGTTTCCACAAAATTACTTCTCATCAATTGAAGAAGAACTTAAAACGTACATGAGATATCACATAAAAGTCAATTAATTTTGATCATCCTCAGAAATAAGTGATTTTAAATAGATTAAAAAAATTACTTTACATTGGTTATCAAAAATGAGGATAAACATGCATGCATAAGATCAAACTTATAAAATAATCTAGTAATTTTAATTATTAAAATTAATTGTTTGTGTTACAAAATAATTAATTATTTTTTATAAATCAATAGCTTAATCACTTAATATTGTTACCCTAATCAAATGAGAAGTCAATTCCGATAAAAACTTATGTAAGTATCTCTTACAAATATCAAAAATAGAAATGAAATATGTTAAGTGAAAATATGAGAATAAAAAATCTAGGAAATCGGTTCTTAAAAATAAAATAAAATAAAAACCTAAGAAATCGGAATCAAAGTGCTGGTGTTGGGGCAAATCATATATATACACTAAAGGTTGAGACTTAAAAGTCATGGATGCACCAAATATCACTAGTTCTTTTTAAATAAAAAGGATAATTAATTCCACCAATGTTTTAGATTAAAAAAAGAAAAAGAAAAAAAAACTAATTTATTCTTATCAACTAAACATCGTCTTCTTTTTATCCATATCAACATCTTCTTCTTTTTTAATTCATATAATTTTTTATTTTTTTAAATGTTAATTATGGAGTTGTGAGAGGTTTTAGGATTGGAAAAGACATTTAGACCGGGATAAGATTCTTAAAATAAAACTCATCTTCATTTAAATCAAATTGAAAACTCTTATTTAATATATAGTAATCTAGGATTTTCTTCTTTTTGTTAATATCAATTTCTTCTTCTTTTTTTCTTTTTTTCTTTTTATAGGAATCCACTTTTTCTTCTTGTTTGTATTGCAATGATATTTTTTTAATAGTATCATTTGATACCAAATATCTTCTTCTTAACTAGAGCAATCTTTTTAGTGAGGATTACACTTTTAAAGATTATTTTTTTTAATAAATATATAGATATGATAGAATTTTAACTTATGGTGTCCGATTGTTTTTTATTTAGCTAAGACACCAACAAATACGTTCTCCCCAACTAGAGTGGCATTCTTTTTGAAGATTACACTTTTAAAGAGAATTTTTTATAATAAATATATACCAATTAGTTTGTGCAGGTAAAGAAAAGCTATAGTCATTTTCCTTCTTGTTCTGAAACAAAGTTGCTCGTCTTCTTTGCAAGCTTCACTACTCTTCGATTTCTTCTTATCTTGATAGAAATTACCTTAGGAAGTCATACTATTTTTTAAAGTAATCAGCGACTCCCTTACTTTTTCATAATTATTAGTTTCTTTAGACTCATAAATCTTGTAATTTTTCGGTTCACATAAGAAGCTAAGTCTGATTAACAATAAATTCGGCGTGGATGACAAATGTTCATCCCCAATTCCTAATGAATATAAAAAGTCTCATATTTCTTCAAAAAATATTTATGAGCTCCTAAGCAACATTGAATTGATAACAAATTTTATTTATTATTTTTTTCTGGTTTTTAATTTGTGTATTATATATACCTACTTTATGTTTCAATTCAAGGCTAGAAAAGTACCAACTTTGTGGTCAAGTTCATTTTTAGGAATAGCTATAATCTCTAGTCAATAAAATTCATAAAAAAAAATGCTATTTTGACACCCCAAAAGCCTATCTTTATTTTAATTGTTCCTCAAGCAACACAGTTTCATCAACAAAGTAAAGAGAGCTTTAGAGCATTACCATCAAGTCTTTCATAAAAAATGCTATTTTGACACCCCAAAAGCCTACTTTATTATTTTAGCACATCATTTTACAATATACCATTTATTATATGTTCTATTTTTTTATCACTTCATTTAAATATTATTTCTTAATTCTTTTTAATTCTTATTTTATTCTTTCTTTATTATTTGTTCCTAACAATCATATTTTCAAATATTCTTATTCTAACGGTAACATTTTCAAATAATCCTCTTATTCAACTGTCATATTTTTAAAAATCCATATTTTCTTAAGCATTTAAAAAAAAAAAAAAACGCTGAACCTGTCAAGACTCATATCAAAAGCCAAAAACATATTTATAAATGCAATCTAAAAGCCAACCTGTCAAGTTGAAGTTGTTTCAATTGAACTAAACTACCAATGTAGTTCATAGAAAACTTACATACATAACTCATATCCAATAACATTAACTCACACAGAAAACCCATTGAATTAAACAAAGTTGAGCTTGCCACTTCCTTGATGACAAATGGTACTTAAATTTAACACAACAAAACAATTGGCTAGTACTTAAACTTAACACAGCTAAACAACATAGCCAATGAGTTTTAATGGCAGCTTCATAAACAAAATAAAACAAATCAACCAAATCAAAAGTTTTAATGGCAACTCCATAAAGAAGATGAGACAAATAAACAAAACCAAAAGTTTTCACGTCTCTCCTTGTAATTGCCATAAATGTTCAACGAGATTCATTTGGAGTTGAGAATGAACTTCTTGATCCCTAATGCATTGATGAACTTGAATGAACTCCATAAATTCATTTGTCGACTCACATGACATTGGTATACATGAAATCTCATCAATTTGTTCATAATCTAAGTCCACTGCTTCAGCTTCATCTCGCTCATCTTCAATAATCATGTTATGAAGAATAATGCATGCTTTCATAATGTCTTGTAGTGTTTCATGATAGAAAAATCGTGCAGGTCCACGTACAATTACAAATCGTGCTTGAAGCACTCCAAATGCATCCTTTACATCCTTCCTATTGTTAGACTTATGATTAAATGATTAAATTCACTATTTCCTAACAGTTTAAGCTTTTGGGACAATCGGTAATTTAACATGGTATCAGAGCAGGAGATCTTGAGTTCGATCCCTGTCTTCACTCTACCTCCCATTTAAAATGTTAAATTCCCATTTGTTGGGCCCCTACTTATTAAGGGGAAGTTTAGGCCCACAAGTGAAGGGGAGTGTTAGACTTATGGTTAAGTAATTAAATTCACTATTTCCTAACAGTTTAAGCTTTTGGGATAATCGGTAATTTAACACCTATATGCCTTCTAAGCTTTTGCAAATAATTTTCTTTTTGCTCCTAGTGGAGATGGGATTGTCTTCACAAATGTTGACCATTTTGGATATATGACATCAGCAAGATAGTATGCCATTGTGTAATCATGACCATTGATTGAGTAATTAACTGTAGGAGCATGTCCTTGTGCAAGCTTAGAAAATACATGAGACCGATCCAACACGTTAATATCATTATTTGACCCAGGTAACCCAAAAAATGAGTGCCATATCCAAAGATCATATGAAGCCACTGCTTCCAAAATAATAGTTGGCTCACGAATATGACCACAATACATCCCTTTCCATACAAGTGGACAATTTTTCCATTTCCAATGCTGCAATCAATACTACCCAACATGCCTAGAAATCCACGGTTTTGGCCATGGGCTAGCAATCTAGCGATGTCTTCATTATTTGGTGACCTCAAGTATTCCTCTGAGAAAATAGCAACCACTGCAGCAACAATTTTTTTCAAACTCATCATTGCAGTGCTTTATGCTATTCTCACATATTCATCCATAAAATCAGTTGTTACTCCATAAGCAAGCATCCTAAGTGCAGCGGTCATCTTTTGAAGGTGAGATAGACCAAGCTCTTTGGCATTATTTCTTTTTTGGATAAAGTAAGGTTCATGAGCTTCTACATTAGATAGAATTCAAAGAAAAAGAGAACATCTCATTCGAAATCTCCTTCGAAATAATTTGTGATGATATACAGGTTCTTCGGCAAAGTAGTCATCATAAAGCCTTTTATGGCCTGCCAAATGATTACGGTCGATATACTGACGACACTTACATTGTGATGTCAAACCCATGAGAAGTTTTATAATTATCTCATCTTCATCTGAGTCATCATCAAGCAATTCACGAAAAAAAGAACAACCCATGGAGATAAACTATAAGAAAACATTGGAAAGCAATTATTAATATATATGCAAGAAACATAATATGAAATGAAATCGATAACTTTAAAAGAAGGTTTGATCTTTATGCAAAGAATATAAAATTTTCTTTAAATAAAAACATGGCCTAAGATGAGATCCTCTCCTATCTTCTTCAAGCACTTAAGAATTGTAAACCAATGGATACATTTCAGAAACAATTAGAAGAGCCCAACAGTCAAGACAAGCATAGAAACTATAAGAAAATATAAACCAAAAAATGTATATAGTATTATATGTGCTAGCTCCTAGCTTTTTGACTGCTCACTAACAACTTAGTAGTTAGTCACAGGCTCATATGAATTATTATATGTGCTATTAGAAAATTAGTTATAGGTATATACATGGCAATATCCCCCATTTGCTATCATCTAGCACACACATATATCTAATACCTACTACACAACCTTAACCAATGCCAAACTGCACACTGTTGCAATGCTCCACTGATACTACTACACTACAGCAGTCACTAACACAGCATACAGCACCAAAGCAGAATCAAGGTACTTACACATTGGCCTCTTAGCCTAATCAGCAGCGTCAATAGCATAGCACTAGCATTAAGCATGACAGTAATATAAATTCTATAGTAATACAAAATCAAACATAGAAAATACACGACATTTTATATAAGCTAAAATGTTAGGATTACTTAGATGGCAGTGGCCTACTAGAATCTACAACGAAATCACATAATAAAAGAGTCAAGACCTTTTGCTAAGATCACAAAATACATATCAAGGCCTAAAATCAACTACACCCAAAAAATGCCACAAAATGCATATCAAGGCCTAAAATAAGTTACTACCAAAATAAGGTTGAAACAAGACATCACCTACATCATCTCAACCCAACGAACGGCTTGATATTTGTTTTGCAAGGATTTCCTTTTGGAGTCCATCATAAAAAGCTCTTTGGTCTTCATTCATGCCACTTGTGTCTAGCATGATAATTCTTCCATTCTCTTTCAACTCTTGTAGGCGAACCTTTTCTGCTTTGATACATACTTTCTCTTTTTCTTGTGCACAAGATTCTTCAAGAATTTTCATTTTCTTTTTCAAATATTCAGTTGCAACATCTTTCCCATCATCTTTTTTCTTTCGATTGGCCTTTTCAGCTTTTCTACCTATTGGCCTCTTGAAATCCATAGTGTCATCAACCCCCCTCCTTGATCTATTGAATCTAGAGTTTGAGGCATTTCTTTTCTTGAATCTTCCCTAGGCATAGTAGATGCCCACTTTGGAAAATCCTCAACATTAGCCAACAATGGTCATATTGAAAAAAGTAACCGTGAATTTCTTTAAACAATTCCCTTGCTTTCTCAATCTAAAATAAATAAATAAATATAACATAATTAGTTTCTTCAAACAATTCATTTGTATTGTAAATCTAAAAAAATTAAAGACCATTGCAAAATTTATACCTCCATTTCAGCAGTGGTTCCACTTTCATTTTTTGCTTCAATTTTAGCTGAGGACACGCAACATTTAACTGTTTCCCTATTAATCACTCCCCATTGGCTTGTTAGGGATGAAATACTACGTGTAGAATCAGTCTTGTGGTCCTTGAAGTATTTTGCAACTTTGCCATAAAATGTTGTTTTATGTTGCTCATTACCATACACAAGATTGACACTGGTATTGAGCCATGCGGATACAAGCAACTTGTCTTCCTCAGGACTGAAGTTGATACCACATGTTGTTTTTTTCCTAGAAGTGGCAACTTCATCATTCAGTGGAGAATCTTGGACTAACATGGGATTATTTTCAGATACACCGAAAAGTTGCTCCTCAAGATTAATATTCCCCCGTAAGACATCAGTGTACAATGAATAAAGTCTTGAGTCCATGCTCTAAATAGATATGTAGATAAAAATAATTTAGGTAGTCCAAAGAGAGCCCCCTACAAATAAAAAATCAAATGCATATCTAAATGCACAAAAACAGGAATTATTGCAAAATATTTATTAATATATATATGGCTTTGCGAAATTGTGACTGATAGGTTTACCTTTAACACACACACAGAGACAAATGTGAATCCATGCCTCACTCTTTATCATTCTAAATTCTAAATGCTGGAATTAATGAAACAAATAGATTATTCGTAGTGTCTCATAGTTTAGAATTTAGAATTTAGCCTAAATGCTGGAATTAGAATTTAGAGCATGGACTATTAGAATTTCGTAGTGTCTCATAGATTATTCGTAGTGTCTCATAGCCTATATGCTAGAATTGGAATTTAGAATCCGTAGTGTCTCATAGTTTGCATCCAAGTAATCATTCGGTAATGCAAAAGAATTGAAAAAAAAAACATAACACAGCACACAACACATATGAACTAAGAAGATAGAGAGAATAGAAGTAGACACTGAAATACCGAGAGAATCATAAAGAAGACAGAGAACTTACCTATACGCAGTAGACGTTGAACGAATCGATGAAACCTTCAAAGAAATGGTGAATCGATGAAACATTCAGAGAATCAGCAAATCGATGAAACCTTAAGAGAATCGGTGAAACTGAGATTGAATCGGCGATACTAAGATTGAACAGCAAATCGGGGATACCAATATTGAAATCAGCGACTCTAAGATGAACTAAACCGATTCGATGTATGAGATAGAATAGAGAGGAGAGAGCGAACCAAAAAAAAAAAAACTGGTAAAGGAGATTTTATAGATTAGTGATGATGGAATTTGTGAGATGGTAGAAAGGAAATTGGTGGTGGCTTATGATTCATGAATGGGAAGAGAATAGAGTAAAAGGGACGAGGGGAGAAGAAAAGAGTATGGGAGAGTGGAGATGGAGAAGCAGTGAATGTGTGGCTGAACATGAAGATGAAGAGATATTTTAATCGGGATGTTAGAGAAAGATGAATAAAAAAATAATAAACACATATGGCATTTCTATTCGTACTGTGTTAAAGATGAAAGTGTACTGTAGCATGTCTCAAAATTTTTTGGCATTTAACGCACCTCATGATGCTCTGTTTTTGGTGTTTGGTGTGCCAAATGCCAAACATTTGGCATTTGGCACACCTGATGGTAATGCTCTTATAATAAAGTTGTGTGTTAAAGCTCTAGGTGTGCCTACTATTACTTATGAAGTGGCTGTCCAGACTTGTCTTCTTCGAAAGCTTGGTGAACCTATCACCCTTTTTGGAGAAAGAGATGGAAAGACATGAGAGACTGCTGACGATTATGGGAAACTGGGTGTCGAAGGGCAGGTATTGATGAATCTCCTCATGATAAGGAGGAGGAGGAAGAGGTTGTGTCTTCTGCTACAAAAGCAAATGATGATGAAGAAACTATTTTGTGAGTCTGTAATACTGACAACCGGTGTTGTCCATTGAAGCTTTCATGATAGTACTAACCTTTTGTGTTCTTGGCTAGACATTCTGGCCTTTTGCCCCTTTGGGCAAAAATATTTGGCATTATGCCCCTGTTTCGAAACTATATAGGGGCGTGCCCCTGTTTCGATACTCGATGAGCGTAAAATCGAGTTACTTAAAGTACTCGATTATTCCAACGCCGAGTTCTGGGCAGGTTCTTGCCACGCTGGTCATCTAGCGTGGCTTTTGGGCAATAAAATATTCCTGCGTTACTGTTTGTAACTCAGCAATACGATAACCGAGTTATGTGAGGAATAAGAACCAGTTTTGAATGTAACGTCTCTAAAATAGTTTGTCTTCCTTCCTCAAACAGTGTCTCTCCCTTCCTCAGTTCGATCAGTAGCCACCGTCAATCCGTTTAGTAGAGCCTTCCCAAGTTCAATGAATCTTCAAGTTCTCCTATTTCTACCTGTACCCAAACCAAACCGTTCAGTAGACCCTTTCTGAATCTTAATCCAAACCCACACCTTTTCACTCTCACCATAGCCGAAGCTCAACCCAATCCATCTTCAGAGTTAAAGGAGCAGAAACGTATTAAGGTAATTTCTAAATGCTGAGTTCAAATTTTCTTTTTTTCCATTAAAATATAATTTGAGTTAAGTGTTGCTTGTGCATGTACTCTGATTTGAGTGTGGCTTGTTAAGTTTTTATCTGTTAGATTTTTCTCTATCTCTATTCATTATTATTGTTGCTGTTTTAGCTTTGTTGGGTTTGGTTTTGAACTGGCTTTTGATGCACATCTAGGGTAGAAATTCATGTAAAATACAGTTAGCACGACAACGGTGTTCATTGTTAGGGAAAATTGCTTTTAATTCATATAGTCTGATATCAACTTAAACTCTATATCTGATGTCAAATAATGTCATAAGTTATGTCATGATTTTGAATAAGGGGAAATTGCTTTTTAATTCAATGCTGAATGATCTTGAATTGAGAAGCTATTGGTTTCACAAGCTTCAAACTTATTGGCTTTTACAAGCTTCCACTCTGTTAAGTTATTAATATAATAGATATAATTTGTGTATAATGGATATGCACGCATATATCTACACACAGACCATAAAATGCACATCATGGACATCCACTATTTTCGTTGGTTTCATGTCATTATCCTTGTAATATCATATGGAAACATATAAACTTACCCCATCAGTTGAAAGTCTGTTACATTTTGTGTACAAATGCATAATTGATTGTCTTAAGAGACTAGAATTGTGTTAGAAGTTGTTAAAGTACTTTTTTTTTTTTTGTTATTAGAATTCCTAGTCTTTCTAAGAAAGGATTTAGAAATAGCCTATATAATGGCTTTATTGTAGTCGATAATATTGATAGATTTCAATAACATTCCAACTTTTTTCAAGCGCGATTGCTATCTCCTACCTAAGTGTGACCGGTTAGGAAAGCCTAGGTGTGATTGCCCAGTGTTTTATCTTTCTTTATTTGTTGTTCTTTTTATTGTTTTAATACCAAACAGCCAACAACACATTCAATATCTCATCAAGAATCTAGTTTAGTGCTGAAATTCCTAAAAATCCTACATCAAATTTGGTATTAAATCCCGTCCAAGCTTCTGTCTTGTGTCAAATTAGCAATCATTTGTGGGTTATGTTTGTTGACTAAGTACATCAATTTATTATTATTATTATCATCTACTACATGTGGGGTTGAAAAGGGAACTTAGTGGCCTTTTAGGGTCACCAATCCTTTCCTAATAGGTTGGGTTAGGTTAGGGGGAGCATTAAGATTTGTGGTGGCTTTGGGATTGGAAATAGTAAATCCTCTGAAAAGCCAACTATTTTCAGGTGTCAAAGCCTCTAGGGTGCTTCTGGCGGATCTAAGTCTTTGTTTATTTATTTATTTATTTTGTCCTCCTATACTTATTTCCCAAGGGTATTGGTGGAGTTATTGATTTTTCTGTGTCGAAAATAATTTTTGTGGGTATGGTTTATGCTTTTGAATGGGAATTGATATATAATGTAATTAATGGAAAAGAATGGAATGTGACTTGCTGTTCTTATTTTGTGTGAATGATGTAGAACGAGCTTTGATACTAAAATTTGACGCAGATGGAAAATTGTAATAAAGAAACAAAGACAGAAAATGATAAAAAATTAAAAACCTAGGAGTCAGTGATGGGAACGTAACTGGCAGTTTCCTTTACAGAGTTCTATAATTTGGGATGTTTCAGATGAAGAAGAGTTCTATTGGGACCTTCCTTAGTCTAAAGTTAAATTTACTCTTATTTGATTGCAGTTTCCTTTAAAGATTTGTTAATTTGGGAATTTCAAATGATGAAGAGTTTTCTTGGGACCTTCCTTGGTCAATCTAAAGTTGAATTGACTCTTATTTGATTGTTTGTTTTTGTTTTCCCCTGGTGGATTGCTTTTAATTAAGTTCTCCCAGAATAAAGACAATTTGGTAAATTTCAGGTTTTCTGGAATGGGCTAACCTTGGCTGCACCAAAGGCCTTGTCGCCTCACACCTTAGGGCACCGGGCAATATAAGGCCTTGGCACCTTAAGGTTGCCTTTCACCTTTAACTACCTTGACCCTATTTCTAGTTGACTTAGGAAAGCCAACTATTGATTTACAAAAATGTGCTAGATTTGAAGAAAAGAAATGAAGTAGTAAAAACCTAATTTACGACTAAGACTTGATCAATAAAAATAGAATTGTAGTCTAATATTAACAAAATATTTAAATTGTAGGTTTCATAAATTTTATGTACATAATCGACTTTGTAGTTGTAGGGTAAAAGAATATTTGACTTCTTTTTGTAAGTCTTGTGGCTTTTATAGAAAAATGCTAGATAATCTATTTTTTTTCTTATTCTTGCAAAAAATTTAAGAATTCTTTTTCCATTTTTGTCTCATTTGTATCCACAATCTCAAAATTGTTTACTCTTGGATTGTGGGGTTCATAAAAACAAATTAAAAAAAAAAACCCCAAAAGAAAATAAAGCAAAGCTCTTGGACTATTATGGTCACCAATTCAGTGTTCATTTGACACATAACTATGCACACACCATCATTTCATGGTATAGGTCTCACAGTTGTGAGCGTAATTTAATTAAGCTCAAAATTAATTTGATTATTATTAGTTGCCTCCAAAGTTGTGCTTGTGAGTGAGATGTCCATTGCACTGGAGTCTCTAATGGCACCTTTACCTACTTCCATGTTTGTCTCCCCCTTTTTTGTTGAAAACACACCTCACTAGTCACTAAGTTACAATGAACCCTTTTCACTTCTTGCTTTATGAAATAAAATTTCCTTTAGAGTGTGATGTCAAGTACGGAAAAACTTAAAGATTAGGGGAACAAGTAAAAGGAAAGAACTTTACACTTTGGTTAAAGAAGGGACGTTCTAGGCAGGGCTTGTTTAGGGGTAATTATGTACCTTTTACAACTATGTTTTAGTATTTTCCAATGGTGTTTTTTGTGGTGCTTAATTGATTCATTGGTTTGCATTTTGCTGTGTTCATTTGTTGGTTTACTTTGTTTGATTTAGACATTGATTTGCATGTTGGTTGGTTGGTTAGGTTGCTTATACATTCTACAACTATGTGTCCTTTTTGTTTATGCCTTGCAGCCATGAACTTTAGGATCAAGTTAGGCATATATGCTCATGCTATGTGTCTTATTTTAATGTTTTACTTTAACTCTCCATTGATATGATTAAATGGATTGAAAATCAGTGTATATATAGATGCATGATGTATAATTCAGTTGAGCAATTATATGTTTTCAATTTTCTGTCAAATCTCTCTCTCACTCTGTTTCTCTTTCACACACACACTCTCTCTCTATTTGTTTCTGTCAGTTTGTTCTAGAACATTCAATTACTTTCTTGTGTTTACTTGCAAAAGCCAAGCTTTTCTTCAGTATTAAACATAGACCTACGTGTCTAACATGATTGCATGTGTGTCAGATATGCAGCAACTGCGAAATATGGATCCTGGACCCACAGTAAATACACAGTTGACACAGCAGCTGGGTCATCGATCCACAGCACGTGGGTGACACCTGCCGGTTAGGTACGTAGTTGTACTGAACTTCGGACATGTTGAAATCATTTCGTTTTATTTCTGTAGGGTTCTTTGATTATTTGTAAATAGATGTTGGACATGGTAGCATTTCTCTTTTGGTTTAGGCAGAATTTTATTTAATCCAAAGAGAAATTGGTATGAAGCAGATTTGTATCTTGAATTTAAAAACACTCTTTCATTAATAGCATAAAGAAAAGGGTATGGAGCAGAAATATTCAAAGTCAGTAGATCTCATTTAGAAGCCACAGTAATCAATTAAAATGAATCCGCTGCCATTATTTTCCCAAATGTGCACACAATTAGGCGTGGCTACACATAAGACAACTGACTTTGATTCCTAATTCCCTACTCCATTTGACATAATAAGGCAATTTGTTCATTCATTTCAAAACATAATGCCCATCACCTCAGTGCTAATTTTAAAAAATATCATTGATCTTGAATTGATCCTATCTTCTATTGGGCTAGAGTGAATAACCAGTTAACATCATAACTAACATATCGCAAAATGTTCGTAACTAAATAGTTAGACTACTGTCTCTTGCATCTCCTAAGACAGTGCTCTTTCGTGTGCAGGTAGTGCCAAGCGTGCTAAAGTGCAGACGCTGATGTTGCAAGTTACCCCGGACTGGGCTAGACCCACGAATCGCTCGCTACATAACTGAGATGGGTTTTGAAGGGTTATTCAAGGTTCCAAACTTGGAAGTGGATCACGCATTGATCACAACACTGGTCGAGCGTTGGCGACCGGAGACACACACATTCCACCTACCGCATGGAGAGATGGGCATCACCTTACAAGATATTGAGGTGATGCTAGGGGTTCCTATTGATGGGTTGCCAGTGACTGGGGGTGTCAAGCTGGTGTGGCCAGAGTTGTGTCTTGAGTTACTGGGTCATCGTCCTCCAGAGCCGATTCCGCATCCCCATGAAAATAAGTCTATCCTTGCTGGGGCAAGGCTAAGATTCACTTGGCTGGAGGCACACTTTAGAGGTCCCCTAGCTGCGGATGCTACTGACGAGGTAGTGCAGCAACATGCGCGCTATCACATACTTGTCAGATTGGGGACCATTCTGTTTATGGACAAGTCGGCAGACCGGGTGTCGGTGATACCTCTATAGTTCCTAAACCCAATCAACAACAAGAAGAGGTACAGTTGGGGTAGTGGAGCATTAGCCTGTCTATACAGGCACTTATGCAAGTCATCGGAGATGAAGGCGATGCAGATGGGAGGAGCATTGATGTTGGTGCAGCTCTAGGCTTATTCGAGGTTCCTAGTGATATGCCCTGTTGCGAGGCCGCCGCAATCGCCGGTGGAGGCAAGTCCCCTTGCTAGTCGGTATATTATTTGATAAGTTTATACAATTGTCATGCCATTTGTCATTCACCGTGCACGTGTCTACAGTTGGTCAAAATCCTTGCATGTATGCCACTTGTAATACATTCACTAAAGACACTGCTGTCAAGAAGTAACCCCTGTTTCAAACCAAAATAAGTAATTGATATTAGTTTAATGGATTACTTAATACGTACTCGGCCACAATACTTTGTTTTAATAGATAATGCTAAGCCAGTACACTTAGATGCATCTATTAGTGCAATGGGAATCATAGTCACACACATCATTCAGTACTTAATACGTACTCGGCCACAATTTATAAAAATAGGTTGTACAAAATATTTGTAAATAGTATACAATCTGATCATATTTAAGTTTAATATTGAAGATGTTTGTTTTTGAATTTTGGCTAACTCATGAAAAAGTCTCTGTAATAATTTGATTTGGTAGATATGTAAACTGGTCATTTTTTTCAACAAGGAAAAAACGGGTTGTTTGTTAACCGATTTATATACTTTGTTCTGAATTTATATCTAAATTTGTATTATTATGAAACAATGAATTTGTTTGTGTTTATTATATTTTCCAAAGGCATATTTGTATGCTTAGAAATTCACAGTCTAGACTTTGTTTTTAATTCCTTTTTTAATAGTAACAAGTGGGGATGAAACCAATGAAATCACCTTCGGAGAAAACATCTAAACTACAATGCTCTTAATGCCCTTTGTGTGCGTTTGACTCATGTGTAGTGCAGTAGACCATGGTACACCAGACCAGATAGCTCCAATATCAGTTTTATGTTTATAACAACATCGTAATTCACTTTTTTTCCCCCTATGATATGGGAATTAATATATTTTCAGTTCTGAAGGCATAAAATTGGCCAAACTAGAAATGCGTTGTTTGCAACACTTCATCAAGTGTTGAAAACACTTCATCAATTCTAATAAGTATTTTCCACCAAAAATACGAAAGCTAATTAATGGCTTCATTTTTGCTACGCATTTATTTTCGTGGCAGCATTGTTGTTTGATATTAAGTAATGAGCATTGTCTGAAATTGTATGTTTACTAGATGGAAAGGGCCGAAGAGCACGACAGAGCATGCCACACACGTGCTAGCTGCGTATAGGGCGTCACTGTCGAGAATACGGGCACTCCAGGTATTTTACCGCTTCATGTCACAAGGATATAATTCTCCATATTTTTATTTTTCACTTTTTAGGGTTGTCAACTGTAAATTTGGTTGATTAGAACATAGATATACAGGGAATTAGTTACGAACATTTCAAAAAGGTGGGCAGTCAATATTTCATTAGTAATTTTACACCGATAAGCATGTTGTTTTGATTCCACACATATTTAGCTGTGTACCCTTAAAATTGAATCCCTCGGTTTTAGCTAGTGCAACCAGTAGTATCCGGGTGCATCTTAGCATGTCAAATACAATAAGAGAGGGAAATAGGTCAAGAATGTTTTAGGATTTTTAGTGAAGTGAAGTTGTTCTTCAATGGTCTTCTACATATTTGCTCACATTGAGGATTGACACAAATAAGTATGTATTTGATTTGTTTTTTTGTTGACCATTTATGCAGGTTGTTTGGGAGCCGTATAGCAATGTCCTAGACTCGTTGCCCCCATATTGCACTGCCGGCCGACGTATATGGAGGGCCATTGTGCTGTTGATCTATTTTTGGATAGTAGAGGATCATCATCCCGAACGTGTCTTTCATCAATTCGGGATGAAGCAAGCGCCACCAGATATTGTGGATACATCGGTTGCTCTCCACAGAATCTCCCTCCAAGGTAAACTAGATAGGGATTGGGTGCAAGAGCATGCTGTCTACATTGACCGATAGGCCCATAGAGAGGAACATCTTGCCAACGCACTGACATTGGATTGGGACACGACATACCTTGCTGCTTACATGGAGTCGTACCGAAGGACGACCAGACGATACATTACGCGTGAGTCGGCGTATTGGGAAATCCTGGTAAGGCAACAATTCGATGCTTCTTTGATGGATTGAAAATATATGTGTGTTGCTGCATGCATTCTGAGTCCTATCTGAGTCCAACAATAGAAAGATACTTTGGTTTGCAAAGCTTGAATTTAGGACCTACCCTAATCCAACCCCACCGTTTTGTCACTGGAATGAACCAAGAAGCAACAGCTATAAAGATATTAACTTACCTCTTGGCATAGAGGGCATTTTCCTTTGGCTCTGCTAACTTTAGCTTATCAACTATTGACACTGATGCAGAATGGCATCTAATCTTTATGGAAATTATTTAAAGGCTTTAGAATGAAAACACAGCAGTCATTTTTGGACCACAACACACAAAAACAAACACACACACACAAAGATGTTTTATCATTCTAAGAATAAAATTTTTACCACAACGATGTTTTAGAGCCTGCAGTTTCATTGTCTCTTCTAGCGCACCTGATTCTAGTTTTGATAAGTTCTTTTGCACTTATCAATTACCTTAAAAAAAATTAGTTAACAAAAACAAACACACACACACACAAAGCTGGCTGTCATTATAAAATTTTTTTATACGATTTTAGTAAAGAAGAAAAGGAACAGTAAGCCTAAGAAAAGAGAAAGTCAAGAAGATCTTGAAGGCACATCAAAATGAAACAAGGACTCATATATCATTTGGCTTTTACCTAAAAATCCCATTTCTGAGAGTTCTCTATTGCATGTATGAATATTCCTTAAAAATAACAACTGCAATTTATGGACAATATTCCAGATTACAATTTTGCGATGAATAACACATGCAAAAATTCACCACCTTTGTAAAATCCAACAGATTAGCCAAAAGACCGATCTAGATTAGGGAAAAGAACAAGAACCTAGAAAATTAATCCAAATATATTAACCGTGGTATAAAAAATTAAAACAAAAATGTGTAAAAAAGTTTTTTCTTTTTTTCAAATTACCTGTGCAATGGTCAGGACATGTTTGGTTGCCAAGGACCCATCAATGCCATTGTGACACTGTAAATCACTCCGGCACTTCTTTAAGATCTTCTTGAGGTTCTTGATGCCAAGCCCAAGTAGCTTTTTCTCCTGGCCTTGCATGTACTCCTGGTATTTCTTACAAAACTTCATCTTTCACTTATAAAAATAAATCCTGGTAAGGCAACACTTTGATGCTTCTTATATGCATTTGTCACAAGCAATATGTACTGGTGTGCCATTTCAATGTTTATATATATATATGAATAAGCTCAACGTGCATAATTTGTTTCCAAATCGGTCATGCACAACACAAAAGTAACCAGAAAAGTTTTAACGGGACTCCTTTATTTTGCAGGTTCAGTCCAATGTGGAATTACTGTTGCAATGCGAATCAGACTCCCAAGTGTACAACCACCTGAAGAGTATGCTGGATCTTGTCGGAGAGTTGAGCCAAGTGGCATTGGAGAATGCGCGTGCCACGGCGACTGAGGCGAGCACACAGGCCACAGGCCGTGGTGGGGGAGGTCGTGGGTCTGGAGGGCGTGGACGCAGTGCTGCTCAAGGAGGTGGTCATGAGGATGATGATGACTTGGGTAACTTCCAACTCTAATACCTCCAATTCTTACTGACTTCCACTTCTACTACTTTGAGTTGTAATTATTTAGAGGACGTATTATAGTAGCGAAGTATATATTGTTTGGTAAGTAGTTTTTAGGGTTAATATGCACTTCCTTCTCTTCATCATGGTATAATTAGTTACAATGTTCTCCCAAACTTTCACCATTAAAACTAAGCACTTTAAATATCAACCATCAGGTACAGCTTTTTAAGTTCTTCAAACCCAAAATATATATGTATTGAAATGTAAGACATGCAAACCTGTTTCATTCATTTCTTATAAACTACAATCACAATACTATTATCCACTTTTAACATATACACATTAATGCTAATATATTTAAGACATTGATGAAAAAGCAGCAAGTCTATTCAGTTTTCCATCGAGTATAAAGCACAATAATCTGTTTAAGCTTTTGTAATTCCTTTTAAAAATATTTCTACGCGACCATGGAAATAAACTTAGAAGTATATGAGGAAAATTCAAAAGTTGTGATCAGATTATGAAGTTCATAAAATTAGAGTTTAAAAAATTACTGGTAATAACAATGATAGATTACATACAGGTAAACAAAGCTGGACTTTGTAATTCAAAGGTTTTTTTTTTATTTTTATTTTTTTAGTTAATTAAATATGCCATTGATTCATATCTAGGCTGCAAATAGTAAGATATTTTTTGACTCAATCCCTTGTTGTCATCTTAATAAATACAGCTTTTTTTGTACAGATGATGAGGCGTTTGAGGGCGATTGGGGCATGTACATGGATGGCGTCGGGTCATCGCGATGCATGTCTGACGATGCTGCCCAGCCATCCTAACCCGCTGGCCATGCCGATAGTGCAGAACACAGATCCTATGCTTAAGCTAGCCCTCGGTCCCCACCACCCACTCGACTGTCTCCCCCATTGTTCAGTGGCTCTACCCACGACGGTGGCTGTATATTCGTACCCACGCCTAGCCTACCGACCCCACCTGTAGTTCAGGCTAAGCCCACTCAAGACCCTTCACTTCCTAACCCCGACGAACCGGCTGCACAGATCGAACAGATACAAAGTGAGAATATTGAGCCAGTACATGGGTTGTGAAGATCACTCTGCACTGACATACACCCCCCTGGTTATGGGACCAGTCACGGTAAATACCATGATTTATGGAAACATTTTTGAAATCCATAGACTGTGCATAATTATAAAAGATATATAAAACTCGTAAAGGAATTATTCCTATGACTACCTCCACTATTATATGTCCTAGTCTTCTATGTTCAGAATGATAAAGTAATTATTTGCACAGCTAGGATGCCATCTTTCTTAACTGCTATCTATTAATTAGAATGTTCAGATTAACAATCATGTTCTCAATTTGCATTAGATTTTCTCATTTAGCCAGTGCACCTTAATAGAATGTCACATGCCTTGCATATGATGTTGTTTGCTTTAAGTGATGATCATACTCAGATCAAACACTTTCTGATAATTAAATCAGGCAGAGGGTTTGTCAACTATTACTCACTTCACTTGGTAGATATTTCAAAGGCTTCATCATCAAACACATAATCCAAGAGTCTTAAGTATATCCTCTATAGTATTGAACTACTATTGTTGCAATGCAGTTAATCATGTATTCACCATCATTATTTGTGGTTGTATAATTTGTAGTAGTCATGTGACATTGGAGGTGTACCCAATTCATCACCCAACTTATTAGTGCTGTCAAGGGTGATCAATCATTGCTATAGAATATTTGTCCTTAGTTTTTCTTTTTTTCATTTCACAAAATCCTCACAGAATCTGCCCAATGATGTAGCCTATTGGGACCTTTTACCCCTATTTAGTGGATGAGATAAAGAGAAGCTGCATAGCTCCTTTCCACATCATTGTGGCCTTAGGGAATGTGCAATCCCTCTCTTTAAACTCTACTTTGGCTGTTAGGGAATGTGTGCATTCAAGTAATGTGCTCTGCTTTGAATTTTAGGTAAGACGAGACCGGCGAAGGCAGCTGTGAGGAAACGAAAACAGCGTCGAGCTATTCATGATGTGGAGCATATGGGGTAAAACCTTGCCCAGTATCTGGACTTGTTAATTTATTTTAGTTTTTGATGTTCATTTTTCGATAATTACAATTTCACAACAAAAAAAAAAAAAGAAAAATAAAAGGAAGTGGTTACTTTGAAGCAACTGAATTTCTCTCTCCTCTCTCTAGATATACATAAGTCCAGCATGGCATAGAAATTGAATTTGCTTACTTTTGTTTATAAATTGAATTTGCAAGACAGTGTTGGAAAAAAGGTGCCCTGCATATCAATATATTGTAGGATAAAAATCGGCCATGCACATCAAATTAGATCTATGAAATTTGGACACAGCCACAACACAAGTGTTATGTTTCAGCTTGGACATAGCATGTTAGAGACAACAACTTGTTAAATTTCAGACCATACATATGTCGTAGGACCAGCATACTTGGTACAAAGAGAAGGCATTTCTTTTTGTTGATTGGTAAGTGAAAAATAGAAAACGCATTTGTTCTACATTAGTTAAAAAACCCTTCTAGTCTTGGTACAAAGAAAAAGGCATTGCTGGGTCAATTTATAATGATGCCTTGTCTGTGGTTTTAGATTCACGAGGGGAACCTCATTTTAATGATTTTAGGGGACAAGAGCATGTTAAGTGAGGATGAGATGCATGCAGGTAAACCATTTTGTGTACAGAACTTGTTCTTCAGTCAGAGCATAAATAACTTCCTTACTTTAGGATTCAATAATGACCAGGGTTTTAATAGGGAAGAGAAAAAGACTTGACGTAGGATTGCGTACGAGTAAGAAGAAACATAAACTGAATCCGCCCACAATCTGCTTGAACATTAAACCCTCAATGAATTGAACCAAAACCCACACGGATGAACACCCATAAACTAAATAAAACTTATTAATAAAATACGATGATTGGCCAACAACTATGGCCCCATACCCAATTATTCTATAATGGATAGGGAATTCCTCCATACCCAAGGAAATAGTGTAGGAATCTTCTGATTTGTGGATTTTTGGTTGGACAAGATCACGTTGGGATATATGGCTTCAGTTAGGTGTGCATAGACGTTATGAATTTTTCTATAACTTAAACTTATATTTTCCTTTAGTAATTTTTTTTTTTTTTTTTTTTTTTTTGTTTTGTTTTCATTTACTGATTCATATTTGGTGGCATATTTTGCAGGCTTCAGTAGATCCTAATATTGATAAACTTTGAAAACCACCATTTTGGTTGATGTCCTTGTTTTTTGCACGGTAGTTGGACAATGTCTTATTGTTGATGTAATAGCTAGTGGACACAACTTTGACAAGATTTTTTGGACATAGAAGACTTTGACAGATTTTTGGAGAGCATATATGACAATTTGGACAGATTTTTGGACAGCTGATTTGAGCTGATTGAATCTTTTAAAACATATTTTGTAATAATGAAGCTACTTACGCATCTTAGGTCCTATATGTGCATGTTTGAGTAAGCTTTGAGTTAGGTACCAATTATAATTGCAAAGGGTGGATATTTTCATGTGAAATGGAAAACTTCATTTCTATATTTTTGTATCTATGTATCTGCATATGTTAGGTTCTAAAGATTTAGGAATTTGTGTATTTAAAACTCTAATGTGTAATATTGGCAAACCATGAGCAAAACAATATGTTTAGTCTTGTTTAGGATTGCTCAAAGTTATATATTTTATGTAAAGTTGGAATCGAGAGGCTGCAGATGCATTGGTGCATTTCGGCTTGGCTCGATCTATCGAAAGTTAGACTCGATTGATTGAAAGTCGGCCAGAATGTTTTTCTGCAGAATTTTTCAACTCAGCCCTAACTCATTAAACGTTTTGGGTTTTCTGTTTTTACCCTAGGTATAAAAGGCAAAACCCTAGCCACGTTTTTGGAGTTGCTCTTGTTGTATTGTTGCTCATACATTGCGGTTTGTGTGAATCTCTTGTGAGATCATTGAGGAGCTTTCCTTCACATAAACTTAGGGTTTTCAAGGTAGAGATTATTTCAACATCTTGATGATCAACTCAGTTGCTGCCATTGGAGCTTAAAGAATAAAAAGCATGGGTGCTTGTAGCTGATTGGAGAATCCAAAAAAGAAGGAGTCCGTGGATTCGGAGCTTGTACGTGGTCGTATCAGTAAGTTCTACTGGTGGGTAGCATTAGGAAGTCAAGCGGGGAGCTTGTAAGTCCTTTTATATGAACTTCAATTCTTTCGCATAGTGGATTCAGGTTTACCTTGAGGATAGCTAGGTCAAATCCTCCCCAGGTTTTTACCGTGTGGTTTCCTGAGTAATCATATCATTGTTTTATTTATATTTCCGCTGCTTTATTTTTTTGATATGATTGTATGTTTGTGATAATCTAGAATTGCATAATTTGACTAAGTTAATCACTTAGCTAATTAACTAGGTTAATCTGGTTGGTTTAAGGGGTTAAAAACCGTTCAGCATATTTGAACAAAGGCAGCTCTAGACAAATGCAATATAGTGATGATGGATGGAAATTTGAATTCAAGAAGTTTAATTTTAGCAATAGATTTGTTGATGTCCATCCCTTTTATAAGAAAAATACTCTAGTGCAAATTTAGCTATAGATTTGTTCAGAACGAATGCAATATAGTGTTCTGAAAATAAAACTGATGAATGCAATATAATTTTGTGGATGGAAATTTAAATTCTGGAATTTTAAATTTATTGTATTTGTTCTTCACTGCATTAGATATATATATATATATATATATAAGCAAGGCACATAATGCAATTTGGATAATAGGAATTTTTTTATCCTCGGCTACATGGTGTGGCCGTGTCGTGTTAAATAATAAATAATACAGGAGGATGGTTCTTTTAACAGCCACATAGTGGGTTGCATAAAAACACCTACAACCTAGGTTGTTTACAATACTTATATATATATATATATATATATAATCCTTGTTCCATATTATGCTTGACTGCATTGACGAAGTAACTATCCAGGTGAATTTTTCTTTTTCTTTTTTCAGAAACACCCAACTATATTGCATCTAAAATTAATAAAATTAGTAGTAAGATGTTGTATGGGTCTATTTAAGATTGTTGAAATACTGCAGACAGTTTTTTCTTTACAACTCGCCACCAACACGTGTATATACGGTAAATTGGTGTGAATAAAATTATTGTATTACGCATAATTTGAATAATTATTTAACTCGATACTATAGTAGTCGAGTATAGATGACGAATTTCCCTCCCTTTCTCTCAGTCGAACTGGGGTTCGACCCATCGCGAAACATGCATGAGTCTAGCCTTCTCTGTAAAAAATGAGTATTGTAAAACGATCGGTATTGGATCGATCAGCCATATAAAACTCGGCGTTACATATGGCGAGTACTATTTTACTCGGCTCTGTACTTGTCGAGTACTGTTATTACCACGACCCTGCATGAGTCCAGCCAGACTTCTTTGTAAAAAACGATTGATATCGATTGGTGTTGGATCGATCGCATAATAAACTCGGTTTTATAGCTAGCGAGTAATTTGTACTCGTCGAGTACTGTGTCTTACCACGACCAGACTGCATAAGTCCAGCCAGACTTCTCTGTACAAATTGATTGATACACGATCGATACTTGATCGGCCAGATGTATTAAACTCGGCTTTTAAGATAGCGAGTACTTTTGTACTCGACTATGTACTCGTCGAGTACTGTGCCTACAACGACCAGACTGTACTCGGCTTTCGAGGAAGCGAGTAATAATTATAAAACCCGACACCTTTGTAGTTGAGTATTATAACTGATAACGTAAAATTAATTGGTCTTCCCCTCAGAATAATTATATCTACATAGCGCCTCTCTCAAATCTGAATCTATATGTCTCTTTGTTCGTCAACCTTTACTCTGCTTGTGACTCTTCTTCTTCTTCTCCTCAAAACCCCAACCGCCTCTCTTTCATCTACACTATAAAATCAAAACCCTAGCCTGAACATGTCTCTTAACCTTCTAGTCCGTCTCAAATCCCTAGTCGACCCCTCTAATTTAGCTTATCCTGAAAACCGTCGAGCACTGTTCTTTGTATTCAGCTTTCAACCACCGAATCCACTAGCAAGGTATATTTGTTTTATATTTTTGTTTTGTTTACTTACTAATGAAATTTTCACAATATTGTCGATTTTGTTTACTGTGTTAATCATTATCATGTTGATTGTTTAGTACTTAGACTTTGTTTGTTTATTTTTTATGTTGATTTTAAAAAATCCTTTAATTATCTTGCTCTATGATTTATTTTCAAGTCTCTTTGTATCTGTCATCTTAAAAAAAATTAATTGTAGATCCGTTCGTTTAGATGTTGATCTTGTTGGTCTAAAACATTATATGTAGTGAGGTTCGTAAGTTAGTTTGCATTTGTGATAGGTTTTGTTTGAATTTGTGTTTGTGAGTGGTTCTAATCCATATTGTTTTTGAGGCTTGGAATCAGCCAAACAAAAATGAAATATTTTTGTCTTGGGTAAATGCTTTATTTTATTGCTCCGCTTCCCTAAATCACAACATTTGCCTTTTCCCTTTACTAGTCCTTTAACTTGTACAACTTAATTCGTCTTTCTTGAACAAATTTGAGAAATTTTTATTATTTATTTTGAGAAATTGAAGAAAATAAAAATTTTATAATTTATTTTAAATTATTTTGATAATCTATCATATGTTGCATTTAATATAATAAAAGATAATCTTATATATTATGTTGTGTCATTGTCAAGTAATTAACATACGCATTATACGTTGTAAATTAATATACTTTTGCCATGTGACACAACATAAAACATCTAGATTATTACTTTATTATATATGTGAAATTATATTAAAGTTTTAATTTTGAAGTGGCATGGTAATGATCAAGATAATATAACTTCGATTATATTACTAATATAATTTGTTGATTGCCATATAAGTTTTGTTAAATTGTGTAGCGTATGAACATAACACTGTGATCTATATAAAAATAGGAATAGATTCATCAATATCAATAAATAAAGTATTAAAAAACATTGTGTTAGATGATTAAAATAAATACTGGAACTTCATATAATTAGTTAGTTAGTAGCATTATGTTAATTAAAGTAGTAATATAACTAACAAACTAGTTAGAACTTTGGTAATGGAGTCTGATTTATAGTAGATTTACAAAATTTAATGTACTTTATGGTGAGGTGAGATATTATTTTGGGATAAGAAGTCTTATTAGTTGTATAAAATAAATGGGTAAAGATTGTCCGCATGGTTACATTTTTACATTGATTAAGTACAGAGAATGCTTTACGTTTTCGACATTTATGTTGTTCCCTTCTTTGTATATAGAGTAGAGCTTGTGGTAGTTTCGAAGAGCCCTCACTTGCTGCACTGTCTGCCCTAGTTTTCCCAATCTTTAGTTTGGAAAATTAACACTGTGCAAAAAACTCCACTGTGCAGAAAACAGATACTGTGCAGAAAAATCCATTTGTTTTGTGTTTGTCACTATACTGGTGATTTTTAGTACTAATAGGAGACATTGATATAAAAAATTAAATTAGATCTGTTGATTTGTTGCTGATTTTAAAATTATCTGTCATACCTTCTCAAGTTTTTCTAGTTTCTGACATACCTTAAAATAAAATAATTGAAGATCCATAATCACTGTAATGTTGGCTGTTTAGTACTAATAGTAGATTTGTTTGTTTGTCTTGTTGATTTTAAATTCATTTCTCATTCTTTAATTGTTCGTAGAATTACTAAATTCCTTATCAATATTTTTTTCTTTAAATTGGTCTAGATGGAAAGGGATGAGATGATTCCTACTGACAGTAAGTGTGAAGGAAAAGACATTGACTTAGATGCCCAAGTTGATGAAGTGGCTAAACTTCCTCCGTGAAAGAAGGCTAAGACTAAGCTCAAATTCTACAAATGGACGAGGAGTTCAACTGTTTGGTGTTACTTTCAGATTCTTTCGACAAAAGATGACGAAAAGCGTACATGCAAATGCAAGAAGTGTGGCAAGGAATATATTGCAGTCGAAGCAAATGTTACTGAAAATTTGAAGCACCATTTGGACTGGGCTTGTCCAATGAAATTTGATGTGCCATTGAGCATTCCCGTTTCTACAGTGGTAGATAAAGGTAATGTAAATTTTTGATCTATATATTGATTGCACGAGTTCTAAGTTTTATAATGATTTTTTAAAAATAAAATAACATATATGTCAAAAAGGTTCTGGATTTCCCCATGAAATGTCAATATTTATTTTAAATATTAATCATGAAAAGGTGTATATAAAACTTTAAATGGCAGAAAAGCTGCTCTATGGATAAAGGATTTGAGTTATCAAAATAGAACATATAGAATATGCACAATATCTTTGAGATTTTAAATGGAATAAATTGAGTTGAATGATGCATGATGGTATGGTTGACCAATGTTATACAACTTATATTCATGCATATTCAAAATATAATAGTTTATATTTTTTGTTGGCAGACTTGGTAGACAGTAGACCATGGTACAATTTTATTACCAATAATTTTTGTTCTTACTACTATGCAAATGACTTATTTATTTAAAAATATAATTGCTTCAATTGCTTGATTACCCACGGTGAAATAAATTTCTTATTTATAATGCATAGATAAGTTTTTAATGAGGTGAGAAACAATTTATTTGATGTAGAACCTGCACAATCACAATTGGAAGAGCCCACTGAAGATAAAATGAGCATGAATATGAATAACAATGAGCACAAGGAAGGCGCCGGGTCTTCAATGGAATCCCCAATCTCTTCTAATCCAGTCTCTTAATCAGTGATGCCTGAACATAATTGATATGGCACTTGGATGGTTGGACTTCGATTTTGCGATCAAGGATATTTTAATATGCCATGTATTCACTTTGGTTTTTTATTCTCTTAATATGTAATGTGTTTTAGTTTTTGATATGGAACTTGGAATTATCTGTAATAATCTTCGGGGTATGAATTATGGAACTTTGACATGTTATTGAATTGGATAGTATGGGACTAGTAACTTGACTCTTTATGGTTGAATGAAATAATTTGCAAGCTTTTGTTATTATTTGAATTTTTATTACTTGAAATAATGTGTGAATTATGAATTTATATATATGGCAGTTGATAACAAGTTATTCGAGTTAAGTTTAATGTTTAATTAAAGAAGTTGTTCGGGTCATAATCAAAGGGAATATTATAAAAAATAAAAAATCAATCATATAATGCAACATAAAAAATGAAAAGAATTCTAAAATGAAATAAAGAAAATAATCAAAGAAAACGTATATGCCATAAGTATTACTATTATGACAACAAAATGATCAAGTGGCACAACCATCCATTAAGTTCCATTGATTTTCTTACGAAATCAAATAATTAATTGGATTTTGAGGAATGCTCTGCATATTGAGGATATAACATGAAACTTAAATAAAATAAAATAAAAAGGAGCAGCCGCAAAAGAAGCTAAAGAGAAGTTACTATTTTTACTGCATTGGAAATTAAAGCAGTTTCTTAGGAGTAAAACATGGGAGAGTTGAATTCAAGCAACTTGTTAGGAGTACATTGTGGGAGTGGAATTCAAACGTGGTAAGGGTTTTTTTTTTTTTTTTTTTTTTTTTTTTTCAAACGTAGGAGTTTTGTTTTTTCAAAATAGGTCCGTGGTAGATATGCATAGTTAAATAATAGAAGCAGGAGAAGCTCCTTAAATAATAGTATAGATATGCATAGTTAACCCAAATTTTTTTGTTTTTTTGATTTTTTTGTAATTCATGAATCGTAATTTCATTGTTTATAAATGTCTAAATTAATTTGTTTTTTATTTCAAAAACAATAATCTAATTTAAAATAGTACTTCATATTTAAAAGTAAAATTATATGAAAAGTTAAAACTACCCAAGATAAACGTTTAACCCCTTGTAGATGTGTGTTTTTGGAAGACTAAAAGTACACATGATTGCTGTAGTTGGAACTATATAACTATGCAAATATTGTTGCAAGTGGCACCATCAGATTGCCCAAAGCCAAGTACAATTAGGAAAACAACCTAGCCAAAAGCAAACAACAAAACAAGCAATTACATGCCAACAGGCCTAGACAGATGCAATTCAACAACATGGAAAACTTCCTCTGTAGAGCAAACTTGAGGCATAGGGGGCATAAAAACACATGTCATCAGTATTACTATATTCATAAATGCCACAAGTAGGAGCCATAGTTTCGCCATCATTTTGCGCTTCCTTGTGGTGTTGAATCATGAACTTCATCATCCCCCATAACATAGGCTACCACTTCACTGAGCATGTTAGTACTCAGGGTTGCAATCCTCCTTGCGTGATCACGCTCCTCAATGGCAACGTCTAACTGATACCTCAACAATCTCTTCCTCACATCCCCATCGCAATAGCTAGTTCCTTCACTTTGAGACGTCCCCCCAGGCTTGGTGTGGACATGGTAGGAGATGTCCACGACGGGGAAGCACCATACTGCACATTCCTACCATTACGTTGCAAGAACTCCAAGTATGCACATTCTGCTTCCCGTCGATCTTTGTATGACCTGTGTTCGGCGTTTGCAAATTTATGAACTTGTCTACTTGCTTCTGCCCAATTTTCGTATATGCCAAGAGCACAACCAATGAAAACAACATAGTATTTGCCACCCTAAAAGAGGAACATACAACAGCATTGTAGGTGAAAATTGCATAGGTGTTGCTAGGGTTAGAACTTACCAAGTATCGAATCTGAGCTATTAGATAAACATGTACCATGTCGCTTTACCAACAGGTGTCGGTGGACTACAGTAGCCTTGACATTGCTTGTTCGAAGATCTAACAAACAATTGCATAAGTCCACACGTGTACAGTGGTAAATTGTTTAATCACAACTATCAAACATGTTGGCATGTTACCTTTATAAGCAAAGGAGGCTTCTCTTCTCCATCTCTGACTATTTTCTTCTGCTCATACCCCCCCCCCCCAAACCAAAATGACAGGAAGCTGTCTTTATCTTTAGCTATAAAGGTACAATACTCGATTACCTTATTATCGAGTACAAATATAACTCGCCTTTCACATAGACGAGTATTTATAACTGCTGCACAACTGAAATTAGGTGAAGTAAATAATACTCGATTTCATCAGAGCCGAGTTACATTTAATTGCACTGCCAATCGTACCGAGTTTTAATAATACTCGATCTCTCTATAGCCGAGTTATAAGTACTTGATTATCCTAAAGTCGAGTATTGTGCAGTGTATGTCAACCACTACATGACCTTTTGGGGCCACTAACTAGAATTCATGCACGAGCAAGGAAATAGTGTGGGTTCCCTTCTGAACGTGGACTAGTCGTAGTGTTCTACCACTATGTCAAACCGTTATATTGCCAGTCTAAAGTTCAATTAACCAGCTGCAGAACGTCCATTGTTCCTTGTCCACATCTTCTCCGTTCTGTCAACATCTCACCTGATAGGTAAACAACTAATAACAATTTATAACAACACAATTTATGTGAATGTTGTTGGTCTTCAATGAGAACTATCTAAACATAATAATGTGATAACTGGCATGATAACACTCTTGTGCTTTGAATGCTGTGGGTCTTCAATGGAGGGTATGTAAATGTAATAATTTAGTACAAACTCCTGGGGTCACAAATTCTTTGAAAGAACTGTCTTCAATGAGGGGTATTTGAACAATGCATGAGTCCAATTTATGGTAATAGGATATTCTTTGACTGAATTGGGTCTTCAGTGGAGGGTATCTGAACATAATTATGTGGTACATTTAACTGATAACACAAATTCTTTGAATGTTGTGGGTCTTCAATGAGGGGTATTTGAACATAATAATGTGGTACATGTTGCATGGTAGGAATTATTTTCCTTATTTGCAATGCTTTCAAAATTCTCATTTGTTTAACAATATCCTACATGAAATTGAATACTCGATTGTGCGAACATTTTTGTTTTCAAATTTAGGTGTCTAATCGACTTGATGATACAATTATTTAATAGTATTTTTTACCATCAAGACTTTAACTCGCCTAACATTTATGACAAAAAAGATGGGTTTTTTTATGTGAATGTTGCTTTGGTTTGTTTAGCTGTAGGAACACCTAAACATAGGGCATATATAGTATGCAAATATGGTTTCACAATATTTCATAGTGTATGATACAACTATTACTATTTGTGGTTCAGGTCCGTTATGAGTCCGCATTACTTCTACGTTTACTACGACGGGGAGGCATATATTAATGATTTGCATGGGCTCTCATACCGTGGTCCGAACCAAAAGCAAGCACTTATTGAAGTGAAACGTGGGACACACATGAGAAAACTAAAACGGAAGATAATGTCAACTTTGGGTTTAGACAAGGATTCCCATGACATCTCCATTGTATTTCGTGCTCCTCAGCAACTGGTGGGTACCCAAGTTTTCTACAATTCAATTCTGTTACAATGCGACAATGATGTGGACATAATGTGGGGAATGATAAAGCGGGCACCGCAATTCATAGGTTCTGACTTGTATGTCACTGTTGACACTATTGGGTTTAATGTTGACAGGGGGTTTGCAGTATGCCAGTACAGCTGGACAACAAGAATCAGTTCCTGTAATCATCGTGTACCCGAGTGTTACAGCCGAGACGTATTTGCCCTACAATGTTGGACCATGCAATGCGGTTGCTATGGACAATATTCAAGACGCCGAAGAGTATACTCACGGAAATGAAGATATCCAAACCAACTTCGACAATGCAATCGATCCAGATGACACTCGAGACATGTACGAGGAGTTCATTGATAATGATGGACCGAAGGACAATCCAAAATTTTTAGATGAACTACCAGTTGAAAACAATGTGGATGCTTGCCCCAATCCGAACCCTAACCCTGATTGGTTCACATCAAACACATGGGATAACATTCATGACCCATCACCTTCCCTGGAAACAGGTCTGATGAGTTGGCGGCCGGGGGACAAACCGAGCAAGGGGATGCTATTCGTCAATAAAGCTACTATTCAGCATGCGTTAACCATGCTCTCTGTGGGGCTCAATAAGAAATTTAAGTACATGAAGTCAGACCTCGAGAGACTAGTTGTAAGATGTGTACACGATGCATGTCCATGGTCAGTTCAAGCTATCAACAGCAAAAGGCATAAGTTGTGGGAGATCACAACATGTAAGGGTCCCCACACTTGCTCGTCACTCCAGGTGGATCATGATGGAAGGATGATGGATTCCAAGTTCATTGCCATCACACTTGAGTCATACGTACGGGAAGACATTTCAAGAACAATAGCAACCCTGCGTAGTCTTCTGCATGCGAAGCACGACCATTGGGCATCTCACTATAAGGTTTGGGATGCAAAACAGAAGGCGGTTGCGGCCATCTACGGGGATTTCGATGAGTCATATGCAGAATTGCCTCAGTTTCTGGCGGTGTTAAAAGATGTAGATCCAACCATAGTGACACAGTTGAAGTGTGACAACCATAATGTGCTAGGAACTTGCACGTTTAACTATGCCTTTTAGGCTTTTGGTCCGTGTATTGAAGGGTTCAAGCATTGCAGGCCGGTGATAAGTATCGATGCAACGCACCTCTATGGCAAGTACAAGGGGAAGTTGTTGATAGCAATGGCAACGGATGCTAACAATGAGGCTTATCCGCTCGCGTTTGCCGTTGTTGAGAGTGAGAGCAAGGAGACATGGGGATGGTTCTTGGCATGGTTGACCAATATTACAGACCGAGCCAATCTTTGCATCATCTCTGACCGACATTCAGGGATAAAAGCCTGCTTTGATGACACAAGTATGACTTGGTAGCAGCCTACCAAGGTCCATCACTGGTACTGCCTCCGCCATGTAGTCAGCAATGTGAACACAAAATGGAAAATTTCGGAGTTGAAGAACTTGGTATGGAGGGTAGCAAGTGCGAATCAAGTCAGAAAGTTTTTGAAGCCACACTGGAATTAATTCCCAATGTCAAGTCGGCTGCACACAGATACCTTGAAGCTGAAGACAAACAAAAATGGACACTTGCACACAACGGAGGGTGTCGATATGGAGCAATGACAACGAACCTATCGGAATGCTTTAATAGAGTACTAAAAGGTGCACGCAGCTTGCCAATAACGGCAATGGTGAGGTTCACCTTTTTGAAAGTGAACTCATACTTTGACGCTCGTCGTAATCTCACTCTAGATCAGTTGGAAGCGGGTCAAGAATGGTGCAAGTATGCCATGGACAAGTTCAAAAAAAATCAAGCGAAGGCAAAGGACCATATGGTGACACGGATGTCCGCACAAGCGCGGATATATCAGGTTGACACACCAGGTAATCCTCTGACTAGTGTCCAATTGGTATTTAAATATGATGCTCATTGGAGAATCGTGAAATGAGGTTGTTATGTTTTAGTTTTGTCACATTATTCGTCGTAAGTCATGAATCTGAGCGTTGTTGTGGCTATGTTGTTTGTTAATAACTTATATAGGTCCAGTGTACATAACATATTTGAACTGTTTATAGCAGGTACGACAGCCAAGGTCGATAGGTGATAACAGAAATACGTTGCCCAGCCAGGATGATCCCTACCGACTAACGAAGCACTCGAACGACACCAGTAACTCGGTTTCATGATAAGAAGACAGCATGTGTTGGTCACGTCTTTCTTGGACGTTGATACTAAGTTCTGTACTTTTGTTATGTACTGATGTGGTCATGCACTTTGTTAATGGCATTAATGTTATGTACTAGATGGCCAAGCAAACAATTCAGTTACATGTAAGTTGTAGTTATTACATTTAAGTGCCTTATGTGTTGTATGATTTGCAGCAGCTTCTGTAATGTTGGTGGCAACAGTTTTCTATGGTAGGGGCAATCTCAAAAGCAACAAGTGTATGCATTATTTTGCGCAGGTGCATCATGAAAATTGTAATAAACTTTCACAGCAGGTGTACTGATAAAACTGAGCTACAGCCGACGATAAAAGAAACATGAATAAAGAGCGTGTGTAACTCGATTTTAAATATATCGAGTACCTTAAGTAACTCGAATATCTTGATATCAAGTAACGTGGAGCCGTTTGTCAGGTCTACTGTAATCACCACGACAAGACAATACTTGCTTTCTGAGGAAGCGAGTTATTTTATTAAACTCGATACTATTGTCATCTAGTATTGATGAAAATCGATCAGTCGAAACTTGATTCGGCCCATCCAAAAATGCCTGAGTCTAGCAAACTTCTCTGTACAAATCGATTGCTAACCGATTGGTGTTGGATCGATCAGTTTTATCAAACTCGGTGGAAATATTTTATAAAACTTGATTTCAAATGTAGCGAGGATATTATTGTACTCGATTATAATAATATCAAGTAATGTGGATACTGCATATTTGGACTAGTTAGTGTTATCTCTGGTGTTGGATTGCTGCATTCGACTCTCCACAGTAGCGGCAGTTCGATTGCTCTCGATTCCTCAAGCTCGAAAGCGACTTTCGGGGCTCCAAACATCTATCCTCAACTGTAGTAAGACTCTTTTACCCTTGCTTTCCATTCAAATTAACTGAAAATCCTGCATTAATCTCCTTCTAAAGGCTGAAATTTCGAACTATGCAAGTTAGTGGGTTTTCATGATTTTGGGTGTTGTGGTCTGAAATGGTTCATGGGTTTTTACATATGCATGTTGTTCATACAATTTTTAACCTTTAATTACATAAACATAGCTGATTTGTGAAGGAACACATGATTTTAGGGTTCATGTGTTCCTATGGAATTTGGGGATTTTCATGGGTGTGGGTGTTTTGACGTGAAATATGTAATGGGTTTTTTTGTATGGATGTTGTACACACGTTTTCTACCCTTTAATTGCAAAGAAATCATGATTTCTGGAAAATGGGAAATTAGGGTTCATGTCTTCATATTGAGAATTTGGGGATTTTGATGAATATGAGTAGTTTTGATTTGAACTGGTTCATGGGTTGTTGTGTATGCATGTTGGTTACATGTTCTCTATCGTTTATATTCAAAATTTTCACATCTGGGTATGCATGTTGGTTCATCCGCCAATCTTGTTCTAATAGCTCAGATTGGGGTTTTGTTGAATTGGGTATAATTGCTTGAAATTGACCACCGTTTAGAGTTTGATGGATTAGCAGTCACTGGTCGGTTCGCATGTTTTGTTGAATTGGGTATAATTGCTTGAAATTACACCCGATGCACAATGTGCAGGGTGGGTTCGCATGTCTTTCAAATAACTTGCCTGCATGGGTCAATGTTCATATATTTCCAAAAAATATTTAATATCAATGCATTCATTCATGACCCTGCAATAGAATCCATGCATCATGTAATCTATTCCTCATGCATGTACAGTGTGTTTGTGTATCTCTAACGTAGTTCTGAATATTGGTTTTCTGTTGTGTTTTTGGTTCGTCTCTGTAGATCCTAGTTATGGCTTCTAAGAAGTCTAAAACCATTAAAACCAAAGCCAAAAGAGTGTCTGCCTCCTCATCTGATAAAATAAGGTTTGAAACGGACGAGCAAAGGTTTGAAAAGGTAATTCAGCATAGGAATATTTGGCCAGAACGACAAATCAATCTAGATGAATTACCTATTTCTGTCCATAGGAATCTACAGTGTAGGAACTGGTTGTCTCTGTGTAAAGATGTACAACCCCGTCCAGTTGCCTTGATTAGAGAGTTCTATTCCAATCTCCATATTCGTTCTGATGATGATTTGGGTACTTGGATTCGAGGTCAAAGTTTTGTCATAAGTAAGGCTGATGTATCCAAGGCTCTTGATGTACCTCGTGTTTGTAAACCTACTTATCCATACTTGGATCGTTTGCGGAAGATCAGTGACGTGGGGATCTAACCCAAGAATTAACTCGAATGAGTTAACCGAGCTTAATTATATCTTTTTTAGGATAGCTTGTCACAACATCTTCCCCATCTCCCATGTCCATACTATTCCTATAGATAGATGTATCTTTTTGTACGCCCTCGTCACTGGTGCCTCTATTTGTTTTCCTTCCCTTTTCATTCAAACGCTTGCTGAGGCGCATAGGAGCAAGTGTAAGAAGCATGATCTATTCTTTCCAGTTTTCATCTATAGGGTTCTAAACTATTTACACTTAGAAAGCTTTCCTTCCCTAGAGTTGATCCACATCACAGCCCCTATAGGTGCCACCTTTCTCAAGCAGTAGAGTGCACAAAAGAAGAATGTTGAACCTCGTGTTGGTTCATCAAAAAGACCACAAGTATAGGCGTTACTTGCAGATGTTCACTTTGAGGAGAGTCCCGTTGATCCTACAGCTATTGTTGCTGACAATGGTGACGATGAGGTACATGTTGACAGCGCAGATGCGGAGCCCACCATTCCTCCTCCTCTCTCTCTTCGTGCTATGATGGAGACTTTTATGGTAACTCAAGCAACTCATGGACAGCTTTTAGATGGGCTTATTGTTGAGGTTGCTGCTTTGAGAGCGGATTTTTCAGAGTATAGGAGTGCTTTTCCACCTCCTCCACCCTCTAACTCTTGATGTTTGCCTTTGGCAATACATAACAGATAGGGGAAGTAGGGATTGTAGCGTAGGGGGGAGAATAGTTTTTATAGATTCCGTAAATTATATGAAAGTTATTTAATGTGATTTACCAGTATTTGTATATTATTATATGTACTCTTCAAGGTCCACAAACATGATTTTAATTTTATGATAACTAGTTGCGGACCCGCGCATTGCACGTGGTTATTTTTTTTTTTATGATCGTGTTATTATTTGAAATATTTTTGAATGTATTACTACTTAAGTTGCATTATATATGTATAAACAATATATTGTAGGATTCATGATGATAACACAAATTGGCTTGGAATTAGATGTGGAAATGAAACAACTATAGTTGGCCTTGTAGTCAGTGAAGAGCTAATCATCCGTCTTTTCAAGTTAGTAAAATTTAATTAATTTAAAATTATATAGAAAGAATTTTATAAATTTGAAGTTAGCGTCAGGCTATGTGAAAACTTTAGAGGACTGTAATTAAGTTGTTTCAAGTGTTTTTAAATAAACATTAATAAATAAAAAAAGATCTATTTCTTTAAAGATAGAGATTAGTATTATAAATAGGATGAGGAAATTTTATTGTATTATGCTTTTTGGAAACATAATTTCTACCAAACTCAGTTGGCTAATTTGTACATTTCCAAGTCAATTGAGCTCATTTTGTGTGTTACATTCTTCATTTTCATATGGGTAAGGGCATTCACGATCCCAATGACCCACTCCATTGTTCTTGCATGCTTCAATTGTCGTGTGTATTGTGTCATCAAATTACTTAAATAAGTAATTTGGTCACAATTTTAGTTTTAAGGTGCGAGTCGAGTAAAGAAAATATGACAAATATATTCTGAATTCAAATCTAACCTATTCATCTATAAGAACCATGTCCAAATTGATTAGTTCTAGATTTTTTTCGGTTGACAGCTTCCCACATTCTTCAAAGTCTAACTCTTACCTTCCAATATACCACTATTGAGAAAATTCCCAACCTTTCCAAAAAAAAAAGAAGAAGAAGAAGGAATTTCAACTT
Organism: Quercus ilex subsp. ballota; assembly: GCA_032727855.1. Lineage (NCBI taxonomy): Eukaryota > Viridiplantae > Streptophyta > Magnoliopsida > Fagales > Fagaceae > Quercus > Quercus ilex. The sequence goes on along the minus strand of CM064912.1, from coordinate 46,481,228 downwards.
TAGTAGCAAAATTTGGATCTACCAAACCTAGGTGCCTCAAATTTCCAAAAGTCTAACCTCAAATGAAAGCAACTCACAATCTTAATTCAAAAGTTATTAATATTTATGTAAAGTGATAGCACACAGGAATGGATATAATTAAATAAAACAATGAAAAAAAAGATTGCATCTCAGCTGTTTTAAGTGATACTATTGGTTTTTGTTATTTATTTATTAATCATGAGTTTAATCATCTTTAAAAGGCTCAGTTAAGTCTAAATTCATATTATTTACTAGGTATTGTTTGGTAGATTAGATGTATAAATGTGGAGATTTTTTGTTAGAAATGATGGTTGTAATTTATAATGATGCCTCTACTTTATTAGAAAATGCAAATGATACAAATTTTATGGGATGAAAATGAGAGTTTAGCTGAAATATTCAAAAGGAATTTAGTTTGGTTTTTATATTCAATGAGACGTAAGTACAAATTTTTGATAATCACAAGGATAACAATTCATTACAGTTTGAATTTTCCACAATTGATAATCATTCCTTTTGGCAAACCATTAAGGAAATCACAATTGTAAAACTTTTACAAAGCTTAACAAACAATTAATAAAAAAACAGAAGATTGCTCGACTATTATTTAAGTGATCCTACAATGAGGGGAAAAAAATAAAATAAAATAGAATTAAAGAAGCCTATTCACCGACTTAAACATTTCAAGGTCGATTGAGCATCTTTTGCATGTGACCAGAAATTTTGCATAACTGTAAGGATAAGGTTCATCTTGGTTCCAATGTCCCATTCCAATATTGTGGCATGCTTGAAAGTTTGGAATTTGATACAGGGCGGTTCCCGCAACCAATGCTTCCCATGTTCATCATTTAAAATTTCCAAAAGGTTATCAATGCCTCCACGATTTGACTCATAAAGTAGCATGATTCCATGTATATAAGCTGCAATAAAATTGCCACATGGGACAGCTTTTTCAATTAAATTTTTTCCTTCGACAACTTCTTCATTCAAAAAGTATTCTCAACTTCCCCCTATCAGTAGCGCATCGGGATTTTCTGCTTCATAGCACCGAAAAATTAGGTAGATCTGGGTGATTGAAAAATGGGGTCAGTTGAATTTGTTGGAGGACTAGTTTGCTTTCTGTTAATTTGTTGAAGCATTTGCAACTAATTAAGAAAAAGGAAAAAATTAAATTAATAGACTGAATAATTTATATAGAGGGAAATAAATAAGTATATACAAATTGAGAAAATAGTTTTTTATACCTTAACTTAATGTTTCCTAGGAGTGTTGCCGAGTCATGTGACTTTCGAAAAGATTTAAAACAATATGTCAGTATAAGATTTTCTAAAGTCTTCATTTTTTGGTTTTTTTTTTTTTTTTTGGTTTATTGTAGTAAATTGTAGTGTTATAACATTTCAGTTACTATTTATAATAAAATGATTTGTTAAGGTTCATAGTATCATATTAAATAAAAATACATAATAATAATATGTTTACGAATTTTGAAATGATTATACACGAATTTGATGGTGAAATGGTTATACACGACAACAAAGAGGGGAGCTGTATGTTAAGGTGCCTGAATCGGTGTGGTAACTGAGAACATGCACCATTAGCTGAGTAGGAGAGGAATGATTTTGGGTTTTGATTACTGTAGAAGGGGAGGTGAACCTGAAAATACGCGGGCGTGGAAAAGAAAGAAAAAAAAAAAAAAAAAAAAAAAAAAAAGGAGCACAGCTAACTTTCACCTAACTTCTATATGAAAGTGAGCGTAACTACAACTGATCCCAGTTAAATTTAGTATGATTTCCAGAAAATTTATTATATTTCATATTTAAATTGGTGTGGTCCCCACATGAATCTAGACACATAACATTATTAACATTTCAATGTTCATATAGTGTTTTTCCAGCCTGTATTGACATGACAAGCCCTAATAACTGAAATTTTAATGCTTGGACCATGAAATGAGGTTATAAATGGACAAGGAATTCATATCTTCTTTCTATCCCACTAACTTCGTAGATTGACTAAGCTATGAGTTGCAATGACTCAACGTCAAATCGTAAAATGCAAAAAAAGTTTGGATCTACTTCAACATGTGGATCATCACAAGTTCCAGCAGATCAACAACTACACATATACACAGACCACTATGGAGGGAAATGGGTTAGAAAGAAGAGAGATTTCGTTAATATGCCAATATACACGTACGAGAGTCTTGGAAGCGTCGGGCACATCATGGTTGGCAAACCTACAAAACTAAGTACAGATACCACTGCAGTAGAGTCCACCGTATCAAAACCACCATGGTCAACCCTATACGAGAAGAGGTGTGAGTTGGAGGTGTATTGTCGTTGGCACGGGTTACAAGTTCCTAAGGCACGTTTAACCGAGTTACCTAGAGATGAACATGCCAACATACTTGCTCGACTTGAACAAGAGAACAATCAAATGCAAAGGCGACTAGACCGTTTTCGCACAATCCAAAAAGCTAGGAAGCATCTAAAGTGGAAGGCACAAGAGCGAGCCATGAAGTCTATTAATGAAATTACTGCGTTAGATGATGAAAGTGATATTTTAGACTTCTCAGATTCAAGCAATGATGATTTCCAAAAATTTCTACCTACAAACATTAGACGTTGTTGTTAATGTCTACACATTTGGTGCAAGACAAAATGTTGTTGTTAATGTCTGACAAATGATGATTATGTACGTTCAACTTTTGCAAATCTAAAGATTAATTGTTCATTAGTTTTGGCTAATTTTATATGAAATTAGTTTCTCATTTTTTCCCTGCTATTCTTTGTTGCTAAATATGAAAATTTAATATGAATATTTACGCATAGATTCAATACATACAGACTCATCCAAACCACACAGACCAACCACTCTTTCACAGAAAAACCATATGGCTCCTAAAGCAAGGACTCACCGGAGTAGAGTGGGGCCCAACTGGGAGCATCATTGACCAATGTAGACACTCACATTTGTTCAAAATAATACTCCCTTCCACCATGCGTGACATGAAACTAGTAATGTATTACATTGCTATATTATGGTATGTTGCAATGTTTTCAATGGATTGGCTAAGTGTATATGAAATCACTTGCTTATTTTTTCCCTGTTACTACTTTATATAAATACATTACATACAGACTCATCTAAACCAAACTAAACACTCATTCTCTCTTCGTCTTTATGTACAATAAAATTTTTTCGTAACAAACTTTTCTCCGAGTTCATGTTTTGTGGGCAAATCATCTGAGGGATATGTTTGTTTTATCTTCATCTAAGTCTATTATTTCTACCTAATGATCTTCCAATTTACAGTTCTTGCTAGGTGGATATTGAATCTCAGTGGATATCTGAAGACTAAAAAATAACCATAACAGATAGAATGGTATTCAACGAAATCCTACCAACCATTACAAAACCAAATGTTCTTATCAGCTTTCTTCAATCCCACTTGCCAAATACCACCATAGGGAGCAGTGAGCGTAGCTACGGTGGATAGCTTAGCACTGTTGAACCCTGACCACAAGTACCCATCCACACTGATGTGAAAACATAGAGCATCCTTGAAAAGTTTATGCATCAATTTTGGGGGTGAGCTGTCCCCCATTGCTACACTGATGTTTGCAGTGTTGCATGTGCTGCTCAAGTGCTTCGCACTGTTGAACCCTATCAAGTCATATCATCCACTCGCACGTCAATACACAGATATGCATCCTTTTGCAATGCACCGGTTTCAAGGATGCAGAACATCCCTAAAAAGTTTATGATACATTTAACACAGCTTAGCACTGTCTAGTCAAATCACGTTAGATGAAGCACAGGAATGCTGAATAGTCTTCGCGTGAACCCTGTCCAATCATATCACCTACACGCACATCAATACACAAATATGCATCCTTTTGTAATGCACCATTTTCAAGGATCCCTGAAAAAGTTTATGATATATTTAACACAACTCAGCACTGTCTCGTCAAATCATGTCAGATGAAGCACAGGAATGCTGAATAGTCTTCGTGTGAACCCTGTCCAGTCATATCACCTACACACACATCAATACACAGATATGCATCCTTTTCCAATGCACCGTTTTCAAGGATCCCTAAAAACGTTTATGATACATTTAACACAGGTCGGCACTGTCTCGTCAAGTCACGTCAGATGAAGCATAGGAATGCTGAATAGTCTTCACATGAATAAATACACAACCTCCTTTGCAGTACACATCACCAGCCCGTTGCTATAGCACAAGCTATAGCCATATCAAACAGCTGCCTCAGCGAACCACATGCACCAACAGGTGCTATTGTCGAGTTCGTAGTTCTGCAGTTTGCAATTCTGCATGTGCTCCTCAACACTTCACTGAACAATACACTGTCGAGTCATATCATCTTTATTCACTTGAATACTTACCCTTACATATAGTCACATCCACGTGAATACTTGCCCTTGCAAAGCTCCTATATAAAGTCCCATTTACATCTACCCTTGCAAAACATCTACACATATCAATCAAAAGTCACATTTTCCAATGTCAATGCGCAATTGGATGATACCTCGTTTTCCAGATAACTATAGGAGGGAGAGAGATTCTGACAAGAGGGAATACTATGCCGGATTGCGGCGGGAGTGGGACTTTCGCGTGAACGAGTCCAACGCTCTACACGATGATCTCGTGCGACTCGGAGCACCTCTTGTCGACCGTATCTCGGTCACACTGCCATGGCAAAACATGCACCAATATGAGCTTGCAGTGACAAAAACAAAAACAAAACAAAAAAAAGAACAATCTGATGATACTACATAGGTCAAGGTATCACATGCTACAACTAGCGGAAGAGCTGGCCGCTGCAACGAACAGGCAACTCACTTCGGCGGAATGTAACAATGTCCTCAACTACGAGGACTACCTGTCAGAGTGAATACCTATGTGGTATGTGTGTTATGTCTAGGGTTAAGTTAATAATGTTAGTAGCGTTAGTGTTCAATATGCAATGCATGCATATTGGTGACATCGTGTAAGTTATTTTAAGTTTTTTGTGTTATGTTCTAGGTGCTTATTGAAAAACATTATGTGTGGGAATATTTAACTTTTATGCGTTATGTGGGAATAATCTATATTACGAATAACGTGCGTGCTCCTCACAATCAATAATAAGGTTTACATAGTACAAATGCAACAACAGTGACACACATACATTTAAAACATAGTTAAGCAAAATAGTTCTCCAACAAAGTCTAATTATACGACGACACGATTACTCTTCATCTGACATCTCCACGTCTGACTGATAAATGGGATCAGCAAGAAGTGATTGCATGAATTGTGTGTGCTCGTACCACCCTCCCTCCACTGACTCTCGAATCTCAACTTGGGTCCGATATCGATTAAGACGTATCTTCATTCGATTATTTTCTTGTCTTATACAGTTCAATACTTTACGAAGTTTGTCGATCGTGTCTCTGGGCATCTGCGATGCAAGTCGCCGAGGCATTGGCACCTTAAAACCAACCAACTCATCATAAAACATTTGTTGTTCACGAAATAACCAAGCCCACTCCTGTCTCATGGTATTGTGAACGTAAGCACTATTTCGCAGATTCGAGTTAATTGGATAGCTGAACTCATCTTCCAATACCCAGCAACGACCCATAGCAGTGAACACATCGTGAGGCCTATAGAGTTGTGGGTCGCCAGAACCAGACATTGACACTGAATACAATAACATCAAATGATCAAGTTAACAGTGTGCATTAACTGTTGGTAAATAATGTAATGCTACATAAGATGGTACACGACAAAGACATTCATAAATTTGTGTACTATTACATGCTAAAAATGAAATACTAACACTCAAATTTGATTATAAACATTAGACGTTGTTGTTAATGTTTACACGTTGTGTGCAATACAAAATATTGTTGTTAATGTCTCGACCAATGATGAGTATGTACATTCAACTTTTGCAAATCTAAAGATTAACTATTCATTAGTTTTAGCAAATCTAAAGAATTTTATTTTTTGTCAATGAAATTTACACCCAATATAACCCAATGTACACATATAACACTCATCACCGTTTCTATAGATTATTGTACAACTAACTAATATAACCCTAATCTACTCACATAACACTCATTCAAGAAAATACCAAAGCACAAGTAATAGAACCTATTAAATGAAAATTCTTCTCTAACAAAAACATACATTATAGTTGATAAACTTTTATAATATCTACAACTACTTTTACTTACTTGATAAAATTCTCTATGTATTTCAAAGAAGAAAATGAGTTTCTCACCTAAGATGATAGAGAGATAATACCAACTTCTGGCAGAAAATTCTGAAAATGAGGAGGAGCTGATCTGAAAATGATGAGGAGAATTGCATGAGAAGCTGATTTATGGAAGGGAGGAGTAAATAGGAGAAAAACTCGATTATAGCAGAGTCGAGTAACATTAATAACTCGATTTCCCATTAATCGGGTTCAGGTTCACATGTAAATAGGTGATTTGATATCGGGTCAGAACGTACTAGATACAACTCGATTATACAGATGTAGAGTAATACTAATAACTCGATTTCACACTCATCGGGTTCTTCTTAAGAGATTTGAAATCCCGTCATTAACTCGGTTATCGCATTGCCGAGTTACAAAAAGTAACGTGGGAATATTTTATTGCCCAAAAGCCATGCTGGATGACCAGCGTGGCAAGAACCTGCCCAGAACTCGACGTTGGAATAATCGAGTACTTTAAGTAACTCGATTTTACGCTCACCAAGTATCGAAACAGGGGCACGTCCTTATATAGTTTCGAAACAGGGGTATAATGCCAAATATTTTAGCCCAAAGGGGCAAAAGGCCAGAATGTCCATTCTTGGCTATAGTATCAAAAAATCTTTAATTCTTTCATTACATTGTGCCATGTTTGGAGCCATCAGCTGCTTTGGAGAATTTCTTTTTCCTGTCCAAGTTGCAAATGGTTAGCTAGCAAATTATGTGGATTCTTTCACTAGCACAATCATTATTTTTTTTTCTCCATAATACTATTGATCTTCATCCCGATACTCAAAAGTTTCAGTCATTGAAAATTCTTGACAATGATCTCTACTTCACCATTTTTTCCCCAATTTTTCTCATTAATCCTTTATGAGAACCCAAAATCATGAGAATTTCTGTAAACAAATAGAAGAATGTGCCTCAAATTTTTTTTTTTTTTTTTTAATCATCTATTTCTGTTAAATTTCATTTTAATGCATTCTCAAGTCAATCATAGATAAGATATACTCTGTTTGATGATCTTTCTATATGATGGAGTCATGGAGCAATAGTAACAACCCACATCAAGTTTCCTTGCCTAAAATATACTGCTTTTTGATAAAAAACAGTTCATTTAAAAAGGGATGAAGAACCACGTGGACCAGTGGACTCTTCAACCAATTTGTTTTTATTCCCCCAATCCACAACTTTTACTTCATTTCCTTACCTATGTCATCCTCCAACTCTCCCAAAATATCATCAATTTCTTCTATCTTCCATCGTTATCAATTTCCATGCGAATGCCCTATCCATTGCAAATGAATCCTGACACCCAGAAATCAAGGCACAGTAGTGTTTAAGTTGTTGCTCACACCCGGCCAATCACTTGCAAATGAAGACTTGTGGCCAAACTGATGCAACATTGCCTTAAATGCCTCACCTGGTATGAGAACCTGAATTTAAGTACTCAATTTAATGAATTTAACAGACATGTCGTCTCAAATTCCATGAAAATAATTAACACAACATAATAAAAATCCCTAGTGCATAATAAAGTCCTTAAAATCTAGAATTTGCTAACTAATAAGAACTTGAAAATGAGTCCTCAACATAACTTCAATAAAAGCCCTATGAACTAAGTCTTCTATCCTCTGGAGTTATCAACTGCACAATTTTCAATAGAACGCAAAAGCTGTAGACCATCAGCATTTGCAAGTATTTTGATTCCATTCTCTCTTGTTGATACAGCGAGCAGTATCCCTTCCTTGTTAAATCGAATGCAAGGAGAAGCCTAAAAGATATTCAAGGAAAAGATTGTTTAATTATAAGAAGGGCTTCAAAATACTGCCAAGCACATCAAGAAAAGGGATTCCACGGGCATTACCGGTAATCCACCCGCTGCAGCTGTAGTAGTCAAGATGTTAACATCGTCCATGTCCCAAAATTTTATCTGAAACTCATCACCAGTAGCTAGGAACCGGTTCTTCATTGTATCAAATTGCACTACCCCCACAGACCGTTTCCAAAGACCATTATATACATGCTTGATAGCCCCCTCACTGACATTCCATTCAGTAAGGTATGATTCTCCTTCTTCACTAGTCTCACATGAGAATAGCCTATGATGCACACAATAAAAGAAACATGATATGAAGTTGAGCAATTGCCCAACCACAATGAAAATTTTAAGGAAATAAATAGTTGGATAAGTAATGTGCAATAAAACATCCTTACTACCTTGTCCCGTCAGCACTGTAGGCCATTGTCGTGCAAGATTGGCCTGGAGAATCCCAGACAACTCTTGAACCCATATTATCATATAACCAACCCCTAATTTTCCCATTGATATCGACTGAAAATATGAACTGTAGGAAGCAAGAAAACCTTCAATGATCTAAACCAGATCCACACAGCAGGAGAAGCCAGAAGGGTTTGGGTGGGGTGGGGGGGAATGTGGCAACCCTATGGATTATTAGGGTGTGACAATTAAGATTCACATTTCCCATTTTTTTCCAAAAGCAATTTAGAGTTGCGAGGAAAAAAGAGGAAAAGAATAGTGCCATTTTTTGTACCATGGAAAGAAGAAAGCTCAAATGTTAATTTGACAAAACAAAAGGCAATGAACAAAGGGAAGAAAGAAATCTTTTGCCTCAAACTCCTTTTGCAAAACTTTATTCTGAGTAATGCATGAGCCCCCTCTGCAAGCATAGCCTTAGGGTATAATAAGTGCACCAAAATATTTTGGTAAAGCTGCTAAGCTTAACAATGAATAATAACCTGAGCCTAAAACTCTGGTTGAGGTATGAGACTTGGATGTCTCTGAAGAAAAGTTACTTATCATAAAAAGAAAAAAAAAAAGGGATGTCAACTGACAACTAGAAAAAGTGCAAATAAAACAACTAAATACCTGAATGTTTTCCTTATGATGAGGGCACACAGAGTAAACTGGTGCTTCATGCCCTTCAAACGTGTACAGCTTATTACCAGTGACAGCATCCCACACCTGCACAGAAATGAACTTTCAGTCTTTCACAATACAGTCCAGCCTCATTATTACACTGAAAGAATAGGCCAAGTAAAGTAAACCTTAATATTCTTGTCCTCTCCACAAGTAATGATGCAGAGTTGTCTGTTTGGATGTGAAAAGCCAAGATCACTCACCTTACCGACATGAGCGTCAATCTGGAGAAAAAGAAAAAAAAAAAAAAAAAAAATCATGGCAGATACACAATTATTAACAAAAGGGGCTGAAAGAACCAGTAAGTATTATATTTTAATAATTACTAAAAATTATGTAAGAACACACACACGCATGTATGTATGTATGTAAATACACAATTGTGTGTAAGAGCATGCATATATATATATATATATATATATATATAAACAAACCTCTAGGTGGATCCGCAAATCATTACCACCATGATAGGAATATATTTGCACTATATGTTTTGAATATGCAACACCTAAAATGGAAAGCAAGAAAGATCATCAGAGATGCAAATTGTTTCTCAAGAATATCTTAAACTTTTGGGATAAGAGGTAATTTAAAAATAAAATAAAATAAAATAAATCCCCTCAAAGTAACATACCAAAAAGGGCACCATCAGGACTCCACATCACACGGTTTACAGATGCAGTATAATCATTGGCCAACGATGCCTGTCATCAAGTGACATAGAGATTATTAGCCTCATATGTTTTCCTAGAGCGAATTGTTATTGTCCAACTTAAAAAATTAAAAATAACTTTGTGTAGATATCCGTTAAACCTGCAAGGCAATTGAACATGCTTTAACGTCCCAAACATTGAAGTTTCGAGAAACAAGCCTCTCCCTCCTTCCAACTTCCCAAATTGTGATATCACCAATATTTGTTCCAGCTGAATTTGATAGAAAATAAAACACATAATAGAAGAAATTTTAGCTTAAACAATATCAAAGTTCAGCACCCAAAAGCAAGAAGAAGAACCAGCTACAAGCATCAGATAAGAAGACTTAAACATGGGTTATACGACAGAAAAGGTCTCTGTACATATGACAAAGCTGCAAGTCGTTTTTGTTACTTTAATTATCTTTTTAGTGTTCACACGTGCCACAATCATCTGTAACTATCTCTTACACATGTTCCTTATAATGTGCACAATTAGTTAGAGCTTAGCAAGTTAGTTAGCTTAGTTTTCTTGTATAAATACGATCTTGATGTACAGAATCATTTAAGCTAATACAATCAGAAATTTCTCATCTTTCTTGATCTATTGCTCTCTGTTTTTCTTCTTTCTTTGATAGTATTAGATTCTTTTATGGTATCAAAGCTTAAAGCTCCTGTCAATGGCGTCAAACCCTAGCCAAAATTCCTCTTCTTCTTCTTCTTCTTCTACTTCTGCTCAGTGTGAGCTCACTCCAATGGAGGATCCTCAAAGTCCGTTCTTCCTTCACCACGGTGAATCACCTGGTGCGATTCTGGTTTCTCAATCCTTGACAGAAGAGAATTACTCTACATGGGCCAGAGATATGCGAATGGCTTTGGATGCCAAAAGCAAACTCGGATTCGTGGATGGATCTATCACTGCTTCCATGGCAGTCACGCCTCTTGAGAAGCTGGCTTGGTCCAAGAACAATTCCATGATATCATCATGGATCTTGAATTCCGTTTCTCCTCACATCACAGCCAGTGTGATTTACAGAGATACGGCTCTTGAAGTCTAGAATGCTCTCAAAAATCGTTTCTCTCAAGCTAATGGACCAAGAATTTCTCAGCTTCAAAAGCAAATATCCACGGTCATGCAAGGAGATTCAACAGTAACAAGCTTCTTTACTGGTCTTCAAACAGCTTGGGATCATTTGTTGAATTTCAGGCCTTTGCCGTGTTGTGCTTGTGGTAAATGTACCTATGGAGTTAATGACAAAATTACATCTTTTCAACATCAAGATTCGTTGATGCAATTTCTCAATGGATTGAATGATGCCTATTCACAAGTCAAAACTCAAATCTTGATGATGGAGCCCATTCCTTCTCTAGATAAAGCTTTTTCTTTGGTCATTCAAGAAGAGAGACAAAGAGCTTTGGGATTTAATGTCAATCCTTCTGTTGAGTCTACTGTTTTAGCAGTCAAGAACCAAGGGTTCAATCAAAGCTCAAATTTTTCTGGCAATGCTGGCAGAAATATCAAAGGTAATGGGGGAAAAGGAAGACCTATTTGCAGCCATTGTGGGAAAGTTGGTCATGTGATGGAAAAGTGCTACAAGTTTGTGGGTTTTCCACCAGGATACAAGCAGAAGTGCAAAGTATCCATGGCTAATCAGGTCATAACTGAAGGTGATCAAGCTCAATTTGATTTCACTCCTCAGACTGCTTCTTTTCCATTTACTTCAGAGCAATGCAAGCAACTTCTATCAATGTTAAGTACTCATGCTTCTGCTTCAACTTCCAATGATGTAATTCATTCAGCCAATTCTGCACTTTCAGGTGATTCTTATGATTTGTTTCAAGAATCTATATGCCTGAGCATGGAGCATTCAATATTTGCTATTAATCCTAGCAATAAAACTGCTTTTGGTAATGAGACTTGGGTTCTAGATACTGGGGCAACAGATCATACAGTTCATTCTCTTACCCTATTCACTAAAATTACTAGTTGTGTTGCTACTTTTGTTCAATTACCCAATGGTGAGAAGGTAACTGTTACTCACATAGGTACCATTCAAGTCACTTCTACTTTACTTCTTGAGAATGTGCTTTGTGTACCAACCTTTACTTTCAACCTCATATCAGTGAGTAAATTGACTAAGTCTCTATCTTGTTGCCTTGTTTTTCTATCCCATTATTGTTTCATACAGGACCTTATTTGTTGGAAAACAATTGGAGTGGGTAAACTACATTACAATCTGTACCTGCTGCAATCTTCAAGCATTTGTGATTCTGTTTTAGATGTTTCTTCTATTCTACAGTCAGTTTTCAAGTCCTTTGTTAATTCTGTTTCTGCTGTTTCTAAGCCATATCTTTGGCATCTTAGGCTAGGCCATGTGTCTGATGATAAGCTTCAAGCTTTACATCATTGTTTACCTGATGTACCATCTTTACACAGTAATAAAGATTGCATTGTTTGTCCTATTGCTAAGCAGAAATGACTTCCCTTCCCTTGTTCTAATCATATCTCTTCTAATACTTTTGATCTTATTCATTGTGATGTTTGGGGGCCATTTATTAAAGCTACTCATGATGGTTTTCAATATTTCCTTACTATTGTAGATGATGCCACTAGATCTACATGGTTATATCTCATGAAATCTAAATCTGAAACTAGACCTCTATTGATGTCTTTCTATAATATGATATGTACACAGTTTAATACCAACATTAAAGCCATTAGGTCTGACAATGCTCCAGAATTTTTCTTAAAAGATTTCTATGCTAGTCATGGTATAATTCACCAACATTCTTGTGTTGCTACTCCACAACAAAACTCAGTTGTGGAGAGGAAACGCCAACATATCCTTAATATAGCTAGAGCATTGAAATTTCAGTCCAATGTACATATTTCTTATTGGGGTGATTGTGTTTTAATTGCTGTGTACATAATCAATAGACTGCGTACTTCAGTTTTAGAGAATAAAACACCATTTGAGAAGCTTTATGGTCAACTCCATCTTTTGATCACTTGAAGGTCTTTGGTTGTCTATGCTTTGCTTCCACATTAGCCCATAACGGAAATAAATTTGAACCTAGATCCACACCTTATGTTTTTCTTGGGTATCCCTTTGGTGTCAAGGGTTACAAGCTTCTCAACTTACTCACCAAGAAAATTTTTATCTCTAGGGATGTACTCTTCCATGAAACTGTGTTTCCTTTTGTTTCTACTACTTATTCTTCCCATTCCTCTCTTTGTTTGCCTCATATATTCCCTTCAGTTGCTAATGAACCTGACTTTACATCTCCTCTTGTCCCTGCATCTTTTCCTTCTTCACACATAGACATTTCTATTGATCCTAGTGCATCCAATCCAGTGACTCCACCCATCCTTCCATCTTCTGAGACAACCTTACCTTTACCTACTATTCCTAATCCTAGTGTTTCTGTAGATCTCAATAATCTTCCTACAGCTTCTGATGATTCTCCTTCTCCATCACTTACTTCTAATCCTCCTTTAAGAAAATCTGCTAGAGTTTCCAAACCTCCAGCTTACTTCCAAGATTATAAATGCAGCAATGTTACTTGTGATGATCATGCTCTTTCCACTTTTTCCAACAAGTCTGGTTCTGCTCCTATCACTTCAGGTACAAAATACCCCTTATCTCACCATCTTGACTCCTCTAAATTGTCATCTTCTTATTCCCTTTATTGTTCCCTAATTGCTGCTATTCCTAAGCCTAAATTCTATCATGAGGCTGTTAAAGAACCCAAATGGCAAGATGCCATGACAGCTGAGATCAATGCCTTAGAATCCAACAATACTTGGACCCTTTCTCTTTTGCCTCCTCATAAAAGGGCTATAGGCTGTAAATGGGTATACAGAGTGAAGTACAAGGCTGATGGGTCTGTGGAAAGGTACAAAGCATGGCTGGTTGCAAAAGGGTTTACTCGACAAGAGGGGTTGGACTTCATTGAAACGTTCTCTCCTGTTGCTAAGATGCCTAGTGTCAAAACTCTACTTGCTATTGCTGCTGTGAAAGGCTAGCATTTAAGTCAATTGGATGTCAATAACGCATTCCTTCATGGTGATTTGCATGAAGAAGTGTATATGCAACTTCCTCAAGGATTTCACAGCAAGGGGGGCAATATACTGTGCAAGCTCAACAAGTCCTTGTATGGTCTTAAGCAGGCCTCAAGGTAATGGTATTCTAAGTTTTCAAATACCTTATTGAAGTACGGTTTCAAGCAGTCCAGGGCAGATTACTCTTTGTTTACTAAGAGGTCCAATAATTCATTCATAGCATTACTTGTCTATGTGGATGACATATTAATTGCTAGCAATGACATTCAGGCTGTTGATAAGTTGAAGGTTTCATTAGATCAGGAATTCAAACTCAAAGATCTTGGAGTTCTAAAGTATTTCCTTGGACTTGAAGTGGCAAGATCAAATAAGGGCATTTCCATTTGTCAAAGGAAATATGCTCTAGAAGTTTTGAAGGAAGCAGGTATGACAGCATGCAAACCTAGTAAGGTGCCAATGGAGCAAAATCTGAAGTTAAGTAAGTTTCATGGCAAACTACTTTCTGATCTAGGGATTTATAGAAGACTGGTGGGAAGGTTATTATATCTTACCATTACTAGACCAGATATAGGTTATGCAGTGAACAAACTCAGTCAATTTGTCTCTAAGCCTAGGAAACCACACTTAGATGCAGCTTATAAAGTCCTTCAATACATTAAAGGGTGTCCTGGCCAAGGCATTTTGTTATCAACCAGGTCTAATCTGCAGTTGAAGGCTTACATAGATGCTGATTGGGCTTCTTGTGTAGATACAAGAAGGTCAACTACTGGATTTTGTGTATTTTTGGGAGATTCCTTGATATCATGGAAGTCTAAAAAGCAGTCTATAGTGTCCCGATCTTCTGCAGAAGCTGAATATCGAGCTATGGCAGTGACAATATGTGAGATGACATGGCTACTTGTTTTGTTGAAGGATTTGGAAGTTTATCACCCACAGCCTGCTCTACTTTTCTGTGATAATCAGGCAGCCATTCACATTGGAGAAAACCCCGTTTTTCATGAAAGAACCAAGCATATCGAAGTTGATTGTCATTTGGTTAGAGATAAAGTGCAAGATAAAGTTGTAAGATTGTTTTATACTCCCTCACACACACAGTTGGCAGATTTGCTCACTAAAGCTTTGAGTGGTCAACAACTCAAATACTTACTAACCAAGATGAGCATAGTTAATATTCATAGTTCTGGTTCTCATCTTGAGGAGGACTATCAAAGTTCAGCACCCAAAAGCAAGAAGAAGAATCAGCTACAAGCATCAGATAAGAAGACTTAAACATGGGTTATACTACAGAAAAGGTCTCTGTACATATGACAAAGCTACAAGTCTTTTTTGTTACTTTAATTATCTTTTTAGTGTTCACACGTGCCACAATCATCTGTAACTATCTCTTACACGTGTTCCTTATAATGTGCACAATTAGTTAGAGCTTAGCAAGTTAGTTAGCTTAGTTTTCTTGTATAAATACGATCTTGATGTACAGAATCATTTAAGCTAATACAATCAGAAATTTCACATCTTTCTTGATCTATTGCTCTCTGTTTTTCTTCTTTCTCTGATAGTATTAGATTCTTTTAAACAACAACCCCCTTGACTACCTCATAGAACAAAAATTGAAGATGCATGAGCATGAGCAGCAGCAAGAGCTTACCAAGAAGCAAAGTTTGTTGGGATGGATGAAAATCCATGGTGTTGACAGCAGAACCCTGATTCAAGTAGACGACAACAGCCGTTGGCAGGCCCTTGGACTTGGAGAAGTCGTATGGGATGAGAGTCCAGAGATGCCTCCACCTTCTAGACAAAATGCTTGTGATGATGGAGTCTCGAGTTGGGAGATAGGAGAGGATGTGGATGAGGAGAGAGTCCGGTAGAGAATCAAAAAAGTCATTGTAATTTCTCTGCCTCTCTCTCCCTTCTGCTGTCTCTGCTCTTTCAATTCTCTGCTTCTCTCTCCTCTCCATTCAATCTGCTCTATTTCTTCTCAATGGAAATTTGTGACTGAAGGGTTTCAATTTTATTTTATTTATAAAAAAAAAAAATTTGAATAGTTATACAAGAAAGAAAGAAAGAAAGAAAGAAGTTTGCAAAGAAATGGTGGAATGATTAATAATTACTTCAAACCCACTTCTCTAAAACTAGAAAGAAAGCATTATTTTTTTTTAAAAAAATTTAATAATATTCTCTAAATCAACAGGCAGAGAAAAAAAAAAGAAATCAAACATCTATTATTAAACTTGTAGAGATGAGATGGGCAAGAAAAAATAGGCAGAAAGAAAAGCATCCAGATAAAGAGGAAGCTAAGCAAAGAAAAGCTGAAGTTTAATAATAATAAATCAACCTTAAATTGTCGAATATAGGAACAATCATGCTCATGCAGACTAAACTAAACTAAACTAACTACAGATGGAATTGGAATTGGAGGCAGCCTTACATAAAATGAAAATGAAATTACTCTGTCTGGTGAATTTGATTAACTAGAGATGATCGAATCGGTAGTCATCACATCAGCTCTGCCTTTGCACTTTCTATCTGGGTTAGGTCAAGGTCGCAGACTTAAACATTTATCTGTGTTTTGTTTGACAACTTTTGACGTTTGATTTACAATTTTTTTTTTTTTTAACAATGTATTTAGTCTCTATTTTTTATCTATATCAAATTATTTTTTTAAAAAGAAAAAAAAAATATGGACTATATAATGTAAAGAATATGAACCAAAACCATGGTTTACCTTTTTTTTATTTTTAATGAATCTACATCCATTTATTTTCACACTAAATTGAACGTTGGTCCCTATATTTTTTTTTTTTTTTTTTTATAAACAAGAGTGTCCAAACCTCATGAAGCCTTAAGATCCATTTGATTAAAGAAATAGAAAAGTAGGAAAATAAAAAATGATGGGGGATGGAAAAGATTTAGTTTTTCCTTATATATGTTTGGTTGAAAGGATTGAAAAGTGGGAAGATTGAAAATTTACTCTTATGTATTTACTTCATTTTATAGTTATACCTGGTGTAACTCTGAGTAATGTTACACCACTCAATAACTTATTATTAAATTGGGTAAATTACATATTTGATCCCTAATGTTTACATCATATTTTAATTTGGTCATTAACCTTTCAAATGTATCAATTTGGTCCCTAACTTTTTGATATTAGGTCAAAATGGTCTTTGCCGTTAAGTGATGAATAAAAAATGCTGATGTGGCTTACCATTAAAATAAAGTATAATTTTTTTTGCCACATAACTCTTACATGGACTACCACATCAACAGAACCTTAAAAAAAACCACATCAGCAGAACCTTAAAAAAAAAAACATCTCCCCACCTTGCCAAAGAATGGAACCTCTCAATCTACCGACACCATTAGCAAAATAATTCAAACAAAAATAAAGATATCTGAAAATATATCAAACAACAACCCAGGAATTACTCTGACTTTCTCTTTGTCAGCATATTTTTGCAATGGCATCCTAAAACCCACAATCACTGTCCCAAAATTTATTGTCCATCATTTGATGGGGACTACCTAATATAAGAGGTGTGCAATGAAGTCATTTTATTTATGGTTGTGAGTTGAATAGCCTAATTTCTTTGTTGGGTTTTGTTGTAAAGTTGTGGTGTGAGTACATAGAGGTGAGACTACTTGTTGGGTTTGTCACAGTGAGGACTGAACTAGAGGCTTAGGCTATTTGATGGTCTCCCCTTTCTCCTTTCTTAGTGAATATTCTCTCTATCTTTGTCACCCCTGCGTTTTCACCTTCCATATCTGCCTTTTCAAGTTTTTTAGGTATCGATTCTGCTGTGTTTGGTTCCAACGAAAATACTGGAAAAGAAACCCCTTTTTTTGTTAAGAAAATAAACTCCAATGTTGTTCTTCATCCATGTCTCCATTTGATATAAAAACATTTATGGTCGATTGTTATCATACATTTATACTCAAGTTGGAATTTTTATGTTAGATTTTGTTTTTCTATTAATGTTCTTTGAATTTGTCGTCAAGTTTTAGTGAGGTAGAATCAAAGATATTTGTTTGAGATTTAGGGATTTTGCTTGATTTACATTTTTTTTTTTTTTAATTTATGCTGATATGGCAGTACACGTGGTAGTCTATGTGGCATAAAAAATTATACTTTATCTTAGCTATTAGTCACGTTAGCATTTTTCATCCATTACTTAACGGCAGTGATTATTTTGACACAATATCAAAAAATCAAAGAACCGAATTAAGACATTTAAAAGGTTAAGAACTAAATTGATATATGGTGTAAAGGTTGATGACCAAATATATAGTTTGCCCTATAAAATTCATATTTTGAAAATCTAACTGTAAAATTACATGTTCTATATGCTTTTAACATGCATACCAAATTTCATACTAATCAAATGCAATTAACCATTCAATCCATAAACTAATTTTTTATGCATTATTTCAAATTACAAAAACTTAAATTTAAAAAATTGATTAATGACATGATTATTGATATTTAATCACCTTAAAATTTTGCAAGTATGAAGAATATATAAAGATAATAACAAGCATATATATATATATATATATATATATATATATATATATAGTACTTATTGCTATAGGTGTTGAAGCACGATCTTCTATAACAAGAAAGGCGGAGCCAGGTGGGAGCAATTACTCCCCCTGACAAATCAAAATCAAACCTGATGCAATTACTCCTTCCCCACTTACAAAAGCTTTTTACCATTTTCGCATTTTTACTTTCCCTTTTCTACTTTTTCTCACTTTTTTAATTCAATGTTGGAGCATGAAATTTGTTTTTTTTTTTTTTCAACTCTCATTCACAACCATCGAGAGGTATTGCAATTGGGTATTGTAACTGATCTCAATTCTCTTATACCTTTTTATATAGAAGACAAGACAAAAAATATTGTTCCCCTTAAAAAGCTAAGTTTTTAAAATATTACCAATAATTTAAGACGGAAAGAGTATTTATTAGAATAATGATATGAAAATTTGTAAGGCATCCAAAATTTAGTGGCATAATATTATGAGGCCACCTAAAGGTCAAGTTTTTTATTTGACTAAATCTCAATCTTTTACTCTCAACACGACTTTTCTATCTACATACCACTTCATCTTCATCTTATCTCAAATTTAATGAGCACACTAAGTGTGCATTTGGCATTGATTATCTTTGTCAGCTTATTTTACTATTCAGCTTATTTTTTTTACTATTTATGGGTTTCACTGCACTTTTTGATACTATTCATGGATCTCACTATACTATTTTAGCTAATTTTTACATTTATCTATAGTACTTTCAACAAAAAGTTTCCAGTTTCAGCTAAAGCTTATATCATGTTTATAGAATGGGTTAAATTTCAATTAGGATTTGCATGATATAGATTTTACAAAACTAAATTCCCTTATCTAATTTAGATTTGCATGATATAGATTTTCAATTAGGATTTGCATGATATTGCACTTGGGTCTTGCAACTAATCTCAATTCCCTTATATCTTTTTATGTAGAAGACAAGGCAAAAAATGATATTCCCTTAAAAAATTAGGTTTTCCAAACATGAGTAACAATTTGGAATGGATGGAGAAATTATTAGAATAATGATGTGGAAAATTGTGAGGCATCCAAAATTTAGTGGCATAATATCATGAGGCCACCTAAAACTCAAGCTTATGATTTGACTAAATCTCAATCTTTTACTCTCAATGTGATTCTTCTATCTACGTTCCTCTTCATCTTCATCTTATCTCTTATTTAGTGAGCACACTAAGTGTCATAGAAGTTTAATTCTTATCTTAAAACATTAAAATAAGAATTAAATGCAATTGTGAAGTTTGTTGAAGGGTTATATGGATTATTATATTATTTTCTATTTATTTTTGTTAATGTTGATTAATATTTTTGAATTAATTTTGCTTCAAATCTTGTATTTTAATTTTTCCCCCAACTGAAATCTTGATTCCATCGATGATAATATGCATATTGATTTTCCTATGAACATCAATTTCTGATCTCCGCCAAAAAAAGTAATTCACATGTTATAATTCATGAATTATAACATGTGAATTACTTGATCAAGATCCCAATCTGTTTAATAACAAATATATAATTAAACATATCTAAGTTGCCCTTTTCGGAGCATGTATGCTTGTGAAGAGGATAACAATTGACTTCTATCCCATCAAAAATTAACATATAAATAAGAACTCTCAAAGTTCCCTTCTGTTCATGGTTTTTGTAAGACATCCCACCTTTTTATTATAAAAAATTTTAATTTAGTTTAATTAATCTAGTCCAACTTGACTAAGATTTAAATATAATTAAACTTGAGTGGACTAATTAATTTACTTTTAAGTTAATTAAATAAGAAAAGTAAACAGCTTACTTGGATCAATTTCAGTGCTAATAAGTTGTAGAATCAAAGGCCACTGAGTAGAATTACTAAAAGCATCAAACAAATGAAGCATCATCTCCTTTACATCTTCAGTCCTGTCATATCTCACATTCACAAGAGCATTCACCTTATATGTCAGCTTCTCAGAAGAAATATCGTCTCCAATAGATTGGTTCTCACGATTGACAGTCGCCATAGCTTTTCTCTTCACCCTCCGTTGTGGCAACTCTCTCTTACATGGAAAAAGATATGAAGGGTAAGAAGAAAGCACTGTTTGTTGTTGATGAATAAGATAGACAAGACGAGGAATAGGTTTAGACCAACCCAAAATTTCCTCAGCCATTCTCTCTCTCAAGGGTGGTAAAAATTGTTTCTTGCAACCGATTGTGTTTACTAGGCTATATTTATAGACGAAGGATGATGTGCTCATAAAATTTTAGACTTTTTTAAAATGGAAGATTTTTATTATTTATTTATACAGAAGTAATGAATAGAAATCTTTTTTTTTTTTAAGAAACAAACGCACACAATAAAGGAGAAATCTTATATTTTACTCTCAATGTTCCTAAACTATTATGATATTTATTTTTCTCACATAAGTAACCAAAGATAAAAATAGAAAAACAAAACAAATGAGTAGTTGGTATTTGTTTTTTGGAGTTGGTTCAGATTTTTTTTTGAGACCATACGCCTAAAACAATACTAATCTAGATTTTAATACCACAATCTGGATTCCCAAAAAAACAAGAAGCCCCCTAGATTTTGGAGATTCCAAAGAAAAGAAAAGGTAATACGTGGCAATGTAGTTGGTGGCTGCACCTTTATCTTTAACTACGTTTGGCAAGATAGTTTGGGTCTAACCCTCTATGATACAAATATGTGTTCAAAGTTGGCCACATAAGACGTCCAGTGCACCAGACGATTACATCAAAGATTAACTTTAAATCTTTGCCTATCAGTGAACATTCAATGTTTTACTATTTTTTAATTCTTTTTTTTGTTGTGGGGGGGGGGGATGTACACATTTGATATAATCGTAATCACTACATAGTACCAACCATCCTTATTTTCATTTTTAAAAGATACTTTTTTCTTAACAAAACTTTTTACATATAAAATTTAAATCTTAGAGTTTCAATGTTTTTGCCCACTAAACTCGCTACTATACAGACATGTGTTTAAATTGGTCACATATCTACAAAGCAACAAGTTTGCGTGATCCCACTATCATATAAATTGAATTACCATAAAATTAGAGAATAGTGGAGAGATGTTACCTTGATGATACTTTAAATTAATCTCATGACAATAAGCATATACCCCCAATTCATATACATTTTTAGATGGCGGGGTTGAGACGTGAACCAAGTCACTATCTTGAGATGATACACGCTTCTACGGAGTTTCTGGTGTAATAGACTAAACATTATCCGTGCCACCCCGGGGATACAACAACCCAGCCACCTTCGCTAATTATCCTCACAAGTCTACACCACTTGTAGAATAGGAAGCTCTCAATAGTACTTTTCTTTTACCCAGAAATATAGTATATACAAAGATATATTATTTTCATGAAACTATGATTTTTGACCTAGCAAATAGGTAAAGAGTTTTATCTTTTACATACTAAAGATAAAATTGTGCCCATTGGAAAAGGGAGCAAAACGCTGCTTAGTTTGGGAGAAAAGGGCATTTGCCCATTTTGTCCTACTAAAACTGGACATGTTGGCTGCAAATTTGAATTATATAAAAGTAATAACTATAAACAGAAATAACTTGCTTCTAAAGGTCAAAACATTTTAAAGCAATAACTTCAGCCAATAAGGAAACAATTGATAGCTCTAAAGATTCCAACGTATGGAATTATTTTGTGGGCTTGGCTTACCTCCAATACTTTTTAAAAATGAATCTCCTTTTGTTTAATTGAGAGATTGCCACATCATCGACTAACTAAATAAAATGTGGAGATTAAAACTTACTATCACTTGTCATTGTATATTCAAAACAAAATCACATGTCCAATTAAAAAAGTACTAGAAGTAAGCCAAACCCTTATTTTGTAACCAATTAGCATGAATCTGCCAACCCGAAATGTATCTAAACCATTTTTTGAGATACCATGCATAAATACATTTAAGATCTTTGTAAATAAAGATGTCATATAGAAGATCATTTAAACAATAATTAAATATTTAATACTTTTATAAAAATATTCCCACAATCCCCCCATTGATTTTTATAAAACCATTGAATAGATAAATAATTTTGGGTTAAGATAGAATATTATGCATAATGAGAGTGCCAATGGCTTGAACCTTCATTTAGTGTTTCGGCATTGCGATTCCAAAGTCAATAATGAGCTAAACTATGACTTCTTTAGTGGAAACAAGAGATTACATCACACGCATAATATCTCAATACTACTCTGTTGTGAGCTTCTAAGCCAGCACATTATGGCCAGTAGCTTTTTCTAGGGGGTTCAATAATGGCGGAGCAAAAAATTTATTGGCAGAGGGTAGGCGCGAGTAAAAAAAATAAGATGATTAATTGTTGTTTTTGGTTTTTTCTATATATACCATGTTTTAAAAAATTATTAACAGTTTAAAGATCGTCAAGAGTCTTAAGACAACAATCATTGGATGCATAAACAAATCGAATTAAATAACTAATCATACATTTTTATCAAATTAATAATAACTTATTATATTTATAAATTACATCAATTGAATAAATAAAAAGAATAAATAAGAATATTAGAGTATTCTAAATGATTTACCTTAAAAAAAAAAAAAATAGTAACACAGTTAGGAGTAAGGACAGGAGTAAGTGTGAAACTAGGAAAAATAATACTCCAGTAATAAATTTTTGCTTTTGAAGTGTATTGATGTGAACCTCAATTGACACGCTTTGCGATCCAACAAATAATATTGGAATACTTGCCCAAGAAAGTTAAAATTCAAATTTTGATAGGAACCCCAACTCAACGTTTATAAATGAACCAAAAGTATAAGTAATAGACCTCAACCCAATGATTATAATTGAATCATGAAACGAAGGTATAAAATTTGAATGCCACAAGAAAGAATCCCTGATAAGTTTACAGTTCGTGAGAAACCAAAAGATGAAGCAAAATGTCACATTTTTTTTTTTTCTGATTTTTATTCAATAATCCTCCATTACAATGAGCACATGCTATTTATAAGACATGATGAGATTGAGTTGTTGCTCTAGTGCTGAGATTTGATGAATCTGTGGGTGAGGTACAAGGAGAAAAGGAAGAACAAGGAGAATGAAGGAAGAAATGAGAAAATGAAGAAACGGAACTCTAGTGTCTAAAACTCGAGTTCTACGTGGTTCCATGTGGAAAATTGTCCACGTCAGGTGTTTCCTAGCTCCGAAACTCGAGGATTTAAGACTCAAGTTCCACCCTAAACTCGAGTTTTTACAACTCAAGATGCTATTTTCCAAATTTGTTTTGCCAACGTGCCCACTAACGATATTCTAAGAAATTTAACGTTAAATGGAAAATAATTCAAGTCCAACAATCTTCTTTTTTTTTTTTTTTTTGAGAAATAGCCCCTTGGAGATGGGCAAATTTATTAAGAAATTAAACTAAGATCATAGCTGTAGACACCAAAAATGTTCTGAGGAATAGACTCCATCCAGACCAGAAAAGAATTACAAATTGATCATCTAGCCAGCCTATAGGCCACACAATTGCCTAGGTGTCTAACATGCAGGAAAGAAACATATCGAAATGAAGAAACAAGAGAGTGAATGTCATGTAGTATGTGTCCAAACTCAAATAAGAGTATAGTACCACCACCATTGATGGCTTTGATGATGATTTCTGAATCCCCCTTGACGACCAAACTCTCAAAGCCTAGTTCCCTTGCAAACAAGAGAGCCCGACGTGCTGCTAACACTTCCACCATCTCTATCGAGGTAGGCAGTGGAATTTGCTATGACTAAGCAACCATAACCAATCCATAATCATTACGAATTATAATTCTGAGACCAGCGATGTTCTTATTTGGAAAGATAGCGCCATCAAATTTAATCTTAACCATACCATGAGGGGGAGGGCGCCACCTTACCGATCTAGCCGTCCTCGAGATCTTAGCATGGATGGGTTTGAGCTGCTGAAATTCTTGAAGGGAGTCAGCGGCCATGGCTGGGATTTTTTCCAAGCCGAAAACTCTTTCCCCTACCCAAGATTTTGTTCTTCTCATCCAGATCAGTGATACCATCATAGCAAAGAGATCGACGTGGGTTCTGTTCTGTTGAGCAAGCTGAATGACATCTATAAAACCTGAAATGGGCCCAGTTGCATTCATTAGGTTTGCAAATTGTACATGCCATACCGGAATTAGAGATGGGCAAGACCAAAGAGCATGAAAAGCGTCTTTTGGACCAGCCTTGCAATTTGGGCAACTAGCTTCAGACATTAATTTCTTGCGAAACAAGTTGGCTTTGGTAGGCAGTGAATCAAACCCTACACGCCATAGTAGAGAGAGAACCCTATTTGGTACCTATAGATGCCATATCTTATTCAAAACACCCTTCATCACCTCGATGTCAGATGCACCTGGCTCAACCAACTCGTCACCCTCCATAAGCAGTTTATATCCAATCTTGACTAAGTACACTCAATCCTAAGTTCTTGGCCAAAAAATATCGTCCGATTTTCTTGAGAGGCTCAGAGGGATTGCCTTAACTAAGTTAGCTTCAAAAAGCAAAAAAACTCGACCAACTACATCAGTCTTCCAACAGCGAAGTTCATGATCAATCAAGAAAGACACTTTGGTGTCTGGGCAGTAGTCCAAATTCGGAGAGAGGACTCTCACATGACTCGGGTGAGGGAGCCACTGGTCTTGGAAAATCCAAACAAAACAGCCATCTCCAATCCTTCATTGCATGCCCCTCCTTATAGTATCTTGCCCTTTAAAGATGCTTTTCCATGCACAAGAACCCTTATTTTATTTGGCATAAAAAATTAACCTGTGTGGAAAAAACTTGGGTTTGAAGAAGTGGAAGAAAAGAGAGTCCTGGTTGGTCATCAATCTCCATACTTGTTTAGCTAGCAACGCATCATTGAATTTTTGTAATTCTCAAAAACCCATGCCCCCTTCATTTTTTGGTCTACATAGTTTGCTCCATTTAACCCAATGCAACTTCCTCCTCTCTCCTTTTTGACCCCACCAAAATTTGTGCACCATCACCTCAATCTCAAGGCAAAGAGAAATTGGTAATTTAAAGCAACTCATAGAGTAAGTAGGGATAGCTTGAACCACCACCTTCATGAGGACTTCTCTTCCTTCTTGGGATAACTACTTCTCTTTCCATCCCTTTATTTTAGATCATACCCGCTCTTTTATGTACATAAGACTAGCTTTTTTACTTCAACTCACAAAAGAAGGTAAATCCAGCTATTTTTCATATTGCTTGATTTTCAGAACTCCTAGCAAGCCAATAATGCTATCTTGAATCACTTGTGGAGTAGATTTACTGAAAAACATGGTTGTTTTTCCTCTGCTAAGTTGTTGGCCTAGAGGATTCCTTGAATGTGGGCATTCTTGGACTAAAGCCCTGCAAAATTAAAGGCTATCATCTGCAAAAAAATAAGTGGGTTAGCCAGGGACCATTTCTGCAAATGGATACTCCTTTGATACTTCCTGCAGTAGTCGCTTTGTTGAGCAAACCATGAAGCCCTTTAGTGCATAGGAGGAAGAGGTAGGGTGAAAGAGGATCACCCTGCCTAATGCCTCTGGTGGTCTGATAGTACCTGTAGGCTCACCATTGATAAGAAGAGAGTATGAAACAGTAGTAATACACTCCATCATCAAAGCAACCCAAGTCTCATGGAAGCCCATTCCCCTCAAAAGTAATTCTAGGAAAGACCATTCTACCATGTCGTATGCCTTACTCATGTCAGGTTTTAGGGCCATAAAACCTAATTTCCCAGAATGTTGATGTTTCATATAGTGAAGAGTTTCGAAAGCCATCAAGATATTATCTGTGATAACCCTCCCTGCTTGGAAAGCACTTTGATTTTCTGAAATAAAGAGAGGCAGAAACTTTTGTAGTCTATTTGCAAGAACTTTAGATACCAGTTTGTAGATGACATTATAGAAACTAATAGGTCTATATTCACATATTTTTTTAGGACTTAACTTTTGGGATGAGAGTAATATATGTGTAACCTCAGCAGGTAAATGTTGGTTATTAAGGCAATCCATCACAGTTAGGGCTGTCCAGACCCGACCAGAGCCCGACAACCCGGCCAAACCGCCCGCCGGAGACCCAATTCCGGCCCGAACCGAGGTCCAGTCGGTTGGCGGCGGGTTTTCGTTCTCAAGAACTGACACCGGCGGGTCTAGTGGTGGGTTTGCTTCTCCAAAACCCGAGCAACCCGAACCTGACCGGAGACGTATGAAAAATCCGACCAAACCTGCAAATTCAAGCCAAATCCGAGGAGATCTCAACCAAATCCGAGGAGATCTCGACCAGATCCAGCTAGATCTAGTGGGATTTATCCAGATCCGGCCAATTCCAGCAATTTTTAGTGAAAAATTTCAGATTTCGGTGATATTTTTCAGATTTCGGCAACTTTTTTTTTTTTTCAGATTTCGAAGATTTTTTTTACTCTGGCGCCCGACCAACCCGACCGATGCTCAACCTCACCCGAAACTGACTCGACCGATTTTTCTGGTCGGTTCCGGGTTCCTCCACCCTCCCACCCGATGCCAGCGGGTCGAGTCCGGGTTGGGCCCAAAACCGACCCGGCCCGATCCGTGGACAGCCCTAATCACAGTAGTAGAAATATCATCACCCACAACAAACCAATAAGATTGAAATAAAGATAGGAGGCATACCGTCGGGACGGGCGCGTGAGAGGCTCCATGTGTTTAAGTGCATACTCGACTCGAGTCCAACAATCTAAAACCCTACTACTACTCTGTCAGAACTGACCTCAGCGAGACATCCATGGCGAACAGACGGTGTCTCCACGCTTAGACTCGCCACGCCTCTGCCCTCTTCTCCACAAACCCATGTCTCCCTTTCCTCCCTCTCCCACTTCCTCTCTCCAAAACCCAACCCCTAAAGCCCTTCCTCGCCGCCCACATTTTCACCACTCTCTAACCCACCCAGTACTGGTCCAACACTCGTCATTTCTCATCGAATAGAGAAGACGACGACGAAGTGGTTGGGAGTAGCGAGGAGGACGAACTGGAATTGGTGAAGAGAGTACTCTCTGGGGATAAAGAGGCCGAGGCGGTGGGGATTGGTTACAAATTGGTGGGCCCACTAGAGCCCTCCGATCGGGTTTTCAAGCAGTACGGCCCGGTTTTTGCTGTCGTTCAGGTTCTTCTTCTTCGTCTTTTGGTGTCGTTTTTCATTGGATGTTTATGGGGGTATTGATTTTCTGTTATCTTTTTGTGTTTAGATTGGATCGCACAAGTTCAAGGTGAGCAATGGCCAATGGGGATTCGATTTTCACTGAGAGATTGAAATTCTACGAGGTGAATGACAAAGTGGGTTGCTATTGAATTTGCGTGATTACCTATAATACTATGTGTTCATTTGTACTTTGTAAATTTTTTTTTTGGGTGGTAATTCAATGCTGCATTGTTAATTGATAGTCACAGTCACAGATATCATTTCCATAACATATAAATTCTAGGATGCACGGACACTTCCCGTAATCGTGTCATAGCGGTGTCGTACCTGCCATTTCATGTTATAATTTTTCAAAAATTACTCATGTCATTGTGTCGTATCTGTACCCGAGTCCGTGTCCATGCATCCTAGTATAAATTATGCAGGGAAAGAAAAGTAATGGGTTTTGCCAAGTATTTCATGTTGATGGAAATTCAGAGTTAATGGTTATAGTACTATTTTAAGGGAGAAGTTATGTACTTAGCATGCTTTATAGTTCTGGACAAAACTTACAAACAGTTTCTGTACTACCTTTAGTTCCCCAATTCAATTCAACTATGTTGCTGCATTGCCAACGAGTCACATACTTACACCAGAGTGGCCTTCAGGGCTCATTCATAGATCTTTATGAAGAATTATTCATATGCTTCTCTCTCTTTCTGAGTTTAAGGTTTAGACTAGTAGATATATATATATATATATATATACACATATGATGATAAGCTTTGTTGAGTATTTTTCATTTTTTTGGGTAGAAAAAGGCAATTAGATAGTGTCGCTGATGTGCTTGAGATAGATAGCATATACAGCCGTTTCCGTTTCCGAAATTGTTTTTAGTACTTTGGGTACTGATGTGAGCAGATATGGTTGCACTTGCCATGAATTCACTTCTCTATGCGGTTTCTGCATTCAGATGCTTGGAAATTATTGAAATTCTACGAGGTGAATGACAAAGTGGGTTGCTATTGAATTTGCGTGATTACCTATAATACTATGTGTTCATTTGTACTTTGTAATTTTTTTTTTTGGGTGGTAATTCAATGCTGCATTGTTAATTGATAGTCACAGTCACAGATATCATTTCCATAACATATAAATTCTAGGATGCACGGACACTTCCCGTAATCGTGTCATAGCGGTGTCGTACCTGCCATTTTATGTTATAATTTTTCAAAAATTACTCATGTCATTGTGTCGTATCTGTACCCGAGTCCGTGTCCATGCATCCTAGTATAAATTATGCAGGGAAAGAAAAGTAATGGGTTTTGCCAAGTATTTCATGTTGATGGAAATTCAGAGTTAATGGTTATAGTACTATTTTAAGGGAGAAGTTATGTACTTAGCATGCTTTATAGTTCTGGACAAAACTTACAAACAGTTTCTGTACTACCTTTAGTTCCCCAATTCAATTCAACTATGTTGCTGCATTGCCAACGAGTCACATACTTACACCAGAGTGGCCTTCAGGGCTCATTCATAGATCTTTATGAAGAATTATTCATATGCTTCTCTCTCTTTCTGAGTTTAAGGTTTAGACTAGTAGATATATATATATATATATATATATACACATATGATGCTTTGTTGAGTATTTTTCATTTTTTTGGGTAGAAAAAGGCAATTAGATAGTGTCACTGATGTGCTTGAGATAGATAGCATATACAGCCGTTTCCGTTTCCGAAATTGTTTTTAGTACTTTGGGTACTGATGTGAGCAGATATGGTTGCACTTGCCATGAATTCACTTCTCTATGCGGTTTCTGCATTCAGATGCTTGAAAATTTTTGTTTTCAACTTCTTTCTTTACTATGATAAAATAAAAGACAGACGAACCTTTGAGGCATGAAGATCAGACCGAAGTGCTCCCTTTTTTAGCAATAAGATCTGCTTTTGAGTCAATTGATAAAAGAAACCAATAACAATAATCTCATCATTGAGAAGCGATTAACAATCTATCTTGACATATTGCTGAATACTCTTTCTATTATGACCTTGTTAGAAACCTTCAGATCACAATATTCTCTGGTGGCCCACAACCAAAGCAAATAAGCTTCCTTCTTTCTCATGGTGCTCACATTTTTTTTAAATAAAAGGCCCTGGTTGCAACCCTTTTAATGCTTTTCAATAAATTTTGCTTATAGAAGAAAGATAAATTTAGAAGCCTATCCAATGCGACAATTGGTGTTTTACGCTGTCTTTGGACCTTTCAAGTCAATAAATTAAATTTTTTTGTTAAGTGGTGCCAAATTGGGTGTATATCATTCACCTGATGGAGCAAGCCAAAATAGACTTAGCAAATTACTTATATATATTAAAAAAAGACATAGCAATTCAGCTTAAAGAAACTTCCATTTATTTTCCTTGTACCTATAAAAAAAAGTTACATTTATTTTCCTTGTTCATTTCTGGTCGGGCTAATTTTCCATGTAATAGCTTTATGATCCATGCTTTCTCTACCTTAACAAAGGAGATGTGATTGAAGGCATTTTTCGAATCCAAGATGGTATTGGGATGGATTTGAGATTGCATTGATTTCAATTGTGTAGTCTTCTATAGTTTGCTGGGAAGTTATATGTAGTTTACTTTCCCAACAAAAATTCAATAACCTATCTTTTTCTTTCAAAAAAGTGATTTCTTTATTAATTCTTCCATCTCTTTCTGTTGCAGTTAATTTTGAACAAGGTTCTTTTGCTTGGCTCTAGTAGTGAGACCATTATTTGTCTTATTACCAGATGCAGCTGTTCACGCAGTTGTTGAAGTGCATGTGAGTGTGACACTAATCTTCGCTCTCTCTCTCTCTCTCTCTCTCTCTCATCCAGCATATGTGTTTTCATTTGCATGTAATTTTTGCAATCATGTTTGTTTCATGGGATACATTTCTTGCAAAATTATTTCATTAGGATAAGTGGAATTTCAAATTTGAAGAGTTAATTCAGAAGAGGCAGTCATTATATTTGAGTTCAGAGAAAGATATCCATTTTGATACATGAAGCCTCTTAAAAAGGTCTGAACAAACTTTTCCAGGAAGAACTTTCTGTCTAAATGGACTGCAATACAAAGAGAAAGAAATAGCAGCCAGAGTTTATCTAGCTTCACAAATTAAATGAAAACTAACTGCTATGTTATATGCTAAGTTGTGATTATGATCCCAAGTCCCAACTCTATAACAGGGGGAAATCAAGAAATAAAATTGGGATTATTCAAATTTTATATCAAGCAAAGTACTGGTTATCTTGAAATTGCTATCCTGTAATCCATGCCATAATGCTTGGGGTTGGCTTCTATGTTTGCCAATAATGTGCTTTTGCATAACCTTCACCTTGATTTGAAATTGCTAGGTGGACTACTTGAAAGTTAAAAAAATATGATAAGCCAAATGGCCAAATACAAGCAGGGTATATACCCCAAACTAGTGATGGATGGAGGGGTGCTGGTTTTGAATGCCCAAGAAACCTCCTAAACCACTGCCTACTGGTGTTGGTACAAGTTGAAAAATTATAAAATGCAAGGCAATGAGAAAATGTATGCAGATCTCCTAATATAACCCCATGTTATATCATTGTCCTAGTAAAGTTTTATATATATCACAATGATAATAATTAATTTTTCTATGAAGAAAATTATTCCTGTGATCACTGTGTTTATAGACATTATAGTTGTCTATTCACTTTCTCCTTTTAAATTTGCTGGCACCAAACTCATATGGCTTTTGTGAATCACTGAAAAATTTACAGCTTCTCTTTTTTGTTAGGAACTTTATATTTTTCTCATGTTTCTCTCTCTCTCTCTCTCTCTCTCTCTCTCTCTCAGAGGCTATATGCAAAGGTAATTATATTCAAGAAAAAGAGAAGAATTATTGCCGCACCAAAGTTCATCATCAGGTATTTCTCAAATCTATTCTCTAAACAATTGTTTTCTGCTACCTCACAGTGATAATTTTTCTTGACCCATGCTTCTCCTTTTCAGGAACTGACTAAATTAAGGATAACTGATATTCAAGGAATTGAGAAACCGGAAAAAACAAATACTGGGAAGCCTTCAAAGGCTGCTGGGAAGAAGCCAGAAATGCAGCTGCTGCTTAAGGGGCGATTTTTCCCATTGCTATACATCGACAATAAAGGCTATCCATGCTTATAACTCGTGAGTTTTGACTTGTTAATCCTTTAGGATGAGCTTGATTCCATTCCTAATTTGCTCCATTTACATCTTGGATGTCATGTCAGGCAGATAATCATACCACCAAATTGGGCACGACTAGTAGGACTGGTTGCCCTTTTTTTTTCTTTTTTTCTTTTTTTTGTACTTAGTAGTTTGATTCATGAAACCTACTGTAGAATCACCTACTTCTGTTCCCAAACAGAGATGTTACCGTGGTCTTAAAGAATGATATCTTTGCTCCTAAATTTTTCCAAACTCTAGCAGTCTAAATCATATATTGACATTGTGGATGTGGTTGCCACCTTGTGAGGTGCATCTTGTATCTTTTTGAAATGGCACTCGTTTGTTTATTGTGCTATTGCATAATTATCATAACATGTACCTTGCGTTGATTTTAAATCTGCTAAAGTCAAAAGTTGCAAGTCTCTCATGTCTTATATCAAAGTCAGACTATAAGTCAATCTCATAAACTCAAACTGCTTCTTAAGATTACATGTGGTTGCCACCTTGTGAGGTGCATCTTGATTCTTTTTTAAAATGGCACTTATTTGGTTCTTGTACTATTCATAATAATCATAACTTGTACCTTGTTTTAAATTTTAAATCTGCTAAAGTCAAAAGTTGCAAGTCTGTCTTGTCTTATAATTCAATTTCATTAGCTGAAACTGGTTCTTAGATTGCAGAGATGTGCTTGTGAGTTGTGATTCATATGTGCAGCGAATAACATTGTGTAGTTGGTACTCTGCATTATCAGAGATGTCCTTGTACCTGGGCAGCACTTTCCTTTTTTTCTCTCTCTCTCTCTCTTTAGGCTGGGGTAGGTCTATGGACTTCAGTCCAGCCCAAGACTGATAAATGTGTTTGGTAATTATTGGGACCATACTCTTTTTGAACCCTCCTTTTTGCATTCACAATTAGCGAAGGGTTTATACAAAGGTGGCTGACTCATCAAATTTTAAAAAGAAAAAGAAAAAAAAAAGGTTGTCCTAAACTCGAACTGTCCAACATAGTTCAATTTTGATTTTGCTATGTCTAGATGAGCTTAATTTTTAATTGATTTATTTTTTTTTTAAAAATAAATGGTATAAAAAGCATTGTTATAACTAAAATTATTGAGATTAATGAGAGGAGGAGATTTGAAAGGTAAACATTTTCACTGGAAACACTTAAAGTGTTAATTGAGCTATAAAACTCCTAGCAAATAAGTGGATCTTAAAATAAACAAAACATGCTCTTAGCTATTGAACCAACTAGACATCCTCGTAGGATGGTTGATTGCTAAAAAAAATATATATGTTATTAGTTTTGTTTAGTTGGTCCTAACCATTCCACTGTACATACAAATTTAATAATTATTTTATTTATTCAATATATACATTTTCCCTCCTACAAACAATACGTAGGTTCCACACAAACCTAAACGTTTAGGTCTTATAACAAGACTCGGTTACCGATTATATAATACTATGGCTTCTTAGAAATTGTAATATTCGACATACATAGAGGATTGAAGTTTGTGTTCTTAAGAATTAAAAAAGATCACAAAGATAGAAAGTAGTTGATACTTCTTATCACGTGGTCCATTTGACTTAGGGAGAGAGATTCAAAAAACTGAAAAGAACTAAATAATTGAAAAAGAAATGAACAAACATATATATATGAGTATGGAGAAAAAAATTTCTTGGATGGGCTAGTTCTACAGAACTAAAATCTAAAAGCAGAGTTCATACCATAAATTGTGCTTTTCTATACACACACACACACATATATATATATATATATATATATATTATGTGCTACTCAAAATATTTTGAAACATATACCATGGCTACCTAAAATTTGAAGCATGTGGATAATGACAATGACAGAGCATTCCATCTCTCCCTTAGTTCCTATTAACAACAGTACAGGCAGTCCGATCCACCCCCACTCCTTTCTTCTCTCTCTCTCTCTCTCTCTCGTTGATTATGCAAAAGAGTGCTTTAAGTGGAATTAAGAAACGTGCATTCTATGGTTGACTTGGTCTGGGATGATAGTTTTCACTTCGCCCATTATACCAATTGGGCCCTTTTCGTCCCCACCGCCACTTTATTGGCTAAGGCCCCACAATTTTCTAATTATCAAGGATTTTGTGTTACACAACTAGATGATTTGATGAGTAACAATTTTTTAAGAAACTTTTTTAACAACTGTTGATATAATTTTTTGTGATTGATGTATAATAAAAGTGATATTAGTCTCTTTCTCTTTTTTTTTTTTGGAGACAAACGATACAAGATATTAGTTATAAAAATATGTGAAAGTGATCGATATTGTTGCAGTTGCAATTCATCATCTCAAATTTGTAAAAAAAAAAAAGGCTGTGTTTCTAAACCAAGCTATTTTATGCATAATTGTTAAAACCTAAAGAAATCCACTATCAACCAATAAAATAAATAAAAGATCAATCTATTTCAAAGCAAAAAAAAAAAAAAAAGATTTATTGAGGTTTTAAAGATTAGTTTATGCTTGAAATAGCTTGTCTTCTT
This sequence comes from Quercus ilex subsp. ballota, assembly GCA_032727855.1. Taxonomy (NCBI): domain Eukaryota; kingdom Viridiplantae; phylum Streptophyta; class Magnoliopsida; order Fagales; family Fagaceae; genus Quercus; species Quercus ilex. The sequence continues at coordinate 46,446,727 of CM064912.1, read as the reverse complement.
TCACTCTCAATGGAAAAAATAAAAAATAATTTATAGATGACCCCACCAATCCATGGATTTTCCTTTACTTCTTCTGGTGTTTCCAATTCGAGTCTAAAATTCATTGTTCCATGGGTGGTTTGAAGGGCCATGAGAATTAGTAATTGGAGAATATCCCATTCCATGAAGCAAGGTGCTTCTAAGTGGACTCACTTTCTTAGCCACCTATATCCATACCTTTTATACAAACAAACAATGTGTAAAGACCTGGTATTTTCTAAAGCACTTTGTGTTCTACCACTTTCATTATAAATATGATTATGCTAATGGAATTCTTTGTCATAATAGTTTCTCCACTTCTTTTCACTCCTTAACAAAAACACTATTATACCAAAGAGCAATGATAACGTGTAACTTCAACAACTTACTGTTGAGTTATTATTTTAATATGCGGATGTGATAAGCATGTTGGTGCTTGCTACATCTTACTAGTTTTTTTTTTTTTTTTTTTTTTTTTAATAATTATTTTATTCCAGCGTAATATACCTGGAGATATCTCTTTCTTTTTGTTTGATGGAACATGGTGGGGTTTTGATTTGAGTTTGCACCACACTCAGTCTTTTCAACAAAACACGAGGTGTTATTATTATAATAAATACTCAGCTCCAGCCACAGGCCATGGCCACTACAACATGAACTTAACTAAGATGAAATGTTCACTGTGCACCCTTGATGCGGTGGTCACTCCACAAGTATAAATGATTGTGGGGTGTTGGGCTTTTTGTTTGATGGATCATGGTGGGGTTTTAATTATCAAATATAAACATGGTGGGGTTTTGATTTGAGTTTGTACCACACTCCTTAGTCTTTTCAACAAAACACGAGGGGTCATTATTATAATAAATACTCGGCTTCAGCCACAAGCCATGGCCACTACAATATGAACTTAACTAAGATGATATGTTCACTACGCACCCTTGGTGGTGGTCACTCCACAAGTATAAATACTTGTAGGGTATGGGAGGTAAGGGTCGGGATTCAAGTCTGCAGCCACAGGCCATGGCCACTACAACATGAACTTAACTAAGATGATATGTTCACTACGCACCCTTGGTGTGGTGGTCACTCCACAAGTATAAATGCTTGTGGGGTGTGAGGGGTAAAGGCCGAGGTTCAAGTTTGCAGGAGAGAGCTTCACACACATATACACTTAGATTATAATAGAGTAGAAATTCTATCTTGTAAAAAAAAAAAAAAAAAAAGATGAAATGTTGGATTGGTTACAACTTATACCCATTAATTTTAACATTTTCAATTCAATATTTTAAGTGTAGTGGCTGGGTTTGAATACTGCTCCTGTTGGATAAGTGACCTCAAGCCCAACGAGCCAAATACAATAAAACTATAGAGAATGGGTTGAAGAACTGAGATTCGATGAGTGTAACAACAGTTGGTGGTGATGCGAGGAACAGACAAGCAAAACAAATATGGATTTGGACAAAAAGCTCAATCCTTGGCAATAGTCCGAGGAGCTTCTATTTATTATTTCTTAAGGATCAGTGATAATGGTTACAGAATTAGCTCAGGTTGCCACAGTGTTTTCTCTGGTGAAGTCTCCCCCTTTTTCCTCAGAGCTCCTTCTTCCTTATATACTGGTTTTTTCCTTCATTTCCACCATACACGTGCAGGTTAGATCTGTTGTTGATTGTCTTTGTCACATCAACTTCCTATCAAAGCTCCTAGATGGTAGCTGTGAGTCAGAAAAGCCACTGTTCAAGCATCATTTTCACATTAATGCGGTCAGAGTGTTAGTTGTGAGCATTTAATGTGAAGGCTACAGTTTTCCCGGGAATTGCTCTACCACCATGCTCCAGGATGCTTTGGAAGATTACTTTTGTCGGGAAGTCTCTTTACATCGTCCTCGGCCTTGGGTAGTCGAGGACAGAATTATCCTCGGCACGGTTTTCTGGGCCGCCATGATCACTTTCGTATTTTTCATATGCGATTATGGGCCTTGTCATGGGCTTCGAGCCCAGTACAGAGAGTGGATGCACATCACTGGGCTTTATGGCCCCACATTAAGTTTTAGTTATATTTTTTTTAATAATTTTTTTAACTTTTATTTATTTTTAATGTAGTCGTTCTATTTAATTCTATCCATTAAGTTCACATTAAAAATATATCAAAATTAGAGGAAGCAATTTATAATTTAGCCTAAAATTTCCTAGACATATTATACAATTTATATCACTTAATTAATAAGATAAATTCTTCAAATTCAACAAAACCATAAAAATCCATATTGTTTAATTTACTTCTCAATGCGTATGACTAGTGTAACACTCATTTATATTGACTATTTGAAAATGTAATTTCCAAATTTGCAAAAAGAAAAGTAAGCAAGGAGATCAACTGTCTTTCATGGCTTGTATGAGTATAAAGTATATGTACTACATATACGTAGAGAGTCTGTCACTTCAAAATTATCTATATATATATATATATATATATAAGAAAGAAAGCTTTTGGACATTTTTCTACACATAAAGATTACGTACCTTCGAAACCCTAGTTTAGACTAAAAGGAACAAGCATTATTCCTCAATTTATAAATTAAAAAAAAAAAAAAAAAAAAAACCCTCCAATGAAGGAGAGGTGGTCCTTAAAATGGGAACAATTACGCAAAAAGGGTCAAAAGAGTGTGTGATGGTGCTCTTTTAAGTCAAACTAACTAGAACAATTAACAAGATAAATCAAATTTTTTGATAGTTTGTTTAATTTTATGGAGTACATCTACTGGTTGATTCCTACGCGGCTTATTGTAATATTAATTATAGAACATCTAGCTACCTTTAAGTAAAAAAAAGAAAAAAGAAAAAAAAAGAAATAGATGCGTAGAACTCCACCATATTCTTCTAAATTCAGTTTCTGTATCAAGCACACTATCAAGGCTGCTAGTGGTTCATAATGCGATTTGAATATATAGTTTATTAATAAACATTTGCAAATTAAACCAACTTTTCTGCATTAAACAAAAGATAATGCTCGGCAGTGGGTTTCCTATCCTCTTCTTTCTAAATTTATTTTTTACTTTTTGGAAAGGAAAAAAATATTAAATATTTCCCTTTCACTTCTAGTGTTCATAATGAAATTGAATCCACTTACATACAATACAAGTTAGGTGACGAATACTACTCTTTGTCTTATTGTTAGTGTTTTTTTTTTTTTTAAGTGTTAGCTAAAGATAGTGTCCAATATAGTACCAGCAAAAGATACAATATACCCCCACCGAACCTCTTTAGTACTCATTTGAGATATATAATAAGATTATTGCTTAACAAAAAAAATATTTATATAGTAAAAGTTTTATCTTATAAACGTTTGATCTCAAAATACTTTCTTTTTTCTTTTTTTTTTGAGGGGGAATCTCAAAGTACCTTTGACATGAAATTGTTTCTTAAAAGTAAAATTCTTGCAATAATTTTGTGGGCCCAACAAATTCATCTTTAATATTAAGCCACATTGTTAATGAAACAACCCTTAATTTTGTTAAAACTAAGCCACAAGTGTACTAACGTATTAGCCTGACGTGCTTATAAATATTAAAAAAAAAAAAAAATCACTTCTTTAATCCACTTGTAATTGCAATTAGTTTATTTGAGAATATGATATATATATATATATATATATATATATATATATGTAGGCATATATGTATGGGGTTGATGAGAGTAAAATATGATCAAGGAGGACTGTAATTTGTTTTTTGAGAAACAAAAATGGGGGCCTTTATGGTTATATTACACCCCTGGGCAGGGCGCCAGTGGCCTTGGTCGGGGTAGCCCGATCTTGGGAGCCATTCTGTACCACTGTGTGGAGAGTTACCCCACTAAGGATGCCCACCAATGGACTCTTGCGGGCAGCGGGATTCGAATCTAGGTGTGGTGCATGAAGTGAACGAAGGAGGATTGTAATTAAATGAACCAAATTATTTATAAACAACTTAAACTTTGCTCGAGAAAATGTTAATTTGTTTATATTTGTTTGTTTAGCAAATAAGTCAAGTTCAAGCCCAAGTTTAAGCTTGATTATTAAATGAGCCAAATTTAAACATAATAATATGTTTGTGAACAAACTCATGAACATACAACTCAATATATATAATTATCTATATACATGTCTAAAAACATACTTATATAGAGTTGAGATTGGATTGTATAAGTTTGTAAATAGGTACATATGGTATCAAATTTTTATTTATAGTTTATTGATAATATAAATAGTTAATTTGTAATAAAATTCATAGATTTGTGAAGGGATAAAAAATTGTACTCATGATTTTACTATACAAGTGAAAAGAACTAGTTAATCACGTAGTTTGTGAACAAGCTCAACTCAACTTATGTTCGAAATAAAATTAAATGAATAAGTTTGAACTTTTAATACTTAACTCATCTCGTTTATGGATATAGGCAAGTTTAAATTTCACAATTTAGCCTTGTGACTTTTATTTGTGTTATTGTTAAATTATTTTCAATTATATAATAGTATTAATTTTGAAAAAATAAAAGTGGATATGAGAGAGAGAGAGGGAGAGAGAGAGAGAGAGAGAGAAGATTATTTCTGACCAAATATATGTAATTGCATGATAGAGTAGTGGCGTATTCTGTTCATTTCCTTCATAATCATTATTTCAATTTTTCTCCCTTACTTTTTGTTTAAAAAGAAAAAAGAAAAAAGAAAAAAGAAAAATTCATATATACATCTAAATTAAAGGTAGGAGACAACTGGTATAGGTGATAGAGAAAGCCTTAATAATTTATCTTACTCATTCATTATAGAAGATGCACATTTTTATTCCACGGAAATATCATGTCACTTTTAGCACTGATAGAAGGATCCAAGGATAAATAGAAGGAATTTATAGTTGATCATGAGGTGCACAAATATTATTCGTCCATTTGTTACAAGTTGACCAATAAATGGGTTACTTTCTCTTGCCTTCTTGAACTTTATTCTTTTTTTTTTAATAATTATTTTACATCTGGTCCGCTGATAATCAATTCAGAAAATCTTATTAATTATTAGATCACAGTTTACACGATCCAGCCTATAAAAGGAAAATTCTAAGTCATCATGAGCATATATATATATATATATATATATATTTTTGGACAGGCACTTAATTAGATGGCAAATAAAAAGGGGGCAAAAATTGATCAAAAAAAAAAAAGGGGGCAAATTAATTAATTTGACTCTAGAGTTGTGAATGTGAAAGCCATTTGTGAATCAATCAGAAGAAAAGCGATCCTTCCACCTTAATTATTGGGTGTCTTTCCCTAGTAGAATATATGGTGGAATATTATATTAAACTATTATTATTTCATCCACCTTCAACGGTTAAGCTTTGAGAATATCTTTGGTATTATCCCATACAGCTTATTATTTGATAGGGGAAAATTTCATTAATTTCTATTGACAGATTTGACTAAATGTGTCCAACCTCTTAGAGCCCGTTTGGTTAGAGATTTCTAGTGTTATTATTTAAGTATTGTAGAACTATGTATGGATTAATTAAAAACTGTTATAGAAATATATGTTGTGGTGTTTTAACATTGAAAAATGTTGTTTAAACACCCCTACAATTTTTTTTTTTTACAAACAAACAAACATATCTAGAGTAGTTTAAATATCTTCGAGTATCTAATTATTCTCTTAAATGTGTGTGTGTATATATATATATATATATATATAAAAGTGAGTATAATTTATCGTATTCAATGACTCTAAAAAAAAGGGTGATATTGAATACGTTGAAAGTAAGCAGCAGGAAGATCTGGGGTAGAATCTGTTTAGATTTTGACATGGAGTTGAGTTGTAGTGGGAAAGACGTACGTTGAACAGTATGTTGGTAAGCATTAGCATAGCCCACGTAGCAACGCAAAAATTAAATGTATATTAGAATTGGAAATGCGGAAGAGGGATAAGCCTTTGAATATTCGAGTTTGATGGGGTGTACCTGTACCACCGCTTTCTCTAACGTCCTTAATTTGGGGTCCATGTTAATATTGGACGTAACAATATTGGGGCAGCAGGATGACAGCTAATTCCCTAATATGAAAAAAACTACCTTTTATATATATTTTGTGTTTTGTACGTATTTTCATACATATGAAAGTACACGTATTGTAAGATTTATTTTATTTTATTGTTTTTATATCTGCTTATATTTGATGTGTTCTGTGATTAGATAGACAGAGAGAGCTACATGTCTCTCTCTCTCTCTCTCTCTCTCTCTCTGTGTAAGAAAATAAATGATATGGAATGGATAAATTATAAGGAAATATAAACTAATTGAATTGAATAATTTTTTATTGTGTTTTGAGATACTTTAGGGATAGTAAAATGCCCTTGTCCTGCTCCATGTGGTTTTTCTCTACCTATCGAAGAAGGGACAAGAGGTAGGGCACAATTTGCTTGCCCTTGCCTCAAAGAAGGAACAACAGACAATAATTGTTCACGGTTTGCCAACCTATCAATATAAACTCAATCCTATACACTCGATCAAAAGTAGGTTACAAGTTGTTTTATTTAATTCATCCGTTGGCAGCAGGTGGAAGATTTCACTAACCTAACTAGAACTCAATTGACAAAAAATCACCCCTATATGTTAATGTGTGATATATTAAAAATAATTTGTAAATTTTTTTCAATGCTTTTTAGGTGGGGAAATGGGGGATTTAGATTGTAGATGTCATTATTTGAAACACTAGTCAATGTCATTTTTGTTAGAATTATAATTAAGTGATTAAATTTAGCATTTCCTAATAACTTAAAATTTTGGAACAATCGATAATTTTAACATAGTATTAAAGTAGAAGATCCTGAGTTTGTTCTTTATCTTTACTTTACCTCCCATTTAAATATTAAAAATATCACATGTTGGGCCTCATTATTTAAGAGGGAGTTTGAGCTCACAAATGATGTGAAGTGTTTGAATTATGATTAAGTAATTAAATTTATCATTTACTAGTAGTTCAAACTTTTGGGATAATTGGTAATTTAACAATTTGATTTAAAATTCACTAACAAATAATTTGAAAATTAAGAAAATTCTTTGGTGATATCGTTGAAATTAATAATAAAGTATATGTAGGGTCAATTTTTGTAGCTCAAGCCCACGAGATGTGGAGTATGAGCCCAATGAACCCAAGACAATGAATTTGTAGAGCGTGGGCGAAAGAACTGGGCCGGATATGAATTAAACAAGAGTTGGTTATAGTATTTGCGAGTAATCTAACATGCAATCACATAAAAACCATGGTAGACTTAATGTCCGAAGAGGAGTTTTATTGAAAGAAATTAGGTTACAAGTTCCAGAGTTACAGTAAAATGATTTTTTGTTCTTCTCTCTCTTTTTCTCGTCCCCCATCTATCAGGGGCTCTCCTCCTTTATATAGCCTCTTTCCTAATCATCCCAACCGTCCACTTGTCCTTCATCTGCTAACATACTTGAGTGTAGGTCACATCAAGTATCTTCTCTAACTTTTTGGGAGTGGCGGTAGTTGAGGTTGCACTGTTCAGGGGTCTTCTCCACATAAATGCGGCCAGAAAAGTTGCTGCAGGGCATTAAATACGGTGGTAGCAGCTTTTCCTTGAGATATTTCTTCATCTTTATCATTCCCAGGTGTGCCCAGAACTTGTCTTTGTCACCAAAATCGCCAGGAAGGGTATTCGGGCATTCTGTACGTTTATTTGATCAGAATTATTCGTATCCGAGGAGCAAAACCTCCTCGGACAAATGGTGACCTCTTCGGATTGTACTCTTCTACCATCTTTGGGTTGGTTGCCCTCAGGTGAACTCTATCCCAACCCGTTACTACTCTTCGGACATAAAATAACCTCAAAAATAGGGCCCCAGGCCCAATTGGTAAATCTGAACTTTTACTTCCCACAGTATATATTAAAAAAAATTAAAAAAATGTCCTTAAATTATATGGCAAAAGAAAACCATATATGAGACTGAATCTTTATAATAACAAAAAAGTATGGTAGACGATAAAATAATTTAAAATAGATAATAAAATTTTTAAATTTTCTTAAAACTTTTGGTGATGAAATGCGTGTTTAGAAATTGTTGAAAAAAGTTTAGCTTTTCTCTTTTGTTTAAGCTCTCTTCTTTTTCTTCTTTTTTTTCTTTTTTTTTTGGCAAATAATTTAGATTTTAACTTTTTTGAAATAAAATCTTTTAGCTTTTTATTACATATTTATAATAATATATATATATATATATATATATATATATATATATATATATCAAAAAGATATATTTAACATAAAATTTATCAAAAAAATGTATCTTTTGATAAATATTGTGCAAATAAACTACTGAAAATAAGCAATTCTCAAACAAGCACGAAATGTTAACAAGAGAACCATTTTAATTTTTTAAAACTTTGGCAATAGAGTTCACTTTGAATAAATAACTTTAACATACTTCAAGCATAATTTATTTATATATCTTGATGAGACACATAAATAAGACTCAAATTTTATTATATTACATATATAATATTATAAAGGTAATTGAAGAGGCAAAAATTACACTTTTAACTTTTTAAGGTGAAAATTTATTTCAAAAAAAAAAAAGAAAAAAAAAGAAAAGGAAAAAAATATAAGGTGAGAGTAGTATGCACACTGGGCATTACTCTAAGCTGAGTTAGTGAGTTAGCGAGTTAGCACAGAGGGTTTTCACCTAAGAGTATAATAATTTGGTCAGTAAATATCTTGATTTATCAATGAGAAAATGGTCAATTTAGAACAAACAAAATTGGTAATTAATATTCACTATCTTTTCTCTCTCTCAAAAAAAAAAAAAAATAGAGATTTTAATTATACATTCTCTACTGACAGAACTAAGTACATTGATACAATTGGTCAATGCTATGAAACAAAGATGCATGTTTATGATTGTTGATTTTCATAATAGGGTAAATGTGGCATCTGTGACTTAATAATAATGCAGATATATGTGTACGTACAGTAGGGGTGGCAAATGGGTGGGTTAGATTATAAATGAGTTGGGTCATAAATGGGTTGGATGTGTAATTATCTATTTATGACCCGTTTATATATAAATTAATTATTCATTACCTGTCCAACCCATTTAATCAGTAACCTGCCCATTTAACCCAAATACCTCTAAAATTAGTTGAATACCCTATTGACTTCCAAAATTACTAAAATACCCTTAAATACTCAAAATGGCCCAAATACCCCCCCTACACATTTTTTTTTTTTTTTTTAAAGTTTCAGGGAGTTTTGATCTAACGCTTCTCTCTCCAAACCCAATCCTCACTGTCCGTTTCTCTCTTCCTCATCACCGCTGCCCACTTCCCTCCACCTCCGTCTCTCTCTCTACCACAACAACAACAACCCCCACCGCCACCTACTCACCGCTTTCTCTATCGCAAATGACGCTGTATCATTCCTCGGCGGAGATGACGACGACAACAACAACAACAACGAAAACAACGGCAGAAGTGGCAGAGGAGAAGGAGGAGGCGATGAGGGGTCATCGGCGGAGGACAAGAACAAAGAGGAGGCTCTGATAGTGCTGGCGGAGGCTGGGAGGTCGTTGAAGAATTTGCCCAAAGACTTGGTGGCGGCGATCGAGGCCGGGAGAGTCCTTGGCGAGGTGGTGTCAAGGTTTTTGGACCTGGAGAAGTCGTCGGTGCTGCAGTGGTTGATGCAGTTCGGTGGGTTCTAGGAGAGGTTGTTGGCTGATGATCTCTTCCTCGCTAAGGTCTTCATGGAATGCGGCGTTGGGTATTTGTGGGTTTTTTTTTTTTTTTTTTTTGAGGAAATTTTGTGGGTTTATTTAATTTTAAATTTTAGATGGATTTAGTCAGTATTGGTGGATTTATCCATTTAGACCCATCTAATTAAATAATCAAATGGGTCTTTACTCATTTAACCCAAATGTTCAAATGGGTTGGGTTAAGATTTATCTAAATAAGGTAGGTAATGGGCGGGTTCATGGATATGGATAAAAATTGCCACCCCTACGTATAGGTAATGTTCGAATATTAATTATTACTCACCATAGATTAGAGAACCATGCAAGCTTAGCCGATTTGATTTCTAAGCATGCATGGTGATATGTAGCTCTGAAGCTAGCTTGATCGGGCAGCATGGGTGAGTTTGGCTTGGCAAAATTTGTGCACCATTAAGTGTATCATTCGTACGTGTGGCTATAATAATTAGGCATTCATTCGAAAATCTTTCCTCGGGGGACACTTTTAAATACTTTACTTACCGACGGGCCTTAAAAATCCCTGTTCAATTCTCTGTAGTTCAAAGTCCTTTGAGATCACTTGAGGTCGCAATAATTTGGATGCATATTCGGGGTACGTACATAATACATTACAGTGAAACATGAACCAATCTACTTTGCCAATTATGTAATATTGTAATCCACAGATAAGCATATATATATATATATATATATATATAAGGAAAACCGAAGTTAGGAATTAGTCATTTTCATTGTCTTTATGTTTTGAGTACGTCTGCCCTTTTAGCAAGATAGTCCTTCAGTGTCTAAGTGCTGTTAACTTAAACCATTTTTCAAAAAATTGCACACCTAAAAGAGACTCTATGAAGACAGTACGTACTCGTGAAATGAACCTAGGTGATATATATTTTTTATTATTCATTTTTAGATACAATAGGATTTGGAATTTATGCATTACATGATAATTGTTTTTTTACTATCAGAATATGAAATCAATCTTTTTGGTATAGACAAGATTTTTTACTCAAGTCTCTTTTTAGAACCCACTAAAATGTCAAAGAGCTTTTTAACTTAATTAGTTAGCACCTCGTGGCGTCTCCAACGGAAAGATCTAATATTCAAATTCTCCTCTCCATTGTAACTGTTGAACTAAAAAAAAAAAACCATTCTTCAACCCACCAAAATGATAGCTTTTGGTGCGTTAGGATAATGCTAACCTAACTATTCAGCTAACCTTTTTCTGATACGTTACTATCCGGAAAGGTTGTTGTCATGGCACGGCTTATAACACATACGTATTAAACCAACACCGTTATTTTCCTATGAAACATTTCAGAAAATATTACTTAACTTGTTCTCTGATGGCGTGTTAATTTCTTTTCTCTTTTTCTTTTTTATTCCTGTAAATAAATCAACACAAGGGCTTTGCTTGATTTTCTAGCACTCTTTTTAAGTTTATTTATAGATAACTTCATATTAGGTCGGCAACCATATATATGGAAATACATCAAGAATATTGTTTAGGTTAAACCAAGGGCAAGTAGGCATATTAGCATGCTATCGATAGATATGTTACAGTCTTAATCAAATCAAAAGTAACTTGTTTTGTTGCCTTCATTTTTTTTTTTTTTCAAGGATAAAGTCACTTCAATTAGCACTAGCAATGTCCTTGATAGTGCTTTATTTATTAATTAAATGCCGACCAACTAATTTAGTCTTGTCTAGAAATATATATATATATATATATATATATATAAAATTAAGTAGCCAAACAGGATATTTATTTTCTTTTTGTCTGCCATTTTTATAAGTTTTATAAGTATTTTTAAAAAAAAAATTATTTTAAACGAAAACTTTTATCATGTGAGGGGAGTAGAGAGACGAAAATAGTGTTTGTTTCTAAAGTTCAACGCATGAGAAATTTTATTCATTCAAGTTTAATAAAATAATCGGTTTTAGCCTCTTAGATGACATGATAAAATAAAAAATCGACATAATATCACTTTGTAGAGGTTAAAAGATATCACTTTAAGTTTGTCAAAAACCAAAATCGATCATTTGAAGATTTTTAGAGACTAAAAGTGATCACTTTAAGTTTATTAGGAACTACAAAAGCTATCACTTAAAAATTTAAGAATTAAAATCGCTCATGGACTAAAGTTTAGTTGTCAATAATGTAATTAGTCCTTTATATAAATTAATGGATTGGTATACTAGGTCCAGGGACGGACCTAAGATTTCAAGTTAGGGAGGGCTGAAATTTAAATTAAAAAAACCATGAAATTCTAAATAAGTATCTATTTAGTATTAACAGACTATCAACAAAGACATTGACACAAAATCATTATTTTGTAATACATTATGAAAGTTCAAATAGTGTGTAAAACACTTATGAACGTTTAGACCCCCCAAATTAAAAATACCAACACAAGCTTATAATCAAACAATATATGTGCGGAAAATAAAATATAAGTTATAACCAAATTGGTAACACACTTTAAACCATAATTAATAACCAACACAGCAGTAATTAAAAGATAAAGAGAAAGGGAAGAAATATGCAAACACAAAGATAACACGGCGATGTGTTATCGAAGAGGAAATCAAAATACTCAGCAAAAAACCCCTCTGATGCCTTCCAAGCGGTCAATAATCCACTAGAGAATATAGTTGGGATACATGAATAGCAGAAGACCTTCCAAACCTAATCTACCCAGTGCACCTAAGCCCTCCAAACTTTTTGCTCCAACAAGGTTACGCCGAACCTTGTCTTCTCTAATTTACCAGATCTCGCAATAAGCCATTGCTTCAACCAAAATGAATTGGTTCCTTCTGAATTGCTTCCCAAGCACCAAAATACCTCCTCACTGATATAGGTGCGGTGAGATAAGGATTTGGTTAAATGTACCTCTCAAGGATATGTCAATGGAGAGGGTGAGAGTAGAGGAATTTGGAGAATCAAATGATGAAGATTGTGGATGAGTCAATCTTATTTTCCTGTAGGGTTTTTCTCTCAAAAATCTCTCTGGAAGCTCTCTTTATTTTGTGGGTATAAGGGTATTTATAGTAGGGTGTATGAGGAATGCGAAAAGTCATGTTTCAACCAAACAGGGCATTCTAGCAACTCAACCTTGCGACTGGAGCAAGTCGTGAGTTTGAGTTGCGAGCTAACTATCTGGTCAGAATGGAAGTTTTGTCCTATAATACTACAGCTGATGTGACCCTTCAGCTCCCCTGCATGCTGCACACGTGTGCCACCTTTGGCGACTCGCCAGTCACGAGATCCAATCGCGAGGCCCTTCTTGAGTGCACACATTTGAGTTTTCTTCACACTCTATCACACACTACCCTTACATAATTCCTACCTAAATACAAAGTATCTAATTGCTAAATTACAAGCAAATTTGGCACGGAATAAAGCCAACACATGATTCAATAAATTCAACCTTACACATTATAATACAATCATCTACTACCAAAGACACAAAACATTATTGTTTCTTACTATATTAGAATATTTGCATGATCAGCTTATGCAAAACTTTTTGTCAATTTTAGCATAATAACATACTTTTTTAATTTTATATACTCACTTTTCAAAATATTTCACATCTGATTATCTATTTTATATTACATATCATCATAATACTATTTTCTTATCAATTTATTATTATTATCCCAAATCATCTCTCTCTTCCTCAATAAAAAATCACTGCCTGGATTTAGATAATTACGAAACATAGCTACAGTAATTGTGTAATTGTTGTAGCACACATGTATTTTTGCACAATGACATATACATAGACTAATGTGGGTGTATTTTAGAGTTGATTGGGCAAATTTAGGGTCTTATGCTATATTACAACTGATGAAAATGCTCTTACAATAAAACATTGTAATCAATGTAAAATTGTAAGGGGAGGAGCCCAAATTTTTTGATAGAGATGATCCAAATATAAAATTGTAAAAAATCTCTCTCTCTCTCTGTGCCAAAATATTGATAGACTTAGTCAAGGACGGAACTAGATAAGGACCCCCTAGTCTTAAGGGAAATATATATATTTAGAGAGAGAGAGAGAGAGAGAGAGAGAGAAAATTGGAGTACTAGAGATAAGTAAAAAGTTATTCGAACTCTATGTCTTTAATCGGATTGTAATTATTTGATTTAGTAAATTGCTTGAATTAAAATTGATTATATTAGGACTTTTACTCTTTAATTTTTTGAATAATAAATTTCTTAATTTATATCATGTTGGTTTAAGTATTGACTTCAACTAAATTCTTAAATTCTTTTTTGGTTAGTACAAAGTTCATGTTAAGTTGTTTATCTATATAAAAAAAAAATGAAATAGTATTCTTAAATTTTTTGTTTTCCAAAGAGTAATTAAATAATTTTTGAATCAATTATGGATAAAGTTCTCAAGAGAAAACCAAACTTAGAACGTATACCACTTGCCTCAAGAAATCATAGAGTAGTCACTGGAACAAAATTGTTCAAAGTAATACAATATTGAAGTGGACTTGGATAATTTCAAAATATGAAACTCGTTGAGGATAATTTGTATGAGTTATTAATTTGAAATAGGAACTTCTTAATGAAAGAGTAAACTAAGACAATTTTTTTTTTTTTTTTTCTTGAGAAAAACTAAGACAGATTTTGAAGTGCGTTTTCAAGCCATGGAATAGCTTGCCAACACATCCCTTTAGCTCAAGGAGCTATTTATAACAGATTTAAATATGCATATTCAAACATTCAATTAAGTGTAGCTATGTAATTTTCACCTTATTATTATCCTCACATAATGATAATTGACTAGGGTTTGCATGGTTCGTGATCATGTCTTTACTTTCAACATTGTTTCTTTAATCCTTGCCATGACATTGATTACTCCTAATACAATTCCGCAAGCATAGGGGTCTGTCACAAATAGGGGTGTTCATCAAATCGCACAAACTACACAAACTGCAAAAACCGCACTAAAATCGTCCTCAAAATGGCATAATCACACTGCACTGCACCGCACCGCATGATGCAGTGCGGTTTGTGATTTTATAATATGAAAACCGCACAAACCGCACCACACCGCACCTTCTATATATATATATATATTAATATATTTATTTATTTAATATTTTATATATATATATATATATAAATAAGGACAAAAAATTAATAAATTAATAATTTAATACCCCAGCCGTATCATTGTTTTGTAACTTCTGTTAGTAAAAATAAAAATAAAAAAATAAAAATCTTATCACTCTCTTAGCCATCAGAAGTCAGACCCTAGGCGCCACACTTCCACCTAGATTACTCACTGGTCACTGTCGTACCAATTGCTTCTACTATTGAGGTATTCATGTGTTCAATTCAAGTTTTTCTTTGTTAAAGTTAATCTATTGGCCTATTATACTATTCACTTAGGACAAGTTGTTAAAGTTAATCTATTGTTAAAGTTTTTCTTTGTTCAATTCATGCCGTTGCACCAATTGTTAATTATATTATTTTTTTATTGATTGTTGTGTTGTTGTTGGTAACTTGGTATACTGGCACTTGGAACTTCCTATGTTAGATATTTAAGTTAGATGTTATTTTTTTATTGATGGGTCCTATGTTAGATATTTAAGTTTAATTTTTGTGGGTTTTCTTTGTTTTTGTTTGGTATTGAGTATGGGTAAATCCTTTTTGCTTTGTACCTGTGTTTTACATAAACTCTTTACTTCATATTCTTGATCTAAAGTGAAGACTGAAGAGCATTAGATTTTGATAGTTAAAACATTTAAGTTGCTTGCTACTCTACCTTGTTCAAAGTACTTGACTTTATTACATGTTTGATGTATAACTGAGAATCTGAGATAGTGATATCACTGATACATGTTGAATTGTATGGTAATATATATGTTGAATTTTTATATAGCATGT
The DNA here is from genome assembly GCA_032727855.1 of Quercus ilex subsp. ballota. Classification (NCBI taxonomy): domain Eukaryota; kingdom Viridiplantae; phylum Streptophyta; class Magnoliopsida; order Fagales; family Fagaceae; genus Quercus; species Quercus ilex. Next base: position 46,431,029 of record CM064912.1, on the reverse strand, counting down.
GATTTTTTATACACCGTACCGCATATGTGACCTCAAAAATGAGGTGCTGTGTGGTTATGGTTTTGCCTAAACTATATACCACACCGCACCACACATGTGACCGCAAAAATGAGATGCGGTGCAATTATGGTTTTGGCTAAACCGCATCGCAAAGTGCAGTGCTAAAAATAGCCTAAAACCGCACTGCACCGCACCGCACCGCGAACACCCCTAATCACAAGCCATGAGATTGGATTTGAAAGGCTTGAACTAGGAAAATAAACAAAGTCAATGCAATAACTACTATTGGATCAAAGATCAATGGGCATCCTGCATTCATTGAAATAGGAATATAGGATTCAAGATGAACTGGGGGCCAAGTTGATATGGAAGACCATGTGTGAGTGATTTTTAGAAATTTGAAGAATTCGATTAACCACCATCCAAAACGTGGCTCGTGGTTGATGCATAAATTGACATACTTGATTAGCGTAGGCAAGATCATAGTGAGGAATGAGTAAGTTACGAAAGCACACCAACAATGATCGATCCGATACAAAATTTGATTTGGTTACCAATACCATCTATTGCATGAAGTTTTTGACCAGTCACATTTGGAAAGGAATAATGTTTTGCAGACTCCATTTGTGCTTCCTTGAGGAGGTCAATTCAGTGGCATGCTTAGTTTGATTGAGATAAAAAAAATGAGTTATTGGAGTAGGTCATGAATTCAATGCCAAGAAAATAGTGAAGTTGACTGAGATATTTCATTACAATCAAAGATCCCAATTAATTGTTCAACGAGAGAATAAATATATGAGAAGCATTAGTGTTAGTGGTGAGAGAATAATGTTGACATACACCGATAGAAAGACCAAAGTGCCATCTTGTGGTTGTGGGTAGGTAAATTAAACCAGGATAGGTCTGCTTGGGAGGACACAAAACTAAGGTTTTCTAGATAATCGAAAATTTGATGAAATCATGTTTGAGGGCTTGTTTCACTTTCAAACCTTACCGAGATTTGTGAAGTTGACATAATACATGATTTGGAAAATTAGGATCTTCAAAGCCATAGGGTTGCCTCATGTAAACTTCTACGGTTAAATGGACATGGAAAAAGGCATTTTGGACATCAAACGGATCAACCACTGTTTTGCTGTAGCCTGCAAACTTTCAAACAAACTATTAGGGAACCAACCTGAATGGCATGTATAATTCTGCTTATAGCAGAAAATTACAACTTAACTTTTCATTTTGTTCACATTCATGTTGGGTTTTAAAGCAAAAAAAAAAAATCATTTCTTATTGAAAAAAAAAAAAAAAATCTAATCCTGTAAAAAAATGGGTTGGACTCAAATTATTACACCTAATGTAACTTAAAACAATGTTACACTATTCAATATTTTTTAATTTGATGCGAATTCGGACAAATTTACCGTTGGAATACATTAACTTCGTATATTTTTCATTCTTGCAAAATTTCAAAATGATAAAAAATTAATAGTTTTGTAATTAAAAATGTTTAAATTCAAATATTTATAGTTTAAAATAATGTATAAAATATGATTTTATAGATTGATGGTAAATAACATCTGATTGGCATAAAATTACCGTGCATTTTAAGAACATATAGAACATGTAATTCAATGATAATATTTTTAAGATATGAATTTAATAAAAAAATTTATTAGATGATGTAACATTACTTAAAGTTATATTATATGTAACTTGAACTTAACCCGTAAAAAATATATTCATTAAGAAAAAAATGCATATAACGTAAGCATTATAACAATTTTTTTATATGACATTTTTGTAGGATTGTTTGGCACCCAAAATATAAAGTATGATACATCAAAATGTGGGTGCTACCATGTTGTCAAGCTCCACCTAAGGACTATTTGGGTTTTTTTTTAAAAAAATTTGTTGCCATCAGTAAGATGAATTTACAATTAAGTATCATTATTTATTAATGTTTTTAATACCATTATAAATTCTCAATTACAAGAATCAAATTATCGGTGTAGTTTTCATGAAAGACTATTGTTAAAAATGGAACTTCATCACTATTAACATAATATAGTTAGACATCTAAACATCTAAAACATGTTAAATATTTTTGAATTTTGCCGATGGCTAGTAAGGACCGGAAGATCAATAGCCTATCAATTTATTTATGCAGTAGTTATAGTTGTATTTATTCTTCTAATATAAGGAACGTGGATTTTCAATCATGAACATTATCAAAACTCGGTTTTGCAACAAAATGAAGGAAAATACTCTAATAGACCCATTGGTTTTATACATCAAAAGGAAAATTGTTAAAAAATTTGAGTACAAAATTAGTCATAAATGAATTTAATGATATAAAAAGGACGAGTTCCACTTTTATAAAATCATAATAATTAAGTCGAAATATATTTAAAAACAGTTATCTGTGATGAATGAGTTGGGTTGATTTCTCAATCATCCAGTCTTCCTCACATGACTCTGGCTGACAGAACTTGAGCTCTTTGGAAACCTAATCCATTACTCTTTCTCTTTTAAACAAATGGCCCTTCAAAATGAGAGGAGTAATGTACCAAGCATATTCTTTGGGCATGGATTTTTTTATCTTAAAAAGCTATAAGAACATGTTATGATTAATGAGCTAAGGTAGCTAACATGTGAAGCCTATTATTGCAGGCAACAAAAGATGGATACTATTAAAAAGTGTTTTTTTTTTTTTTTGACTAATGTACCTGATGATTGAGATAATGGGAGCTGACACGCAAGGAAAACTTTCGGCTTCTTTGAGTGATCGATTCCCAAATAAATAAGAAAGAGAAAACATGATAATTTACGAGTGCCTAAAGTAGGTATTCTTTATTCTTTTTTGGTATATTTTTACACCTCTCATCTTGACTTATTTTATTTCCTCCTTATATATTTAATTAGTCGCTAACCCGTGCGGTGCACGGGATTGTTTTAAATCAAATGTTAACATGTTCAGGTTTAAACATTTCTCAAATTTCAATTATTGAAAGGTAAATTGGCTTTAATATAAGATGAAACATGTAATATTATGAAGTACTATAAAAAATGAGATAAATACAAATATTATGAAGTAATATATTACAATAATCATAATGTGCTCTTACATTTGGCTTAATATGTATTATAAAAGAACCAGTAAATAGAATAAATATACAATTGTGCTTACATCTTCAAGCTTTATCCAATACTTTTCAAGAATGTATTTCCTCCCTTTCTTAGGCTCTTCTCTTTTCTCAACTTCTTCAAGCTACTTAATTTTTCGCCAAATTAATATCAAGTATAACACCAAATTATACCAATTCATCAAAGATTTACAATGTAAAACCAAACACTCTTAATGTCAATAAATTTCATAATATCCCCACCCCAACTATAGAATTATTAAAAAAGTTGAATATTTCTATAATCTTCATGAAAATAAGTATTCCATTGGTTTCAATCATGAAATTCAGAAATAAATAACAAAATAGATTATTCACACACAAAAAAACTTCAATATATCCAAGTTATAAATAAAATACCAGTATGAATTGTGCTAAGGTGGAAAATGGTACTATCTTTTGCCGTATACAAATACAACATGACCACAATTCAAAGATTAATCATTCATATTCCAGATCCCATCAAGTTTCCTATCATGGGCTAACCACAATTCAAAGAACACCAACTAAGAAGCCCTGCAACCATAAATTCATTGACGCAACTTTGATAAGTATAGTTTATAGCTTTTGTTATGTTAGAGAATGAATAGAGCGTCAAGCATAATTGTAATCGACCAATCAACAATTTTATCAACACAAATTAAGTTTGACTCCATGACATCTAAATTGTAATCAAATAGCACTAAGAAAAGAATTGGTCTAAGTCTCAAAACACTAACTAAATTTGAGAAAATATTATATAATAAAGAATTGAATACAAAAAATTACCTTATGCAACATCAGCAACAGAAGCAAATTGAGAGTGGTGATGGATTTGGTGAGATTAGAGAGAGAGGATAAGGTCTGAGTTTGAGCCCTGAGAAAATAAAAGAGAAACAAATGAAACAAATCAGAGAGATTATAGGCACTGGTTAGCTACATCCTCTGATACTGAGGTGAAATTTCAAACATGATACAATACCTCTTTTAGGCATTTTGTCATACAGATGCGTGCCTAGGCATATAGGGTTCGATAATTCAAATAAATTACTAACTATAAGAGATATTATGAGGTAAAAAAACAATTTAACATATGGTAATCAAAATTTAACATACCTCCACTTTTTGAAATTCCAATAGAAGGTTTATCAATTCCAAAGCTAGTCTCTGTTGCAACAATGCAAGAATTAGCTTGGGTTAGGTTTTGAATTATTGAAATCGTATTGTATTTTAAATACAAACCCACATGATTTTCTTGTATTCAGCTTTGGACATGTAAATATGTAATGAACAATACTATGAAACCAATTAATGTTGTACCTGGAAGGAGTAAATATCTAGGAAAGCTAGGCTTAGGGGAAGGAACAAACATAATAAATGAGAATCCAAAATAAGCAACTGAAAATTGAACTGCAAAGAACCAAAGGTCAACATGTAACAAATATATGAGCCAAAGATGGTAAATTTGTTAAATAATTTAAACTAAGGAATTTAAAAAATCAAAGAAAAACAACCATCGATACCTTGCCTAAAATAACCCTAATTAAAAAAGCAAAGGCTTTACAAATCAATGTCAAGCATCTGTTCTTCCTAAATCAAAACCAAACCCACGAAAACAATATCAATATAAATATGGAGATTAGCCCAAATACTCAAAAGAAAATCAATTCTGAACATAACAAAAGAATGAGATAGAAAGAAATTCTAACATGAGCCGAATTAAGCAAAGGTGAGATTATGTGGGTAGCCATTGAGATTCAAGGGAGAGATAATGATTTCATCTAAGCAGAAATATCCAACCTAAATCCAATAGGGACCACCTAGGTTCCATGTCTTTGGAGGAAAGGAGAAATATTACATATAGTTGATGACTTCAAGCAAGAGTAACAAAGGGTATAAAGCTAATATATACAGATGAATTTTAAGTCACATGTCAAGTCAATGTACTTGACTCAGTTTCATTTATCTTTAACTTGTTGAGTAGGCTTACATCTTCCAACATCTGCTTTCTCTTAGAGCTCAGGCCATGGAGAGCTTTGCCCCCTGAAAGAGCCAACCACAGATTTGTTAATGTCAAATGTCGACATAGCAAAAATAGTTTCAGAAAACCGCATAAAAGGTTTTAGTGTAGTGCTCTATGTATAGTAGTAGGTTAGTTTGGTTTAAAAACTCTTTAGTTTGAAGAGTAGTAATCGATTTATAAATAAATAAAATGATGTATAACATTGTGGGACTACCAAAACTTATGTTTTCTAAAATCTAAAATAAATTAAAAAATAAATTAAAGTATGGAGATGTGTTCAATCAATTTATACTATTTGTTCTCAATTCTTCAATGTATCTTATGCTTTATTATTATCCTATTTTGTAAAAGAAGATTGGAGATATACTACCTATTTGCCCTAACTTCAATAGGTTTATGATTACCCTTGTTCCTATATCATGACCAGATTGTAACCTCACATAGAGAAGACAAACATTGACATTATCTAAGTGTTTTATCTATCGTGGGATTTCGATGTTAGTCTAGGACTTGGGAAGTCATCTGATATGAGATTGTAAAATTGTATTGGGTACAAATATAAAATAATAATAATAACAATAATAATAATAATAATAATAATAATAACCAAAAAAAAAAAAAAAATACCAGAGAAAAACCATTAAGCAAAAACAGAAGTATTAGAAAAACTTAGATGAAAAAAAGGACATACCAAGATTAGGGTTTGTTAGTTGTAGATTTAGATTTGTAAAAACACCACCTTTAGCACCACGATACCTGTCCTAGGCCTCTCGTCAAGTCTGATGGGCAATCAAGAAGCATTGATTTGGGAGTGTTGGTTGGAATACAATGACTATCATGGAGCAAGGAAGAGAAGGGAAGTCTTACGTTTAGGGTTTGAGGAGGGACAATACTTAAAAACCAATTAATTATTAATTAATAAACTAAAAACCAAATAAGTTTCCTTACACTTACCTCTTCAATATTTTTCTGTCTCCAAAGGTTAAAATTTGGCTCTTTCTCGTTGAGCACTTCTTATCCAGGCAGTGAGAATCAGATTTGTATGAGTTGAATTGTAGGGTTTGGTTGAGATGAGCAGAGAAAAGGAAGAGAGGGGAGCAAAAAAAAAAAAAAAAAACATTTGACAGAGGGAAGGTTGTAGTGGGTTGCGTTATCCAGGTAGTGAGAATCAGATTTGTATGAGTTGAATTGTAGGGTTTGGCTGAGACGAGCAGAGAAAAGGAAGAGAAAGGAGCCAAAAAAAAAAAAAAAAAAAAAAAAAAACGTTTGACAGAGGGAAGGTTGTAGTGGGTTGCGTTTGAGAAAACCTAGAAAGCTTGGCTTTTATCCGGTTTTGTTTTTGAGTGAAATAGAGTTTTTAATTTTTTAAATATTGTGCTGACGTGGAAAATTGTGGGAGTTTCAAAAGTTTCGGTTTTATATATATATATATATATATTACTTTTAAAAAAATTAGAAATAATTTATTTGCAAGAAAGTACAGAGATGTCATGGCACAAGACAAAGGATAGGTATATATTTTAAGTAGAGTAGAGTTTGAAATAGGAAAATCAAAAAAATAATGAATGACATAATAAGTGACCTAGCTAGCCAAAATCAATTGTACAGTACATAAGTGCACTTGCATGATTCCTTAAATCATGGAACATTGCCATTCACTTGCACAGTACACAAGTGACCACCCAACCCCAATAAAATATAAAGTACAGTGCATAAGTGCAATTCCATGATTTTCATAAATCATGAAACATTGCCAGTTATATATACAGTACACAAGTGACCTTAACAAAAAACCCCCACAAAAAAAAAAAAAAAAAAAAATACAGTCATAACTTCATAGGTGCAATGCATAGAAAAAGGATGTATAAATGTGAAATTCAATTAAGAGTAATGTTTGTTAGACACACACTAATCCACACACTCCTATACACACCAAAAATGAACTAAAATCAATTTCAAAGTTAAAACAATTTCAGTTTATTTTTGGTGGGTAAGCTAGATTGTATTGATGAGTGTATATGCAACAACATTTTCCGGCCTTCAATTAATGAAGTTGACCCCTTGAACTTTTGTGACATTTACAAATTATATCCTCTAAACTTTTTTCTTTCTATCTTCTTTTTTTTTTTTTTTTTTTGTCTAAATTTTTTTAAATAATATTTTTATTGTGATCCTTCCATCAACTTCCATTAATTGAACTACCTTCCAAAACAACATAATTTTGATATTTTCACCTTTAAAATATATTTTTAAAATCAATAAAATAGTTTCAAATAAATTCTAATATAAGAAATTATTTATATAAAATATTAGTTTCCTTATTATTTCTTCCCCTTTCTTCATCTTTCTCGTTCTCCTCTTTTTGTGAACGACTCTGTTTATGTCTCTTAGCAACAATTTGATTTTGACCACAATGAGCAATGCTTGGAAGTTGGATCAAAACTTGAGTGGTTTGGACTTTGGACAAGGTGACAACAGTTTATATATAAGGGGAATTTGGAGTCTTTTGTCTGCATCGGCTATAAAATTTCGGAGAAGTTTGTTGTTGTGGACCAATTATCACCTAAGACAGTATCGTTATGAATTGGGGTATATATGAACAATGTTGAGATACTATTTGTTCATTCTTTTAAATTTCAAACCGAGTTAGCTTCTAACTCGGCTAGATCTTGCTTTGGTCTAAAGGCAAGGCAAGCTTGAGTTTGTGATATGACTTCGTCGTTAAAGGTCTCGGGTTCAAATTTGCCCCAATAAAAAGGGGACTTTGTCAACGTTTAATCATTTTATGCGCGCAATTTCGAGGGTAAACAGCTATGAATCGTGATATGATGTTATTCTATACCTACTATACGGTGACTAAGTGCGAAATGTAACATTACTGTTTTTTCTTTTTTGATCTGACATTACTGTCTTTAAGACTAAAAATAAAATAACAATCGAGTTACTTCTATACTAAATTGAATTGAAATCATGCAACTTTGAGACTAAAGCCTAATAAAAATAGAGTACACAATGAAAAAAAAAAGTACTTGCATAGTTGCATTAAAGTAATCAATTGACTATGATCAAGGCTCAATCCTATTCTATAGGAGGAAAAATACAATGATAAACATGCCTAATATGGGTGTAATTTCCTAGCCTTTTATTTTAAATTTGGAAGTAAAAAAATGCAATACTCCATTCTTTTGAAGGACTTAATTAATGGCAACCAAGTTAACGGAAGTGGGTAGAAGGCCCACATTGATCATGAAATGGAAGTCGATGGATGAAGTTGAAAAAATTCGAAATGTAAGGGTAAAAAAAACACTCACCAAACTTAAAGCGTTTGATTTGTAATTGAGTAACTTTTTTATCTATTTTTAAAGAAATGAAGAAATATATGAGTTTCTTAGTGTCAAACCCATCTCAAGAAGAGGATTCTAACAACCAAAGTAACTTGCAGCCAAGATTAGTAATAAACACTTATAAACATCCCCTCTTCATTCTTGAAGACGTAGACTTATCTTATGATATCATCTCGTAAAATCATTATCATTCTAGATAGGACTACGTATTAGTAGGTCTCACGTACTATGATGGATTACAAATTTAAGATCTTTTAAAGTTTTTAGGGTAAATACATTGTAGAGTTCTTAGCTTGTCCATTCATTTTTAAATGAGTGGATTAAATTTTGTCACAGCATTAACGTTTAGAAAAATATTGAGTATCACAATTGTAGTATTTATTTAAATTATTAATAATGTGGTTAAATTTAATTCACTAATTTCAAAATAAATTGATAAGATTTTAAGACTTTGGAATTACTCTAAAACTCTAACAAAAGAGTTCATATATTAATTAGGGTAAATTGCAAAGTACACCCCTGAAGTTTGGAGTTACTAGGATTTTATACCCTAAAGTTTGAGAAATTGGATTTTACACCCTAAAGTTTGGTTTCATTAGCAAAACTCCACTCACTGTTAGGTTAGACCGTTAAGTGACACATTAGTGTGCTAATGTGTTTATTTGTTTCCAAATCAGAATTAAAACGAAACTGTTTCACTTAAAACAAAAAGAAGATCTAGCACAAAGACATTTCACCCAAATTGAAAACACAGAACACTGGTGCCAATACGACATTGTTTCATCAACTCAACCTATTCCCAAATCAAAATCCCACGAACCCAAATCAAAATCCATCTAGTGTTGTCGTAAAGTTCAAAGAAATTTGCAAAAGAAGATAGTTAGGTGAGGTTTTTCCTCCATTTTTTATTTTCCTTTTAACCCATAGAAGACCCAAACCAAAAGAAAGAAAAGAGGTAGAGAAGAGAATTGAATCAAATAGCAATTGACAAAGCTCCACTTAGCTTAGCATAAGTGTAAAGACCAGAAAATTATGGCCCACGCCCAATGAGAGTAATGGAGGGCCCTGCCAGATGACAATTACAAGAAAAAATAAAGTTTGTATTCCCAAGCGAAAGAGTATCAGCTGTATAGTAGTGCTCCCGAGGAGACTGAATTTGTATAAAAAGTAATATTGTTCACTCCTCTCTCTCAATGTTCTTCCTTTTCTCTCTTTTCTCTTTTTCCGATCCCCTTGTTTAGTGCTCTCCCATTTCCTTATATACCTCTACCTCCATCTCATCCTCACCATCCATTTTCACCTAACCTCCCTCCTTTCCTAACACTTGTTACCTTTCACATCTGAAGAAGATGGTGGTAGGAATATGCTTAGCTGTGGCTTACACTGTTCAGGTCACTTTCTTATCAATGCGGTGGATAAAGTTGTTGTCTATCATTTAATGCGGATGCCGCAGGCTACACCAGACCAGAAGCTTCCCTACTGGCCACTGACTTCCACACTCTCCAAACTCCAGTTCCCACTTAGAATACCATAAAATACCATGATTCATTTCTTCTCTTCCTCGGGGGGCTTCCTTCCTCAGTCCCGTGGCTTGCAGCATTCCTACGTCAACGCTACGACCTTTCAACTTCATCCTCGGTCCTTGGGCTAATGTTGCGACCCTTCAACTTCATCCTCAGTCCTCGGGTACCCATAATAGCCCCCTAAAATGTTCTCTATTTGTTTATGAGACAAAAGCGAAATTTTAGTCTCATAGGTAAAATACGCACGTGTCATATGCGTTCCCATGTATCAACGTCCTTTCACCTATCTTTCACACGCTCCTGGCACTTCGGAATCCACTATCTCACATTTATGGCGTCAGGTGGCTGCATGTCTCCCCACGTTCTGCGGCTTGATCAAGATCCTATGGTCCTCATTTCCCCTCATTTATGGGCGGGAACTTTACCGCCCACTTTTTCACCCCTATAAAAGGAGAACTTAAAGCTGGCTGAGGCTCATTTTGAACATTCTGGCGATCTAAATTGAAGAACAAACCTCCCGAGGAGCACTTTTCGCGTTCATCTGTAGGTGTGTTGATCTCCCTTGTTTCTTTTTTTTTCACAAGTCTAACACTTCACATCACAAGGCTTCATGGGTAGATATGCTAAGTTAGTTAACATTGCCGAGGCTAGGGCAATCTTTAGGACATAATACAAGATCCCAGACGGTGTTGAAATCCGACACTGTGCGTACGAGGAGTGGTTGGTTTTACCCAGACCCCCCGAATCCGTGGTGATTCCAATGATCACCTTTATTGAAGGCGGGATGGAACTACCCATGGGAAGGGTCACTAGGGATTTCCTAATAAACTATAGGTTGACCCCCTCCCAGTGTTCTTCAAATGTCTTTAGGGTTCTCGGGTGCGTAGATATGCTAAATAGGAAGATGGGGACCAACCTTACATGGCACGATGTAAATTAGGTGTACAATTGCCAAAAAGGGGAAAAGACTAAATACTATATCAAGTGTAGGATCCCCACAGTTAGATTGATTTCCTGCTTACCTAACTTGAGCAAAGGGATGGATGAGGACTTCCTCATTGTCTCGGGAGATTGGCATGATAGAATTCACTGTCCAACCCAAGAAAGGGAACTAGGTACGGTTCCCGAGGACTGGAGTGATACTTAAGGTTTTTAGTTAACTTTATTAACATGAAAGTTCCCCATTTATCCACTTTACTAACAATCCTTTATGTTTCTTTTGGCAAACAAATACCATACTACCCCAGCCAAGCACCTGGTGAACTTCAAAGACCTAAACTGAATCCTATGATTAGAGATATTTTTGCATAAGGACGGACAGCTAAGGGCAGCTCACGTCATCCTCGGGTACAAACCATCCACCAAGCGCTTCCAAAGTCCTAAAAACGTTATTAAAGCCAATGACCCTCGCTTGGCTTTAATCGACATAGCCGTCCCCAGATTCCTTCTGATTGAGCCTCCTTCGGAAGGGACTCAAGGCACCCAGCTTTCGGCCCCTTTATCTGTCAAGCTTCTCTATTCTCAAAAGTCGACTATCCCTTCAAACAACGAAGACAGGGAGTCCATGTCCGAGTTTGTTCAAGAAGTGACAGACAAAGATTTTGAAGTTTTTTACAGTGCAAATGCTCCCAGCACATCCTAAGCCCACACTTCAACAAACATGGGTTTTGAAGAAAAAATCCCTAACCTACTTGCCCTCCTTACAGCCCACGCTGGGGGCTCTACCCCTATTGTGGCAGTGGTAACCCGACCACCCACCTCGGCTGCCACGCAGACATCTACAGCTAAGGCCGAGGACAAAAAAAGGAAAAAAGCCCAAGGAGGCAAGAGCGCCGAGGGCACTGAGGAAGGGGAGATTACGCATTCCTCCCACCAACCCCCACCTAAAGAAGCTCGGACCTAGAGGGGGCAGTCAAAGAAGTCTGCATCCATAGGGACTTCCAAGGAGATTAGAGGGAATCAACCGAATAAGGCCTCCATATTGAGGCCCATTTTTACTCTGAGCTCTAGCAATCCGGTCCTAGATGATGCCAACCTGAGGGATCCCACAAAAGGTAGCTCAGGTTTAATGGCTGAGTGTTTGGAGAAGGCCCTCTGCCTGCTAGAGGATATGGAGAAGTTGAGATCTTTTAGGAAGCGAGAAGTTTTCCTAGCCCTAAAACAAGATTTGGCTAAGGTACGTGAGTGCTCTCCTTTAACTAGCCTAACAAAAATTTTCTTGCATGGTACAACACATGTGTTTTTTCTTTGTGTAGTTTGTCTAGGCTGCCTTTATGGTAAAGGAATGGGTGGACCATTCCTTGGAGATGGCTAAGGACACCAAGTCCAAGTTAGAGGCTGCTGAGAGGGCCCATACAAACACAGACAAGAAGCTCAAGGAGACTATTGCCTAGCTTGCCGAGGTGGAGAAAGCTCGCAGGAATGCCAAGTCTGCCCTTAAAGGCTAAGAGAAGCAAGCAGCCGATGCCTTAGAGGCCTAGAGGAGGGCCGAGAACAAAATGGCTCTCACAGTGGTGAAGCTAAAACAACTAAATAAACAGCTGGAGGCCAATGAGGCTGAGAAAGCTGAGGCCGAGCAAGCAACCTATGATGCGGGCATGACCAAGGCCGCTGAGTAGCGTAGCCCTAGCCTAGGAGATACTTAGGCAATTTTGTAATGGGCCATTGTACATATAGTGCCCCTTCTTTTTCTCCTCTGTACCACAATTCTCATATGTTTAATGAAAAAAGTTTTGAAGTTACTCTTATTTGCTGCTTCTTGTTGTTGTTGTTGTTGTTGTTTTTCTTTTTTTTTTTCTTTTTTTTTTAACACTTGTACATTTTTTATCCACCATGCGCCTGTCATCTTATGCTCAAGGTGCTTTTCTTTCCTTATAATAATTACGTCGAGGCAACTCGCAATTTCATCACAACTCAAAGAGTGGGCTAACTTATGAATTTTAAACAAATTATTAACCAACACTTACTTAAAATTGGACTTAGGGCTCAGAAAAACTTGCTGGCATCACTTCAGAAACCCGAGAAAATGCCTTTGGCCTTTACTGCTCCTTCCTTTTAAACAAAATTGCCCATGTTAATTTACCTTAGGCTTGTGACCCGAGGAGCCAGACAAGGTCTAGGTTCTGTTTAATACTTAGAGTATTTTTGCAATGTTTCAACAAATACACCCATAACATGATATAACCAAGCAAGATATGAATGACAACAGAATTTATTAATAATAATAACGCCGTAAATTGTTTACATTCCAAGGATGAGGAATTACTTTTTCATCCAAATCTTCTAGATAGTAGGCCCCAATACTAGCAATGAAAGTGATTCTGTATGGCCCTTCCCAGTTAGGACCTAGTTTTCCGCAAGCTAGGTTCTTGGCCGTCCCCACTACCTTTCTCAAGACCAAGTCTCCTGGGGCAAATAGTCTGGCTCTCACCCTTTTGTCATACCTTTGCTTAAGTTTCTGTTGGTAGTAAGTCATCTTTACCGTTGCTACCTCTCGTCTTTCCTCGGCCAAATCCAAGCTGTCTAGGAGTAAATTGTGGTTCTTTTCAATGTTGAATTGATCCATTCTTAGAGTTGGGAACCCAGATTCAAGGGGGGTTACTACTTCTAACCCATTGGTCATTGAAAAAGGGGTCTCCCCCATTGATCTTCGTGGTGTAGTACGATAGATCCATAACACGTGGGGCAAGTCATCCACCCATTTTCCCTTAGCATCGTCCAGTCTTCTCTTCAACCCGACCACTATAACTTTGTTAGTGGCCTCGGCCTGCCTATTCTCCTGAGGGTAAGTAGGTGTAGAATACTCATTCCTAATCCCTAACTCCTCGCAATATCTCTGGAAGGCTTTGCTGTTAAATTAAAAACCGTTATCTGAGATTAGCGTGTGAGGAACTCCAAACCTGGTGACAATGTTCCTCTAGGTGAATCTCTTGGCATCCACGTCCCTAATTGCAAGGGGCTCGGCTTCCACCCACTTGGTAAAGTAGTCCGTGCCAACGAGGAGCTATCTTTGGTTCCCTATAGCTTGGGGAAAAGGTCCTACTATATCCAAACCCCACTAAGTAAATGGCCAGGGGCTAGACAGAGGATTCAGAATTCCCCTTGATTGGTGAATATTTGGGGCATACCTCTAACACTGGTTACACTTTTTCACAAATTCTGAGAAGTTTTTCGCATGCTAGGCCACCAGTACCCTGGGTGAGGGCCCTATACGCTAGAGACCTACCTCCTGTATGACTCCCATAAATGCCCTCATTCAGTTTCTCCACGGCATCGAGATGTACGCACAACAAATATGGCCTTGAGTAAGAGCGCTTGTACAACTTCTACTCCTTAGACAACCAATAGCGAGGGGCAGCTTTACGTACCTTCTCCGCCTTACATTTGTCTTCAGGCAAGGATCCTTGCTTCAAAAAGGATACTATGGGATCCATCCAGCTCGGCCCCACATGGAGGCTGCACACCCCTATCAAAGATGCCCCTGTATGACTTGAGTTGTCCATCTCCTCAATGACAACAACCTGAGGAAGACTTGAGTCTAGTGAAGTGGCCAACACTGCTAGAGAATTCGCATGAGAGTTCTGTCCCCTCGAGATCTGTTTCAAAATAAACTTTTAAACTGAGTTCAGGCATTCTGCATTTTAGAAAGGTACCCCTGCATCCTTTCATCCCGAACTTTAAAGTCACCATTGACCTGGTCTGTGATCAACCTAGAATCTGAGTACAACTCTACCATTTCTCCTCCCAGTAACCTAACCACAGCTATCCCTGCTAGCAAGGCCTCGTACTCGGTCTTATTGTTGGTGGCTGAGAATCCTAGCCATATTGATTTCTCCATTATCAGCTTCTCGGGGGTGACCAACACAATCTCTACTCCTGCCCCCCTTCGGTTGAAAGCTCCATCCGTATAAACTTTCCACGAGGAGGCAACCATGGCTGACAAGATCAACACACCCATAACTGCATTTTCCTTCTTGAGGATTCCCTTGGCGAACTCTACTACAAAGTCTGCTAAAACCTGTCCTTTTAGGGCAGTCAAAGGCATGTACTTGACATCGTAGGCTCCCAACTTGGTTCCCTATTTTGCAATTTTGTCAATGTAATCAGATTTCCTTAGTAGGGCTTGCAAAGGGAGTTGGGTAAGCACTACAATGGTATGGGCTTGGAAGTAATGAGGAAGTTTCCTAATGGCATGCACAATGGCTAGCACTGCCTTTTCCAAGGGGAGATAACGCGTCTCAACCTCCTGTAGGGACTTACAAATATAGTAAACGAGCCTTTGAATTCCGTGCTCGTTCCTGACTAGTACGAAGCTAACAGCGTGTTTGGTGAGAGCTAGGTATACATACAACACTTCCTCATTACCGGGTCGAGAAAGTATTAGTGGATTGGACAAGTATTATTTGAGGTCCTCAAAAGCTGTTACACACTCCTCAGTCCATTGAAAATCCTTCAACTTTTGAAGCAGTTGAAAGAAAGGATGACACTTGTCCGCAAACCGAGAGATGAACTTGTTTAAGGCTGCTGTCATCCCGCTCAACCTTTGCACCTCCTTGGGATTCTGGGGAGGGTGTAAACTGTTAATAGCCCTGATCTGTTCTGGGTTGACTTCGATTCCGCGGTAAGTAATTATGTACCCCAGGAATTTTCCCTAGCTGACCCCAAAAGAACATGTTCTCTCAACACTCAGAAAGTCTCTCCCGAATCAGCCAAATGCTCTTCTACCTTCTTTCTCTTAACTACCATATCATCAATGTATGCTTCCACGTTCCTTCCTATTTTTGTTTCAAACATCTATGTCACAATTCTCTGATAAGTGGATCCTGCATTTTTGAGGCCAAAGGGCATCACACGATAATGATAGTTCCATTTGGGGCATGAAAGGCCATCTTCTCCTAGTCAGGCAATGACAGAGGTATCTGGTGGTAACCCTGAAAGGCATCCAGAAAAATCATCTGAGGATGTCCCACCGTTGCATCAACTAGTTGGTCAATTTTAGGAATAAGGAAGGGGTCTTTTAGGCAAGCTTTATTCAAGTCTATAAAATCCATGCACACTCGCCACTTCCTGTTTTTATTTTTAATCACTACCATATTGGCCAGCCATTCAGGGTAGAAGATTTACTTAATAGCTCCAGCTTGCTTCAACTTATTCACCTCTATCTTGACTACCTCGGTGTGGTTTTTGGATGATCATTGAGGAGGTTGCTTACATAGCACAGCCTCAGGATTTACGTTCAACCAGTGACATGCCAGCCCGAGATCAGTTCCTGGAATGTCATAAGCATCCCATGCAAAAACATCAATGTTCACCTTTAGGAATTTCACCAACTCTGCCTTTTCCATGGGCGACAACTAACCTACTTGGAAATACTGCTCCTGATCCAGCCCTATTATCACCTTTTCTAACTCCTCGGATGATTTTCCCAACGTCTTAGTCTACTCCCCCCTGCAGACCCCTTTAGTTGCTATAGGATTAGATCCTCAGTCACCGCGATGGGACCTGAAGACCGCTGCGCTATTGCTGATACCAGGCACTGCCTAGCCATGGCCTGATCACCCAAAAAATCTCCGACTCTCCCCTAAGTAGGGCACTTGACCTTCAAATATAATGTTAAAGGCACTGCGCCTACGGTGTGAAGCCAGGGTCAAGCCAGGATAGCTATGTATGGAGAGAACACTTCTACTACTATGAAATTGACCTGGACCTCCACATCACCAACTTGTACGGGCAGTCTTATCATTCCTCGGTAGACCACCATTTTGCCATCAAAACCCATCAGCGGAGAATCATACCTACTAGGTCCTCAAGCCTCAAGTTCAACCTTCGGTACAAATCTGGGTACATAATTTCTGCTCCACTTCACTAGTCAACCAATACTCTCTTCACATCATAGCCCACAATCCTAACAGTAACAACTAGGGCATCGTCATATGGTTGGAGAGTTCCCTGGTTATCCTTTTTTTTAAAACCCAAGGTAAGGGTGACTATACCCTTGCTATTTTGGGGGTTTGATTTCTGGCTTCCAGGTCAAAGCCCCCCACTACGGACATGACTCTAGAACTCACCCTGATATCACTCCCTGGCCTAGCCAAGATCACATTAATAGTACCCAATGCTGGTTGAGGAATGACGTCTCTATGCATCCCACTTCCCGAGTGTCCAACCTGTTCCACAGGCTGATGCAAAAAATAATTAAGTTTCCTAGCCTTTGCCAATTGATTGAGGTGATCACGCAAGGTCCTGAAGTTCTCCGTGGTGTGTCCTCTGTCCCAATGGTAATGACAGTAGAGGCTTAGGTTTCTCTTGGAGGGATCCCTACCCAACCTATTGGGTCATTTGAAAAATAGCTCTTTTTTTATCTTTTTTAGTATTTGGTACACCGGCTCCTTAAACAGTGAATTGACTAGTTGAACCCCTGCGGATGTTGTATGACTAGGGAAATCTCTCTGAGGCCGATCATTATGATACCCTCCTTCCCGAGGATCCCTCTTCTCTGGGAACATTTTAGCTTTAGCTTTAGCTTTACCTTTTCCTTGCATTTGATCCTCTTCTAACCTCTTGTACTTGTCTATGCGATCCATAAGCTAGTGCATGTTCAAGGCAGAATTCATTGTTAATGACTTCCTCAAGTCATGCTTTGCCGGGAGGCCAACCTTGAAGGTCCTCACTGCTACATCCTCAAAATCTCCATCTACTTCAATATACATTTCCCAATACCAGTCCGAGTAAGACTTGAGGGTCTCCCCCTCCCTCATGGCCATAGACAGCAAAGAATCCACTGGCCTAAGGACTCTACTGCAGGTTATGAATCTAGCACCAAATGCCTTTGTTAATTCTTCAAAGGACCCAATTGACCCCTCCTCCAAAGCATCAAACCAACGCAACGGGCCCAAAGCTAGAGGGGAACACCTTGCACATCAGGGCCTCATTGCTGGCATGAATGACCATCTTCTGATTAAAGTGGCTGACATGCTCCACAGGACCAGTCCTTCCATTATATATGGTGAACGTTGGCTAGGAGAACTGATGAGGGAGGTTGGCCTTATTAATCCTCCTAACGAAAGGGGACTTAAAAATCTGCCATAAGGCTTTACTCATAGCATCATTTCCTACAGTGTGATGAGAAGGCCCCTATTCACGCTTGTTGTTGCCCTTCTCCAACTTGTCCAGCTGTGAAGAAGCTGTGAAGGATTCGTTAGGTGGAGTTCTAGACCTACGCCTATATGAGTGATCACAGCTTCCCCTCGAGCCCTCACTAGATGGGGAAGATGGGCTTCTCCGCTCACACTTCCTATGCTTCAACTTCCTACGCAGACAATCAACTTCCCACTACAACCTCAGTGTCTCCTGGTCATGCGAAACATGACTCCTAGACTTGGAATGACTCCGCCCAGTACGCTCAGTGTGATGAGATTCCACCACAACACTTAGGGTATGTTGCCTGTCTTGCGTACGTTCCATGTTAACAAATTGGTTCTCCCTTTGGGAGCCAACTGACTGCTCCTTATCTTGGCCTACATTGGCCCAGATCCTCCACCACTTGTTGTTCCTACAGACGGCGCCAATTGTAAGGACCAGAAAATTTATGGCCCACGCCCAATGAGAGTAATGGGTTAAAGCTTTCGAACATGGCCCAAATCAAAAAAAATTTGTAAGAGGAGGGTAAGAACAACAACAAAGGGCTTTGCCCAATGACAATTACAAGGAAAAATAAAGTTTGTATTCCCAAGCAAAAGAATATCAGCTCTATAGCAGTGCTCCTGAAGAGACTGAATTTGTATAAAAAGTAATACTATTCACTCCTCTCTCTCAATGTTCTTCCTTTTCTCTCTTATCTCTTTTTCCGATCCTCTTGTTCAGTGCTCTCCCCTTTCCTTATATACCTCTACCTCCATCTCATCCTCACCATTCATTTTCACCTAACCCCCCCTCCTTTCCTGACACTTGTTACCTTTCATATCTGAAGAAGATGGTGGTAAGAATCTGCTTAGCTATGGCTTACACTGTTTAGGTCACTTCCTCATCAATGCAGCTGTGAAATTTGTTGTCTACCATTTAATGCGAATGCCACAGGCTACACCAGACCAAAAGCTTCCCCATTAGCCACTGACTTCCACGCTCTCCAAACTCTAGTTCCCACTTAGAATACCACAGGATACCATGATTCATTTCTTTTCTTCCTCAAGTGGCTTCCTTCCTCAATCTAGTGGCTTGCAGTATTCCCACGTCAATGCTGCAACCTTTCAATTTCATTATCGGTCCTTGGGCCAATGCTGCGACCCTTCAACTTCATCCTCGGTCCTCAAGTACCCACAACAAGCATAAGCATAGCCATGTTGACGTTACCCCTAATTCAACCATTCCCAAGGTAATGTGCACCCCTCTGATCAATCTTTATTCACATGCCACCTGTCCTTTCTCTTCCGATCCAATCACCAAAGCCTTGGCTAGCAAAAGACACACATACAAAACACATTAAATTCCAATTCTTTTAGAGAAAGAAAGATTAATAAATATTCATCATCATCAACTTATAGTATAGATAAATCAAGAGAGAGAGAGAGAGAGAGAGATTAGAGAGCTCAGATATCATCAACTTAATTGGATGGGAATAGTTTGAGTTGTTGAAACGGTGTCATATTGGCACTAGTGTTCTATGTTTCCAATTTGGGTGAAACAACTTTGCCAAACTCTTTTTTTTGTTTGAAGTGGAACAGTGTCTTTTTAGGACTAATTAGGCAAAAAATAAATACATCAGCATGCCAACGTGACACTTAACAGTCTAAACTAACATAAGGTGGAGTTTTGCTAATAGAACTAAACTTCAAAATGTAAAATCTAATTTTTTAAACTTTAAGTGTAAAATTCAAGCTACTCCAAACTTTATAACATTACTTTATAATTTACCCTATTAATTATGGGACCACAGTCAAATCCACACCCAACTTACTTATCCACACCCAACTTACTTATCTAAGTAAATAGTAGCCTAGTAGCCTAGACCTCTAAAGGGAAAATCATATATTAATTTAAAAAATAATAATACTATAGTAGTAACCGTCCTCTTTGTTTTGGGCATTAAAATAGTGAGAGATGTCATTCAATGGCGGCACACATGAAGGGCAGACAGGTAATTTTGAAAAGGAAGTGTTAAGTTTTTTTTTTTTTGATGGGAGGAAGTGTTAAGTTGTACAAGCTACAAGTATATGCATCTGTCCATGAGTGTTAAGAGTGTTGAGTGTGATACTGTTTGTGTCGGTATATTCTTTTTTTTCTTTTACCCGTGTATCCATAATTTATACTCTCCCACACACTCACTCCTTATTGGATGTGAAACAAACGCAGCCATTTCATCAGCTCCAACGTTTCTGAGAGCCAACAAAACAGTGCCATACCAGCCACCATACCAACACACAAACAGAGTTAGAGTTACACAAACAGAGTTCTAATGATTTGGGGGCTCGGGTATGAAGTGAAAAGCCGGGTTCAGAGAGGAGCTCTTCCTCTCTGAATTTCCCAGCTTTTCCTTCCTTCCTTCTTTCTTTTACTAATACACTGATGGTTTTCTTGGCTCACAAACAAAGCAAGTCTTGAAATTGTGAACAACTAAGAGAAAATTCAACTGGGAACACTTTGTTTCAGTCAGTTATGTTCTGGGTCGACTTCCTCTGATCAGCTTTTGCGGTTTTTCTGGGTATTTTATGATGAATACCATAGGCTGCAAATGGTACAGTTCTTTTACTCTGCAGTTTCTGTCATTCATTCGGTCTTTTTTCAAACTGTCATTTTTGTTTGTTTGTGGGGTTGATAAATTTTTGCTCTTCTTATTGTTAGTAATCTTGTATAACTTTTTTGTTTCCTCAAAATTTAGCATCAAGCTTTGGGGCAATATTACAGAAATTATTGGAAATATTTTAGTTTAAAAAAAAACTTTACTTTTCGTGGGACTTGAATTTTTGTGGGGCACAAATTTGGAGTATGGTTCTTTGTGATCATTTGTTATAAGGTGTTGGTGTAAGATGTAATTTTTCAATATTACTTTTGAAAATTTTGAACTCTTTCATGGGATTTGCGCTTCTTGAGAGGCGCAATTTCTGGTGTATAGTTTCTTATGTTCTTAGGAATTTAGGTTTGTTTGGAAAACCAATTCTTAAAGAAATCAATGGCTTCTGGGATTCGAATATCTTTTTGGTTTCGTTTGGATTTGAAAAGCTTGGAGCAAGCGATATGGAGTTTAATCTTAAGTTCACAGTGCTTGAAAGTATGAGAACTGAGAATCACAATCTTAAAAGGGAAAAAAAAAAATCATGTGGATGACCTACTTGGACCCTTTTTGATACATGAATTTGAAATGATTATGTTAAAGATGATGTTTCACTTTTATTCCTCAAATTGCTTGGTTGAATTACAGTAATTTTTTGTTCAATGGTTGCTCTTCTTTCCCTTACCAGTCTATAATCTAAAACTTTGCGTGTCATTAATACTTCATTCTTAAGCAATGCGCCCTGGAGAATGAAATCAAACCCTTCTATAAAAAAATCATCAGATTCAAATTCATCAGTTGAAGTGAAGTACCAACTTTGAATTTTGTCAGACTGCATGATGCTGCTCTCTCTCTCTCTCTCTCTCTCTCTCTCTCTCTCCAGGTTGATGTTTTCTCTGTAAAGTTCAATGTATTGAAATAGAGTTTAACACTTTTTCACATCCATTGTTCATAAAGGTGAACCTCTAATCAAATTATTTAACTATGAAGGAAAAAAGCACATCTTAGAGTCATATTTTTAAGAATATATGCCTCTGAAAAAAAAAATTAAGAATATACTGGTTTTCATTCAGTTGTGTGTGTACAAAATGCAGTTTTTTGCTATGATGAAATCCACCTATTATTAGATGCTATTCTTTTCAATTACTGGAAATACAATACTTAACAATTTATGTTTTTAAATCCACTTCTTCTGTTTTCTTCTTCATCTAATTGTATGACCACTTTTTTGCACCTTTGATTAATTTTGTTGAGTATACTTTTGTAAGAAAGGAGCCAAAAATTAGACAATCAATGCTGGATTCTCAGATTTTTCTGCTTCTATTTTCTATTAATACTGAAAAGTTTTAGGTACTTATTAACAGGTGGTGTTCTTGCAGGTTCTGTGGAAATGTTAAACTGGTTAGAGAAGCTCTCCTGCCTTTTGGCACTGAAAAACGGTTATGTTGATAGTTCTCTCAAAGACATAATCCAATTTGTTACCAAGTTGTTTTAGCTGTGTGCTACAGGTTCAATTGTGATGTTAAGCTACTTAGAGAAGCTTTCTTGAGTGTTGACCATATAAAATGATTGTTGAGGTAGCTCTCTCAGAGACGCATGATCCGTGGCTAAGTTGATGTCAGTCAAGTTTCTAGATATGTCTAAGAATGGTTTTTCTGTTGGGTGGCTTGTACTGACCTAATTCTGACCCTGAATTTCTGTTGGTAAATCAAACTCTTTGCAGGAGGAAAATCTCCTTTGGCATAGATAAACCTGACAGAAACTTTGGCTTCATTTTGGGGCAAATCTCCTTTGGCAATATTTATTTAAAAAAAAAAAAAAAAAATTCTTCTAGTTTGTGAAGATTCAGTTCTTTAGGGCAAATCTCCTTTGGCAATAGTTACTAAATTTTCCTTTGGTTCGGTGACTTCCCTTGGCAGTGAATATTGGAGGAGAGCTTTTTGGTTGGACAAGTCTCATTTGTCATCATACCTGGAATTCCGTACTTGCTATTGGAAGATCTCCTTCTGGATTTGTTTTTACTTTCTAATTCTCAGGCTGTTCACCCCTCTCCGTGGGGTAGATTTTATCTGGCAGTTGTAGCTTGTTGGCTCTTCTGTGTTTGGAAATTCTCCAGAAGTTTCTTCTGGTGGAACTTCAGTCCATTTATTGGGCAAATCTCCTTTGGCATTTAGGGGTCATAACTCGACTCCTGTTATCCCTTTTGGGCAAATCTCCTTTGGCATCAGATCTCCAGTTTTATCAGTCTACATTATCTGTTGGAGTTATTGACACTTCAAATATTTGCATCAATTGGAACATATATTATTTTCCAGTTTGTTATCGTCCTGAGGAACCGACTACAGACTGAAGATCCTTAAAACAGTACGTAGTAAGGTCATAAATTCAAATTACGAGTGACACAAGTGTTGGGTTCTCCATTTTGTTTAAAGAGGTGAGAATCAATGGACCTTTCTCTATCCCTACTGCTATTTCTTCATTGCAGTTATTGTTACATTAGTGCAATCTAAAAATAAATCAAGTAGTTGAACTTTTCATTTTTGAGGACAAAGATAGTAAAAGTAGTTCATTTTTAATGAATAGCAGTGTGGTTAACTGTTGGTTTTAATTTTGTTATATCTCTTCATACTAAATTTTCTTTGTTGTTGCCATTATTATGATATTTTTATTCTTGTGTTTGTGTTTTTGCTTTTAGACTGATTGTGCTAATATCTTCCAATAGGCATCTGAATGATGGATGTGTTCCTTAGTGAGTCTGATTGGGAGAGTATCAGTGAGAGTGGTAGTAGTGAGGATCAGGAGGGAACCGAATACTTGTACGGTGGGCAGGCTAGGAGCATTTTGTCAAGCCTTGAGGAGAGCATTGAGAAAATTGATGATTTTCTCTCATTTGAGAGGGGATTTTTTCATGGGGATTTGGTGTGCTCTGTAACAGACCCAACTGGACAGATGGGCAGAGTGGTAGGCGTTGATATGTTGGTAGATTTGGAGAGTGTTAAGGGAAAAATATTGAAAAATGTAAATTCCCAGACACTTTTAAAGATTCGCTCCATTTCAGTCGGGGATTATGTGGTTTGTGGGCCTTGGCTGGGAAGGGTAGATAAAGTAGTTGACAAAGTCACAGTCATCTTTGATGATGGAGCAAAGTGTGAAGTCACTGCCATGGATCAAGAGAAGCTCCTGCCACTTTCTCCCAATCTATTGGATGACTCACAGTACCCATACTATCCAGGACAGAGAGTGCGGGTTGGGCTCTTAAATGTTTCCAAACCAGCTAAATGGTTATGCGGCACTTGGAGGAGAAATCAAGACGAAGGAACTGTTTTTTCAGTTGAAGCAGGTTTGGTGTATGTGGATTGGCTTGCATCTGCTCCCATGGGTTGTGATTCGAGTTTGCCTGCTCCACCGTGTTTGCAGGATTCGAAAAACTTGACTTTGTTGGCATGTTTTCCATATACAAACTGGCAGCTTGGTGACTGGTGTATGCTTCCAAGTGCTGACAGTAAGGGTGTAACGGACCAAACATTTCTTAACACATCTACTGGGAAAGAGCATGAGAACTTAGCAAGAGGATTTGAGAGAACACACCTTAGTTCAAATGTAGAGGAAATCTTTGTTATTGTGAAGACACGGACTAAAGTCGATGTTGTGTGGCAAGATGGCAGCCACTCCTTTGGACTTGATTCCCAAAATTTACTCCCTATAAGTGTAGTAAACATTTATGAATTCTGTCCTGAACAATTTGTTCTGGAAAAGGGTACTTTTGATGATCCGCACATGTCTAGCAGCCGCAAATGGGGTGTTGTGTTGTCTGCAGATGCAAAGGAGCGAACTGTAAAGGTACAGTGGAAAATTCTTGCTATGACTGAAGCAAACAATTTGGATGGAGATGGGACAGAGGAAACTTTGAGTGCTTATGAATTGATTGAGCACCCAGACTTTTCCTACTCTTTTGGTGATGTTGTGTTCAGATTAATCCAAAACCAGTTTGGTGTTCCAGCTGATAAAGATCATGTAAACTCAGAAACTGGCATGAGTGAGGCTCCTGCTTTGAAAGGCGATAACTGCAGCAAGAATCAAAATCAGTACCTATCATGTATTGGCCTTGTTACAGGCTTCAAAGATGGTGCTGTGGAGGTGAAATGGGCTACTGGTTCTGCAACCAAGGTATGGTGTACAATTATCCTAATTGTTTTTACCTATATCTGTATGTACTCATTGATTTGTGGTTGACATTGTTGATTGTATAAGAGGCTACTGTAATCAAGATTAATCAACATTCCCTCATGTGTTTGCACTCAAATTATGTCACTCACACTCGTGTTTCACTCTTAAATTGGTTTTTTCCCAATATTAGTCTCACTCTCTCTTGCCTTTTTCCACTTGTAACTTCCCCTTTTCAGTTCTTCATTAAACTAATAAACTTGATCAAGAAATTCAACTTGTAATATTTAAACTAATACCGACTGCAAGACAATATTACAGAAACAATAAATCAAAGGAAGAGGACAAAAGAAGACAATATTTTGGTCTGAGAGAACTGAAACTACAAACAAATTTTTTTTTTTCTATTTTATATTTCTTTTTTGAAGTCTCTTCCTTTTTTTTTTTACTTTTTTTTTCTTTTTTTTGGAACTTGGTGCATGATTTTAACCTGGTGCACGTCACAAAATAAGATCAAGGAATAAAGAACACAAATGGAACAAGATAAGATGATAACAGGAAACAAAAGATAAAGGGATAGTAAACTTGATTTCAGAACCTGTGCTCTGATACCAAATGATGCGAACCTCAATTGACACGCCTTGAGATCCAACAAATAATATTGGAATACTTGCCCAAGAAAGTTAAAATTTAGATTTTGATAGAAACCCTGACCCAATGTTTATAAATGAAATACGAACCAAAGGTATAAGTAACAGACCCCGACCCAATGATTATAACTGAATCATGAGCTAAAGGTTTAAAATTTGAATGCCACAAGGAAGAATCCCTGATAAGTTCACAATTCTTGAAGAACTAAGAGAAGAAGTAAAAACTCACGTTTTTCTGATTTTTATTCAATAATCCCCTCTATTACAATGAGTACATGCTATTTATAAGACATGATTGAAAATAGGAAAATATAAAAAAAAGTACTAAATAATAAAAGCCTAAATTAAAGTTGATTTGGTCTTAAATTAGCATCTCCAAAATAGGAAAATAGTTAAAAAAACGTTCTAAATAATAGAAGCCTAAAATTAAGGTGGATTTGGTCTGAAATTAGCAACTCTAAAATAGGAAAATATCTATTAATTGGTATGGAGCTGGAAAGTCAATCAGCCTTTAATTCACACCATAAATCACACCCAATTAAGCCAGACCAGCCCTCAATAGGTTGGATTAAATTTATTATGCCTTCGTCTTTTTTTGGGCCAAGCTTGGAATGTACTGTGTTAGAATCAACTCAATTCTCTTGAATAAGCCCATTAAGTGTTTCTTTGATCTTCTTGGATCTTGCTCTAGTAATAGGCCTAACTGGAACATGCAATGGATCCTTTAATGCTTGTTGATTCTCATCAAAGGTTCTGGCAGTTATGGTAGGCAAATAGGATATGTTAAAACTAGGTTAGATTGTATTGTTATGCTACAAACCCATTATGATACCAATTATGGGAGATGAGTGTCTATTCTCATTTCATTCATCACTAGGCAGTGATTCATTAGCGTGTCAGCATGATTCCAGCTTCCAATGAGATGCAGGGGTTAGGAGATAGATGTAGGATGTAGTTGGTAGTCCAGATAACTGCACAAAGTAAGAATGCTTTGATATGCAGCCAACTTCAGCTTCTTTTGAAACTCCTTTTTGAATTGCTAGCTATTTCTGTTTCATCCATAACTGGGTAGTATCCAGTACAGGTTCATCAAGTTCTTCAAATTCTTTGTTGTGCATGGTTACAGGTTGCACCTTATGAAATATTTCGCATTGATAAAGTTGAAGATTCAACCACTAGCCATGTGCTTTATGAAGAAAATGTTGAGGAATCAAATCAAGAGATTATTGAACATGAAAAACAATCTCATAACCATAAAGGAAAGGTAAAGTCATCTTCTCTCTCTCTCTGATGCAGTTTTGAAACAATGTTCAAATTTTTATGGCGACAGTTCAGGCCCTGGAATTAATGGATAGCAACCATATTTTAGATATAAGAATTTAAGATAGATTTTAATGTGGAAATCTGTGGAAGAGTCAGGGAATGTTAAAATTTTGTAAGAATTCTATGCTAACTTGGGATTAAGCTCGTCTAGAGAAATGAGCAACATTCTGTCGGAAAATGAAAAATTTGTATTTCCGCACTTCAAAACTTTGCCTCTCAGGGTATTGTTGAATATTTTCCATATTTAACATTAATTGGCAATATTTTCTTTTTAAATTTTTTATTAGTAAACATTAATTGTCAGATTTTTTTAATTTTGAATATTCAAATTGGGACATATTTTCATCATGAGGAGATTCAATATGATTTAGGACTTTTTATCTGCTAAGTATATGCAAGTTTCATTACCATTCTGTTTGATTGCTGCTAAATTGTACAAAAAAGGAACATAAAAGTAGAACTGGAAATTATACAGCCACTTGGCCTGTGGGCTACAATTGAAAGAAATAGAACATAAAAATGCTTACTCTGGCATCTTGTGTGCTTCTGTTTATCTTTGGAATGGCCACCTTGGCCTGTAGGCTACATAACTATCTCAGCCAGGCTACATAATGAGGTTAGCTGTCCCCTTCAAGGCCTTTGGTGGAAGCTAGAATTGAATCCCTGGCATATGATGACCAAGAGACTCAACTAACCATATTTGCTGGCACCTTAATGCTGCTCGATTTTTTTTTTTTTTCCTTATCGTCTTTAAATGAAAGATCCTAAAAAAATGATTGAGTTTGTGTTAATTCTTATACTAGTCCAGTGATTCTGGAAGTTAGTAAGAAGATACCTGTATCATCTGGATTTGTCTCACAGAAAACCAAATGACTTTTATTGTTCAGGATTTGTTTGATTCTGATGGCTCTGGTGAGAATTACAAAAGGCATTCATGGGAGTTTAGTTCCTTTTTCCTACCTAAAGCCGCCATTGGGTTTTTCACAAGCATTGCAGCAAGCCTATTTGGATCTGTTGGCTCAACTTCACTGTCATGCCCAGTTGTATCTGTCCTTAATTCTGAAGATGGAAATGAATCTGGGAGTCTCCATGAGAAAGAAGTACTGGAAACTTCTGATCTTTTGCACACATTAAGACACACAAGTTTAGATCATGAGGTGGAAGAGACTCTGGATAAGGATAATGATGTTCTTCCATTTTCAACAGCTAGCGAGAACTCTGATCTGTTTAGGCAGTTTGATATGGTTGGTGATTGCTCAGACCATCACTTTCTTGTTGCTGGCAAAGGGTTGGCATTGTCTCAGGCAAGAAACACAACTTAAATCTTCTAAATATAAAAAGCAATATGTTCAAACAGTTGGAATTCATCCCTATTTTTTTTATCCCCTTATAGGTGAAAAGCAGTTGGTTAAAGAATATTCAGCAAGAATGGAGCATTCTAGAGAAAAATCTCCCTGGTAAGCACTTCTTTTTTGGGTGGAACCTATGGTCAGTTATATCTATGAGTTGAGTTAATAACATGCTGAATATCTCAAGGGGCAATTATTATGTGAGTTCTATAGCCTGATTCACTGTGCTACACTGCTACTACTTATTATACCTTTGGTGACCTCACAGAAACAATCTATGTCCGTGTCTTTGAGGAAAGGATGGATCTACTGCGGGCAGCCATTGTTGGTGCCCCTGGAACTCCATATCATGATGGCCTTTTTTTCTTTGACATTTCCCTTCCTCTGGAGTATCCACATGAACCACCTGTAAGTTTTCTCACTGTTTTCCCATGCTTATAATCTGCTTTTATGCTTGATTTAATACCTCAATTGTGCCAAAACAAAATGTCCACTGCAGTTTCTGTTTTTTCTGTAAATTTATTCTGTATCCACACATGCACATAAATCATTCATGAAAAGAATTGGCATTCTATATTTGAACAGAATCTTATGCTGTTGTGACATGATATCCTATGCAGTCAGTGCACTACAATTCGGGTGGGCTTCGAGTTAACCCTAACTTGTATGAATCTGGAAAGGTCTGTCTAAGTCTTCTCAATACATGGACGGGTACAGGCTCTGAAGCATGGAATCCAGGGAGCTCAACTATTCTTCAGGTTCTTCTCTCCCTCCAGGCCCTTGTGCTTAATGAGAAGCCTTATTTCAATGAGGCTGGATATGATAAGCAGATTGGAAGAGCTGAAGGAGAGAAAAACTCAGTGAGCTACAATGAAAACGCATTCCTTGGCACCTGCAAGTCCATGCTATACCTACTACAGAAGCCACCTAAGGTACGATAATCAGTTCTCAAATCTCATTTCAATCTATGGATGTAGTGGTTGGCAGAAATTGTGATAATTAAGTCCAGACCACAATAAATGAAAAAATAATAGCCATAATTTGGAGTGCTATATTTCCATCAAATAAATTTTTTTATTTGATTTATAATATATTTTATTATACTTCAGCATGTAGTTTTTGAAATGAGTATCCACAATTCATGTATGGTATCACTGCCTTGATTTCAACAAATGAAATATTGGATGATTCAATAGCTATTGTTTGCAAGGACTCCAATTGCATATTCACGCGCGCGCGCACACACACACAAAAAAGCCACTTACATGACATAACCCTGCTATTTCAAAAGAGAATGATTCTATTTAGAACCTTTGAATTTGTCTTTGGAAAAACTAAACATTTAATTTTATAAGGGTTAACTTTTACTGGTACAGAATTTCGAGGCACTAGTGGAGGAACACTTCAGGAGACGCTCTCAGAATATTCTAATGGCTTGTAAGGCATATATGGAAGGAGCTCCGGTGGGATGTGCTCTTGGATGTGGAAAGACTGAGGGTGAAAATTTAAAGGGAAGTTCTACTGGGTTCAAAATAATGCTTGCTAAGCTCTTGCCAAAGCTTGCGGAGGCATTTTCTGGCCAGGGCATGGATTGCAGCAAGTTTATTGAGCCAGAAAAATGAATTTTCTGCAACTCCAGGTACTAAAAAATTACCTGATCAAGACATCTCTACCCTGTTTATAACCCTGTAAAATATCACTATAAGCCCTTGGCAAAAGATTGGTCATGTTTTTGTATATATATGGTTGTTGTCCGTAGTGAAAAATGTCTAAATAAGACATATCAAAAGAAAAATGTCTTAATAAGGCTTACGTGCCATATCTGTATTATATTTTGTTATGCTGACTCTGAAATAAGAAGCATCAGTGGGATTTGTGTGTTTGAGAAATCACAATGTTATACATGGCAAAAGAAGTAGATGCTGGTCCTTTATCCAATTTGGAGCCTAGTGCTGGTCCTACTCCTACATCCCAATTTGGAGGGTAAGATTTCCTTAGCATGAAGCAAAAATTCATGACATCAAACCCCAACCACCGGTTCCTCTGTTCACTTTACTAGATTTCCTATCAAATTCATTTTTGGATAAAATACTATTTTGGTCCCTAAACTCTACTAAAAGTTTGTTTTTCATCCCTAAACTTTAAGAAATTCATTTTTCGTCCTTAAACTATTGAAAAGTTCATATTTCATCCTTAAACTATTAACAAAATTTTATTTATGTCTTTAAATTTTACTCAAAGTTTGTTTTTCATTCCTAAACTATTGAAAAAAGTTCTTTTTTCATTCCTATAGTTGTCTCTAAACTTTTGAAAAAATTCTTTACAAAGTTTAGGGATAAAAAAAGAACTTTTTGAAATTTAGGGACGAAAAGCAAATTTTTGTTAAAGTCTAAGGATCAAGATAGTATTTTACCCTTCATTTTTTGTACAAACCAAGCAAATGCATAATCCTTTTACTGACAGCTGACTAATAGTGATTCAATGAATTAATTGTTGTCATCAAATATTTGATTGATTACTACTTGCAAGATGCAACAACTTTCCTAACCTTTAGCCAAAAAAAAAAAAAAAAACTTTGCTAACCTGTGTTGGCATGGATCCATAAAATTTTTAATCCTATATACAAAGGGTTTTGTATTTTCAATCTTTTCTTCCCATCACAAACTTGTCGAGGAGCCATCATCTCCGTCATCGTTATTATTTCAAAGTTATTAACTTGTTTTGAGGCCGTATAATACGATTTGCTCTCTCAAATTCATGAACATGGCCAATGAGTAATGAGAATGCGATGGCTGCTGTCAAATAGTCACAAAGTTTCCTTTGGATGAACCTTTATTGGTTTTCTTGAATCGATAAATATTCTAGGCCCCAAGGGAAGTTGTTCAGGTTGAAAATGATGGATAAATGGCGACAAAGTTTAACCTTTCTAATATAATGAAGAAATTATTAACCTTATAATGAGTAGATTTATAATTGTAAGGTGTTTTTTTTTTTTTTTTTTTTTTTTGAGAATGATAATTGTAAGGCATTGACTTTGATTTCATTGTCATTATTATATAATACTAGTTTTTACTTTAATAAACAAGCAAAGCTAGAATTTGACTTCAGATGATGCAAATTTTATAACTAACATATATGTTTCCATATCTCTATAAACAATGCGTAGGTACAATGGTACATACACATTGTGCATGTAAAATATATTAACCATAAAGTGATCATTTGTGGAGTTTTGTTAAACTCATAAAATTATTAAATAAATTATTAGAATTAAAAATCATATAGTAATCATTTCTTCGTATACTTTATCGTTTAACTTGAAAATGATATAAAATAAATTATGGAATTTATTATGAATTGTTTCCAAATTTATAACTTTACTCGTTTTTGTGAAAAATACATAAAGAATTTGATTTCTTAATACTCAAATTGAAGGATTTTTAAAGTGTAATGGGAAACATTTTATACTTTTAATGGTAGAAAACATGTATCTTTCATAGTACTTTTTTTTTTTTGGTTGAGAAAGCTTCATGGAACTTTATATCGTGGCAAAAATGATTTTTTAAAAGACTCATACGTTCTTGTAACATTACATGCATTATGTATATTACTAATTATGAAAGTCTCACTTGCATATATATGAGACCCCCAAGTGAAGGACCAACATACATGTGAGAAGTTAAATGAGCTTTTCACTTAATGGCATACTCTAATTTTCCTATCTCTCAAATCACATCTTCCCCCTCCACCGTCCCAAAGAAAAAGAAAAAAAAACTAGCACGTGAAAACTGTAGGTACAAGGCTAAAAAACGGTATATTAGGGCCTTAGGCCTTACCCGAGAACGTTGGAATGTCCGAGGAGAGACGAGTAATAAAGGGATCCCAGCTCAGCACCTCACGAATGAAAGGAGTAGAAGACGGTCCGAGTAGGGATATCTCCTCAGCCACGACGAACACTGCTCCGATACGCATTCTAGCAACGAAAATATCCTCAATGGAGGCACCAGTGTTAGAGACATGTGTTGAGGTTCAAAATTAAAAGGCCACAAATAGGCCCAAAGAAAGTAAAAAAAACATTAGGCCCATTTCACACAAAAATAAATGAGTAATAGAAAGGCTGAGCTCTCACAATAAAGAAAAGAAAGAAAGAAAGGGGAAGAAGCCCAGAGGATCTGATCTAGAGATCCACGAAAAAAGCCCAAGAAAAAGACAGAATCAGCAAACCAAAGAAAGCCCAGAAAGAAGAACTGGGTCGGGATCCTAGAAGCCCCCCAGAGGCAGGGGATCCCTGGATGCGCGAAGAGAAATTGAAGCAGATTTAAAGAGAGAAAAGAGACAAAAAGCACGCGGACCTTATGCCCCAGACACGCAGTAGAAGTACAAAGCAAAACGCAGGAGCTTGGTTCCAACCATTTGGAGAAAGAGACAAGGAAGAATACAACTGGGAAAGCTGGAGCGCTGAGAAGAAAAAGCCAAAAGGCCTCAGGTCAACCAACGGAAAAATCTGGAAATGGAAAGCTAGCTTAGGGACTTTCATCTTGTCGCAACAAAAAGCAGGAAACTATGGAAAAAGGGAAACGACATGACCCTAAAGCAACCTGGCACGGCACGGACTCTAAGGGGCAAAAGGGAGAAATCGTTAGTACCCCGGAGCCCGAAGCTGTGCTATAAAAGGAGGAAGGGGTCCATGCTACGGGGGGGGATTTGGAAGGAAGAGATAGAGAATTCATTGACAATTAGAGGCATTAACAATTGCCTTCAGTAGTCTCATAAAATTGTAGAGAACACTCTATAAACGTAAGAGAAAACAAAGGAACCGTTCCCGGTATCCTAGAGACAACCACTACAGTACATGCTCGGATTCAACAAGTTCAAACTTTGCAAGTCTTTGAAGCCTAAATAGCTATCAAAGTCCATAACTTTTGAACTCAGTTGAACCTTGCACCACGTCTTAGTGAGCACTGTAATCACAACTAAGGGAAATTAATAAAATGCACCTCACTAATTAGAGGATCCCTAACTTGTTCTTACGTTATATTTTACTTATTGTGTATTCCTTTACTGTTAAAATGTCGTTCAATATGGATATGCTTTCTCTGTTAGCTATTTTTATTGTAGGAAAATTGTTTTGTGCAACAATTGATTCTTAAACAGCCGTTTAGCTGCGGTGAATCGAGCCCAGTCCACCAAGAACATTTTCATTCGGCCCAGGATCCTTGGGCCATAGTGCTGAAGAAAAAAGGCACCCTCACATTTTGGCGACTCCACTGGGGACTGGGTAAAGAAAAGGGAACAAGCAATCCCTTCGCAGAACATGCCTCCAAGACAAAGGAACAGTAAAGGTGCTAATGCGCCACCCACGGCCTCTGAGCCCGTGGGAGAAAACGAAGTGGCCTCCAGGCAAAGAGGCGAGGTGCCCCTAACAGAACGGGAGGTCGTGTCAAAACAAAGAAACGCAAGGCAGGAGCTGGACCTTATGGCTCAGATGACTGCAATGCTGAAAGACTTGCAACAAGAAGTTCGCCTTCTCAAAGAAGGCAAGACGTAGGAAGACAGAGACAATGCCCCCCATGTGGGCAACCAAGATAGAACCCAGCCAGAGGGAGGGTCAGCAGTGGGAGGAGGAACTAACCCTCAATACCTAACACTGGCAGATGTCAGCGCCCTCCTGGACCAAGAAAGGGAAAAACTTTTCGGGATCCCCAAGCAATTTTCTCGGGATCCCCCATTCCCACCAGAACTCCTTGGCAAGCCATACCCCAAGGGATATGAGCCACCAAAGTTCCATCCTTTTGATGGAAGGAATGGATGTGCAGTAGAGCACGTGAGTAGGTTTGTCCACACTATGGGCCCCTACGCAGGAAACCGAGAGCTGTGCCTAAGAGAGTTTGATAAGTCCTTAGTGGACAGGGCATACACTTGGTACACCACACTGAGACCTGGGTCCATTAAGACCTGGGACGAAATGATGGAGAGATTTTCTGCAAAGTATTACCCTGGTGAGGACAAGGTCACTTTCCAAAGCCTTCAAATGGTAAGGCAGAGGCCTAGAGAGGACCCCGTCCAGTTCATCAAAAGATTTGAAGATGTGTCCCTAGACTGCTATAGGGACCATGAAGAAAAAGAACTCGTAGAGACTTGCATCTCTAACATGCTTTTCGATTACAGACTCAACCTCGAAAATTTATGTATCACACAGTTCGCTGACTTATTACAGAGGACTAGAAGAACAGCACAAACTATGAGGGCGAAGAGGACGCCAGCGTCCCAAGCCATGACGGCATCGGTGGGAGAAAAAAGGAAGAGGCCTGATGGAAAAATGTTCGGGGAACCACCGGTGATCCCATGCACTATAGAAGAGTTAAACCATGTCCTGGACAAATGGATTGGGGATGGAGTGGTTAGGCCATTCACTGTATCCAGGCCACCAACCGAGGAAGAAAGGAAAAATCCTTTGTTTTGCAGGATTCATAATGATGTTAAGCATTCCACCAAGGATTGTTGGACCCTCCGCAGGCTCTTTCACAGGAAGCTAAGAGAAGGAACCCTGGAGCTCACACAGAAGGAGCCAGAAGTACAAAGAAACCCCCTGCCCAACCACAAAGGAAAGGGGGTGGTGGCTGTAGTAATCCACGGGAACTCGGCAGAAGCAGAAGAGCCAGAAGGATCCTTTCACCCAAATACAGTCAGAACCCTCCAGAAGAATCCCAAGTTCAGGTCACTATTCAATCAGCTGGGATTTGGACCAGAAGCAAGGAGGGTGGCCACGAAATCTCTCATGACTATAGCAGCAGATTCAGGAACGAAATGTTTCACAGCAGAATCACATGCCAGTCGAGCTTTCTTGGAGACAACTAATGCCATAACCTTCACTGATGAAGACATGGAGGTCGAGCATCCAGACCACCGTAGACTTCTTTATTTAATGGCCACCATAAACGGTGTCCAAATCAGAAGAGCACTGGTGGACACAGGGGCGTCACTCAACCTTATAGCCCTGAGTACCTTGGAAGCCGTGGGCCTAGCTGGAAGGAGGATCTTGGGGGCTCCCATGGAGATAACTGGGTTTGGAGGATCAGTAGAGTCAACCGAAGGATATATACAGCTGGCCCTAAGAGTGGGGCCAATAGTAGCCTTGACCAGATTTTATGTAATCAACTCGGAAGTGTCCTACCATGTACTGCTGGGACGGCCATGGCTCCATAAGCACCGCCTTATACCATCCACCTACCATCAATGTGTTAAGGGGAGATTAAATGGGAGGCCTGTAAGGATCCCTGCCAACCATAACCCTTTCAGCTAAGGGGAAGTAAACTTTGTAGAAACAATGTTCTATGATGAGTTAAAACCTGATGATGAGAGTCTCATGCCAGGGACCCCAGGAACACCTATCTTGGAAAAAGAAGAAGGAGGAGGTGCCTATGACTTGAGAGACCTCCTGAAGAGAAAAAGGCAAAAGAAGGAGCCCAGCACCTTAGGATCCTGGGAGTGCGTAGTAGTACGGGAACCCGGGGGAAGGTTAATATATCGCTTGTGAAAGTGCGCGGGACCTGAGTGCATCGTGCAGGAGGTCCCGGACCACCAGAATGTATGATAGCCCAGGAGGAAGTCCCAGAGGAACCAGTCAAAAAGGCACAAATCCAGCCTGAGGAAGAATTACAGGAAGTAAACTTGGGGGCTGAGCTGGGATCCCAGAAGCCTGCTTTCATCAGCAGTCAGTTGGCAACACAAGAAAGGGGGCCACTGGTGGCTTTGCTCAAAGAATACACGGATGTGTTTGCCTGGACCTATGATGAAATGCCCGGTCTGGATCCTGGGTTAGTGGTCCATGCCCTCAATGTAGACCTAGGAGTCAAACCAGTAATCCAACCAGCCAGGGTCTTTCACACTGATGTGGAAGCCCAGATAGCTCAGGAGATCAAGAAGCTGCTAGCAGCTGGTTTTATCAAGCCCATTCAGCACCCCAGATGGCTTTCTAACATAGTACCTGTGAAGAAAAAGAACGGCCAGATCCGTTGCTGTGTAGACTTCCGCAACCTGAATAAAGCATGTCCTAAAGATGAGTTCCCTCTGCCTAATATCGACCTCATTGTGGACTCAGCTGCGGGAAGTTCTATGTTCTCATTCATGGATGGGTATAGTGGGTACAACCAGATTCGTATGGCTGCCAAGGACGCTGAAAAGACAGCATTCAGGACACCAATCGAAAATTTCTATTACACTGTGATGCCCTTTGGCCTTAAGAATGCAGGAGTCACATACCAGCGAACCATGACAGCCATCTTCCACGATATGATACATAAAGAAATGAAAGATTATGTGGACGATATTGTGGTCAAGTCAAAAACTAGGACAGGACACCTTCAGGTACTTGAACAAGTTTTCAAAAGATGCAAAGAGTACAAGCTACGCATGAACCCCATGAAGTGTGCCTTTGGAGTATCCGCAGGAAAGTTCCTCGGGTTCCTGGTACATCATAGAGGCATAAGCGTGGATCCAGCCAAAGCTGCAGCCATTACCACCATGAAAAGACCAACAACAGTGAGGGAGCTCAAAAGCTTCCTAGGAAGGGTATCCTACATTAGGAGATTTGTGCCAGGGCTAGCTTCGGCCACACAAGTTTGTCCAAGCTATTAAAGAAAGGAATCGAGTTCATCTGGGGAGTAGAACAACAGGAAGCCTTCCAAAGGTTCCAACAGATTATGAATCATCTGCCCACTCTCCAGGCACCAGTACGTGGGCGACCCCTGTTATTGTACTTAGCATCAAATACCCAAGCAATAGGAGCCCTGCTGGCACAAGAAGATGACGAGGGAAATGAACAACCTGTTTACTATGTAAGCAGGATACTCAAGGATGCCGAGACCAGGTATCCCAGGATAGAAAAGGCTTGCCTAGTGGTCATTTACGCATCCCAGAGACTGAAGAGGTATTTCTCAACTCACCAAATCCTTTTAGTGACTAAGTCACACCCCATAAAGGCACTCCTGCATCAACCCCTCCTAACAGGAAGAATAGCACAGTGGCTAGTCCTACTTTCTCAATATGACATAGGCCTTAGGACCCCCAAGGTTGTCAAAAGTCAAGCCATAGTTGACCTACTGGCACAATTCCCAGGGAAGGAGGAGAGCTCACTAAGTGAAGAAATCCCAGGCGAGGTAGCAGTAGCAGAAACCCCAGGAAAGAAATGGACAATGAGGTTCGACGGGTCAGCTACAGCAACCTCAAATGGGGTGGGAGTTGTACTAAGCTGTGAAAATGGGGACACCATACCTCTATCTTTCAAGCTTGGTTTCCCCTGCTCCAATAATGCAGCTGAGTATGAGGCATACCTGACCGGGTTAACCATAGCACTCAGTATTGGGGTGAAACACATGAGAGTACTGGGAGATTCCAATCTCGTAGTCTCCCAGGTGAAAGGTGACTTTGCATTGAGGGAACAAAGTTTGGCAGCCTACAGGACTTGGGCGCAGAGGCTGGAGCAGGAATTCCTGACCTTCAGCATAGAATACACACAGAGAAGTGAAAACAGGTTTGCAGATGCGCTTGCCACCCTAGGATCCCAAGCACCATTCAAGGGAAAAGACACCCTGGTCAGAATAGGAAGACAGGAGCATTCCATCTTAAAAATCCTCCAAAAGATATCCCCGGGAGAGTCCAAGCAATGGGACTGGAGGAGTGAAGTGAAAGAAAAAATAAAAGAAACAGGATCTGGAGGAAGTGTCGAGGAGCTGAGGGACTACGCTCTAATAGAAGGAGAACTATACAGGAGACTGCCCGGAGGGATCCTATCCAGGTGTATCAATGAAAAAGAGGGGAAGCTAAGGTTGGAAGAGCTACATACCCAAGTCTATGGGACCTTAGAAAAGATCAGCCTATATAGGAGGATGCAGCGCATGGGATACTACTGGCCAAATATGAACAAAGAGGCCGCAACTATACAGGAGAAATGTCAAGAATGTCAATCCTTGGTGGACAAGGAAGAAAGCTACGTTGTATTTGTTACAGAAGATTAGAGGACTCCCTTCATGGAATACCTGGCTCAAGGGATCCTACCAACTGACAGGGCACTGGCACATCAGCTCAAGAAGCTCGCAGTTAGATATTTCTTGCAAAACGGGATCTTATTCAAAAGGGGATACAACGGGGATCCCCTAAGATGCCTGGGACCAAGGGAAGCTAAGGAAGTAGTCAGGGAAGTCCATTCTGGTGATTGTGGGAGCCACCCAGGAAAAAGGAGGCTCTACAAACAGTTACTACTGTTGGGGTACTACTGGCCAACAATGAAAAGGGACTCCGAGGAGATAGTCAAGACCTGCCACGCATGTCAAGTCCTCGGAGATGCAATCCATACTCACCCAAATACATTACAGGATATGACAACCCCATGGCCCTTCCGCACTTGGGGGCTTGATCTCATAGGGCCTATAAATCCTCCATCCAGTGGGTACATATGGATCTTGGCAGCCACTGAGTATTTTACAAAGTGGGTAGAGGCCATCCCCTTGAAAAAGGCCACTGGAGCAGCTATAGCAAACTTCATTCGAGGTCATATCATTACAAGGTTTGGGATCCCCAAGAGGTTGATCAGTGACAATGGAACCCCATTCATAAATAAAGACATGAAAGGGTTAACTGAGGCCTACTACATCCAACATGGAAGGTCTACACCGTACTACCCACAAGGAAACGGACAGGCAGAGGCCACTAATAGGGTGATATTGAAGATCCTTAAAAAAATGAACCAAAAGTATGGAGGAAAATGGAGTGACCACCTAGCAGATGTACTCTAGGCATGCAGGAGCTCTGTGAAAACAGCCACGGGATTCTCACCATTCTCTCTGGTCTATGGGACAGAAGCCATCAGCCCAGTGGAGTTAATTGTTCCCACACCAAAAGTAGTACTTGAAGAAAGTCAGGAGGACACAGAGGACACAAACAATGATAGGAGATTAGCAGACCTAGAAGGGATAGAGGAAGAAAGAGAGCTAGCCAAGAGAAGAAGCCAGAGGTACCAGCAAAGAATGACAAGAGCATACGCACAAGCAGTACGCCCGAAGACTTTCACCAAAGGGCAGTTGGTACTAAGGACAGCAGAGCATGTGAGAAGAAACCTACCGGGACCCTCCAAATTCGCCCCAAAGTGGGAAGGACCCTACATCATCAGAGAGGCCCATGATAGTGGGTACTACTACCTTACAAAGGAAGATGGGACAATCCTGACAGAGCCCATAAATGGGAAGTGGCTGAAACAATACTACGCATGAGAAGGGAGAGGTCTCAGTACACTGGAATCCTTTTGCCAAGCTCTCCAACCTGCTAAGTGTTTCTTTCCTTTTATGTATTTATTGTTTAAGTAATTTTGTTCACAGACTCGTGGTAGAAGGATATTCTATGATCCTTACTGTCTTTGTTGGATTTGCTGTGTTCCTTGAATGAAATTTATGTTTTTTTTAAAAAAATTCAATGAAATTTCTTCTTTTTCTCAGTTATTAAATCCTAAGTATCACAAAGTCCTAACACA
Organism: Quercus ilex subsp. ballota; assembly: GCA_032727855.1. Lineage (NCBI taxonomy): Eukaryota > Viridiplantae > Streptophyta > Magnoliopsida > Fagales > Fagaceae > Quercus > Quercus ilex. Next base: position 46,391,209 of record CM064912.1, on the reverse strand, counting down.
AACAAGAATCAGGGGAGGATACTTGAGGAAATCTTCTTGTATATCCCAGGATTACCCCACAGATAACTACAAAACAGTTAAGTTTAAATACATGGTCTAGGATCTTAGGCTTATACTGAAGATACCTAGTCCAGTACTTAAAAAAAAAAAAAAAAAAAGAAACTCGCCAAGATGCATGAGCTGGGACAAATAAAATACATTGCCCAATGTACCCAGTTCAGTACTTGCGTAACCAAGAAGAAAAGGGAGGATACCTGGGGAAATCTTTTGATGCATAACCCAAGGATCACCCCACAGATAGCTGCAAAGCAGCTAAAATTTCAAATACATGGTCTAGGACCTCAGGCATATACTGAGGATACCTAGCCCAGTACTTGATAAAAGAAAAACTTGTCAAGTTCATGAGCTGAAGAAAACATATATATATTGTCCAATATACCCAACTCAGTACTTGCGCAATCAAGAAGAAAAAGAGTTGGTACCTAGCTGGAACCTGCAACAAAGCTTGTGGGAATCACAGACCAGGACTCAGTAAAAAAAAAAAAAGATAAGAAAAGAAGATCCACATGCCATTAAAAGAGATTAGAAGCAATATTTAGAAACCATCCTGAAGCACAAGTACATGGAAGCAGTCTCAAAGCACAAGTACAGATCTAAAAAAAAAGAGCCAGAAGCAATGTTCAAACGAAGAAATAGAAAAATTTATACAACCCCAAATTGTTCATACATATCCAAACCAACTAAAAAAATAAAAGGGGGAAGACTAAGAAAGGAGACCAGCCAACAAAGAACCATCCGAGGAGAAAGCAAGGACAGCCGAGGAAGATAAAACCCTCTGCCTTTTAATCTTCAAGTCTTGTAAGGTCTTGTGAGCATGGGCTAAAGCTTCCTCAGCAACAGCAATCTCAGCATCAATGCTCTTAGAAGCTTGCTTCTAGAACAGCACTTGGGCCAAAGATCGCAGATACTCTAGCAAAAATGATAGGTTGAATTTGGCTTCCAGGAGATCCTGAACAACTCCCCTCCATTCCAAGAGTTTTTCCTCAGATAAAGAATCCAGTGAAGAATCCCTCAAGGAGATCAGCACAGCACACAACAGCTCCATCAAAATATTACCCAAGAATACTCCTCCTCTGAAACCAATGGTGAAATCCCTGTGACGTTTAAACAACCCTTCTAGCAGAGGCAGACCTTCCACAGGCACAGAGAACCGTAAGAAGCTGCCATAGGAAGGCCCGAAGTGGCAGAAGTGACTGGCAGGGAGGCTGTTGAACTCCAGACGATCAAAGCGAGCCAAAAAGGTAGAGAGCCTTGAGGCAGGATCTGAAACAACCATCCCTGAAGCCTCCCTTATGGTTGCGTTACCACCTAAAGTCCCAGAGGAACCTTCAACCCTTTGAGCAGAATGAGAGCCAGCAACCTGAGCAAATCCTACACCCCCCTCAGGAATCACAAGTTCAGGGCTCTTAACACCAGTATCAACTCCTGCAAAAAAAGAAGGGGAGAGGCAGACTTAGCTTCTTTCTTTTAAAAAAAAACAAAAGACAAAGAGCAAAAGAAGGAAAAGAAGAAACCAGTTTCGGCTTCCTGGGGCGGAGTTTCCTCCTCTTGCTCCTCTGACTTCTTGGAGGACTCTGAGAAAGAGCATATGGCAAGTTGAAGAAAAAGTGAGGAAGTCTCAGCAAAATGGCTAAAAGAAGGCAAGGGTATAGGGGGCTTCGCCATAACGAAGAACACAAGAGAAGGGAAGAAAAAGAAAGGGAATAAAGTAAGGACAACCAACACCCACCTTCAGAATCCTTCGATTCCAAAGAAGAGGCAGCACCAGAGGCAGATCTCGCAGTGGCTTGGCCTTAAAAAAAAAAAAAAAAAAAAAAAAAAAAAAAAAAAAAAAAAAAAAAAAAAAAAAGGGAAAGGGGGGGGGTGGAGAAAGAAAGAAAGAACTCAGAACAAAGGAAGAAAGAAAAAAAGGGGGTGCAAAAGAAATAAAATTAAAACGCTTTTAAAAGAAAGAAAGGCTCACCTGTTTGCCTGGATGATGATACGCCTCCCAAAGCCCTCGTACTTAACCCAGTCTGAGGTAGTACAGTCTTAACAGGACTAGGAGTCTCTTCAAATTGAGGACCTGGGAGGTGGGGAGCTTGGGAGCCTCAGGATCTTGGGTAGCCTGGACATCCTGCATTGCTTGCCCAGTCTCCCCAGCTATGTCACCACTGGGAGCTTTCTCTTCCATGCTCTGAGCTGCAGCTACAGCCACCTCCTCCTCCAAAGTCCAGCCTACCACGGGGGGAGAAACCTCCACCTAAAGAAGGAAAAGGAGGAGGAACAAAAGAAGGAAGGCATGAACCACAGGACAACACAGATATATAAACCTCGAGAAATAAATAAGAGACAGCAACAGAAGACACAGATAAAGAAAACCATACCACATCTTCGCCAGAAGATTGGCTTCTACCTTTCCTGGGATCTAGCTTACACTTGGACTGCAGAAAGAACAATCACTCATTAGTTCAAAAAATAGAAGAAAAGGAAGGAAAACAATGAAACTGCAACCTAAAAGAGCAAAGGAGGAAAGAGGCCTTGCCCTTCTTTCTCTCTCAACAGGGTCTCCAGGTCTCTGTTGTTTACTACAGGTACGTCCAGAGGGTCCCGAGGGACCATGAACCGAAGGACTCACAGGAGCCTGGGGAAAAGAAGACTCTACCTTAGTCTTCACCCGGCCCCTTATAACCAAAGGTTGCTCAACTTCCTTCTCCTCAGCAAGTATCAATTGTTTCTGGGATTTCCCAGTCTTCTTCTTCTTTGTCTTAGGACCAACGTCCTCTGCACTCTCTTCAGCCACGGCCTCCTTTAACTTTTCCTGCTTAATTGTCTTTCCTTTACTCATGCCAACGGGAGTACTAGCACTTATAGCCTCTACTACCCCTTTCTTAATTGGTACACCAACAGAAGCACCAACAACAAGGTCACACCCCAACCAGTTCTCCGGGAAATCCTGCGCATAAGTTACCCAACCTTCCCTGGAAGCATGCCATTCTGCAAAACTAGTTTTACTGCTCACAGCAGTAGAAACAACACCAGCAGTAGGCAGGGACAAACGCTTGTTGGATGTTGGGGTAGAAGAAATGCCAGGGTTGGGAACTCTCCCAATTGTGTTAGAACCAGCATAATCAGCAAAGGACTTCTGAACCCTCCTCCAATAACCAGCATAACCACTGGAGGCAAAAACTCCTCTCTGAGAGTTGGGCACTACAAACTGAGGACTCCGTCGTGACCAATAAGAAAAGGTCTGAAGTCTCATAAAGGGATCCAAGGAAGGAAGAGAGGGAACTACGTCATTAAAAACTGGGGGAATATCCTGATCGAAGCCGAATTGCCGAAGTACTCGATGCGCCGAGTAATGAGTGTACCGCGGGCCAGTTGAGGAAAGCACAGGAAGCCAGGATGGGCTAATACAAGCCAAGTAGACTAAGCTACCTTCATCACCGCGGCGTAAATCAAAAGTATTCCCTGTAGAAGTCAGAAAAGGAGACAACACAGAATCACAAACAAAACCAGGGCCAAACTCCCGGGGAGAGCGCCAATGCAGATGGCCTACTTGATCAAATAACTCAACCAAGTTAAGATTCCCACCTTTCAAACTCAGCCAGCGGAAAATAATAGGGTGGCTGTCAGTTGAGCTGCCACAAAGCCCTTTTACCACATCAAGGGATCCCTGAAACTTATCTTTCACAAACTTTAAATTCCTACATTTTGCTAAAGTAACTGAAGAACGATCCCACATAAATACCTGGAGAATAGCGCAATGAAGCGAAGAAGTAATGACATAACAAGAATCACCTTCAGCTTCATTTCCATGAAGCTGATCCAATTGAGAATAGACATGGCCTAAAAACATAGGGGCTAGAGGATACTGAGCGCCCTGAGCCAACTTAATTGCCAAGGGAAAAAGAGTGGACTTGATTCCATATCCAGGGAACTCACTGAACAAGAACTTGCTAAGCCAGAATGCAAGGAACCCAGCACGCCTGACTTCCTTATCCTTCTTGCGCAAAAGAGTCATGACCCACCTACCCATCCTGGCCGATTTCCCACCAGAAGAAGCAGTACGTCCACCAAAATGAGCAAATAACTTTTCTTCCACTTCGAGATCCTCATCAGAAAGCTTAATATCAAAGGGGTTTTCATCCCCGAGCACCGGAAGAAGAAAATTGTTGACCACATCCTCCAAGGTAACAGTCAGTTCACCAACAAAAAAGGAGAAAGCGTGCAAAGCAAGACACCAACGGCGCACCAAGTGCCTGAGGCCTTTGGCATCTCTGAAACCCTCAAGATTCCTGGAAATAGCCACTGCCTTCAGGATACCGGCACGCTCCAAGCAGCCCACAAACTCCGCGTCAGAAAGTTCTTTATCCACCCAAATGGGCTAGCCTTGGATCTTTCCAGCAACAAAATCGAATAAGATGGGGACCGCTTCCCGAAGTCCTTGTCTAATTTGGAGATCAAAAATCTCCCTAGGGTCTAGAGCTTGTGCAGAACCAGCAAGACCCGCCTGACCAGAGAATACCTAGGCGTGAAGGGATGGAGGGGTCTCGCCATGGGACACCCGTGGAAAGAATAAGCTAGGAGTATACCAGGGGTCTCGCAAACGAAAAGCAGGGTGCCCAACAACAGACTCATCTTGTGCAGAACTAGAGCAGTCCTCACCTTCAAAAGGACTAGGAGTACACTCATTTCTTTTTCGAGAAGAAGAAGAAACCATTGAAGCAATGGGTATCTGGAAAGAAGAAAGAGGGTAGCGGCGAGACTGAGCGAAAGAAAAGAAAAAGTCTGGGAACAGAAGATTCAGGCAAACAAGGAAAAAGGGTAATGAGAAAATGAAGAAATAGGAACAAAAGACAATATGTGGAAAGACGCGCCAGTTGCTAGGAATTAAATTTGAAAGGGGAGAAGTTATCAACAGTTATTAATGAGTATTATGGGGAACGTAAAAGTAGGTGGTGAGAGTGTTATTTCAACTCAACTGCCACGTCCCACGAAAAAAAAGGAGGAGTTACAAAAGGAGAAAAAACAAAAGAGCCAGGATACCGAAGAAGTTTGAAGATCGGGATCCCTGTAGAAAAATCAAAACAAGAGAAAAATCCTGTAGAAAACTCACGCATGGGCTGCAGGCAACCCATGAGCTCGGGGGGCTAAATGTTGAGGTTCAAAATTAAAAGGCCATAAATAGGCCCAAAGAAAGTAAAAAAAACATTGGGCCCATTTCACACAAAAATAAATGAGTAATAGAAAGGCTGAGCTCTCACAATAAAGAAAAGAAAGAAAGAAAGGGGAAGAAGCCCAGAGGATCTGATCTAGAGATCCACGAAAAAAGCCCAAGAAAAAGACAGAATCAGCGAACCAAAAAAAGCCCAGAAAGAAGAACTGGGTCAGGATCCCAGAAGCCCCCCGAGGCAGGGGATCCCTGGATGCGCGAAGAGAAATTGAAGCAGATTTAAAGAGAGAAAAGAGACAAAAAAGCACGCGAACCTTATGCCCCAGACATGCAGTAGAAGCACAAAGCAAAACGCAGGAGTTTGGTTCCAACCATTTGGAGAAAGAGACAAGGAAGAGTACAACTGGGAAAGCTGGAGCGCTGAGAAGAAAAAGCCAAAAGGCCTCAGGTCAGCCAACGGAAAAATCTAGAAATGGAAAGCTCGCTGAGGGACTTTCATCTTGTCGCAACAAAATGCAGGAAACTATGGAAAAAAGAAAACGACATGACCCTGAACCAACCTGGCACGGCACAGACTCTAAGGGGCAAAAGGGAGAAATCGTTAGTACCCCCGGAGCCCGAAGCTGTGCTATAAAAGGAGGAAGGGGTCCATGCTACAGGGGGGATTTGGAAGGAAGAGATAGAGAATTCATTGACAATTAGAGGCACTAACAATTGCCTTCAGTAGTCTCATAAAATTGTAGAGAACACTCTGTAAACGTAAGAGAAAACTGAGGAACCGTTCCCGGTATCCCAGAGACAGCCACTACAGTACATGCTCAAATTCAACAAGTTCAAACTTTGCAAGTCTTTGAAGCCTAAATAGCTATCAAAGTCTGTAACTTTTGAACTCAGTTGAACCTTGCACCACGTCTTAGTGAGCACTGTAATCACAACTAAGGGAAATTAATAAAATGCACCTCACTAATTAGAGGATCCCTAACTTGTTCTTACGTTATATTTTACTTATTGTGTATTCCTTTACTGTTAAAATGTCGTTCAATATGGATATGCTTTCTCTGTTAGCTATTTTTATTGTAGGAAGTTTGTTTTGTGCACCAATCGATTCTTAAACAGCCTTTTAGCTGCGGTGAATCGAGCCCAGTCCACCAAGAACATTTTCATTCGGCCCAGGATCCTTGGGCCATAGTGCTGAAGAAAAAAGGCACCCTCACAACATGTTACGTAAACACACAAGAAGGAAGGAGGCCCAAAAATATCTAAGGAAAGAGTGTGTGAGAGTGCCTTTTTTCTTTAGTACTATGGCCCAAGGATCCTGGGCCGAATAAAATGTTCTTGGTGGACTGGGCTCGATTCACCGCAACTAAAGGGTTGTTTAAGAACCGAGTGGTGCACAAAACAAGCTTCCTACAATACAAATAGCTAACAAGCAAGAATATCTGTATTGAATGACATTTTAACAATAAAGGAATGCACAACAAGTAAAATACAATGTAAGAAAAAGGTTAGGGATCCTCGAATTAGTGAGGTGCATTTTATTGATTTCCCTTAGTTATGATTACAATGCTCACTAAGACGTGATACAAGGTTTAACTAAGTTCAAAAATTACAAACTTTGATAGCTATTCAAGCTTCCAAGACTTGCAAAGTTTGAATTTGTTGAATCCGAGCATGTGCTATAGTGGCTGTCGCTGGGATACCGGGAGCGGTTCCCCTGTTTTCTCTTAATTTTACAGAGTTCTTTCTATAATTTTATTAGACTTCAGAAAATGACTATGAATGCCTCAATGATCTAATCGAAAATGAATCTCTATCTCTGAATTCGAATGCCCTGTAGCATGGAATAGCACACCTTCGGGCTCAGGGGTACTAACGATTTCTCCCTTTTGCCCCTTAGAGTTCGTGCCGTGCCAGGTTGCTTAGGGTCATGTCGTTTCCTTTTTCTCTCATAGTTTCTTGCTTTTGGTGTGACCAAATGAAAGTCCTTTAGCTAGTTTTCTATTCCCAGACTTCTCCGTTGGCTAGTCTGAAGCTATTTGGCTTTTTCTTCTCAACACTCCAGCTTTTTCAGTGTACCCTTCCTTGTCACTTTCTCCAAATGGTCGGAACCAGGCTCCTGTGTTTTGCTTCGTACCTCCTGGCTCCACTGCATGTCTGGAGCATGAGATCCGCATGCCCTTTGTCTTTTTTTTTTTTCTCTTTGAATTTGCTTCAATCTTCGCGTCTCCAGGGATCCCCTGACTCTGGTGACTTCTGGGATCTCGACCCAGTTCTTCTTACTGGGCTTTCTTTGGTTTGCTGGTTCTACCTGGTTTGGGTTTTTTTTTTTGTTCTTTCGTGGGTCTCTGGATTCCAATCCTTTGGGCCCTTTGCCCTTTTTTTCTTCTTTCTTTTCTCTTTTCTTTATGGTGTGAGCCCATCCTTCCCTTTTCTCTCTTAGTTTTATTATTTATTTATTTTTTGTGTGAAATGAGCCCAACATTTTACTTCTTTGGGCCTTAGTCTGTGACCAATTAATTTTGAACCTCAATATTTAGTCCCCCGAGCTCCTGGGTTGCCTGCAGCCTATGCGTGAGTTTCTGCAGGATTTTCTCCCGTTTTGATCTTTCTACGGGGATCCTGATCTTCAACTTCTTCGGTATCCTGGCTCCTTTACTTTTTTTTTTTTTTTTTGTAACTCCTCCTTTTTTTGTGGGACGTGGCAGTTGAGTTGAAATAAAACTCCCACCACCTACTTTTACGTTTCCCATAACACCCATTAATAACTGCTGATAACTTCTCCCTCTTCAAATTTAATTCCTGGCAACTGGCGCGTCTTTCCACATGTTGTCTTTTCTAACTGCTCTTATTTCTTCATTCTAGCCTTTTCACATTACCCTTTTCTTGTCTGCCTGAATCTTCTATTCCCAGCCTCTTTTGTCTTTTCTTTCAATCAGTCTTGCTGCTACCTGCTTTCTTCTTTCCAAATACCCATTGCTTCAAATGGCTTCTTCCTCTTCTCGAAAAAGAAAAGAGCGTACTCCTAGTCCCTTTGAAGGTGAGGGTTCCTCTAGTTCTGCGCAAGATGAGTCTGTCGTTGGGCGCCCTGCTTTTCCTTTGTGAGACCCCTGGTATACTCCTAGCTTATTCTTCCCTCGGGTGTCCCATGGCGAGACCCCTCCATCCCCTCATGCCTGGGTATTCTCTGGTCAAGCGAGTTTTGTTGGTTCTGCACAAGTTCCAGACCCTAGGGAGATTTTTGATCTCCAGATCAGGCAAGGACTTTGAGAGGCGGTCCCCATCTTTTTCAATTTTGTCACTGGAAAGATCCAAGGCTGGCCCATTTGGGTGGATAATGAACTTTCTGACAAGGAGTTTATGGGCCGCTTGGAGCGTGCCGGTGTCCTGAAGGCAGTGGCTATTTCCAGGAATCTTGAGGGTTTCAGAGATGCCAAAGGCCTTAGGCATTTGGTGCGCCGTTGGTGTCCTACTCTGCACACTTTCTCTTTTTCTGTTGGTGAACTGACTGTTACCTTGGAGGACGTGGTCAACAATTTTCTTCTTCCGGTGCTTGGGGATGAAAACCCCTTTGATATTAATCTTTCTGATGAGGATCTCGAGGTGGAAGAAAAATTATTTGCTCACTTTGGTGGACGTACTGCTTCTTCTGGTGGGAAACCAGCCAGGATAGGTAGGTGGGTTATGAATCTTTCACGCGAGAAGGATAAGAAAGTCAGGCGTGCCGGGTTCCTCGCATTCTGGCTTAGCAAGTTCCTGTTCAGCGAGTTCCCCGGGTATGGAATCAAGTCCACTTTTTTTCCCTTAGCGATTAAGTTGGCTTAGGGTACCCAATATCCTCTAGCCCCCATGTTTTTGGGCTATGTCTATTCTCAATTGGATCAGCTTCATGGAGATGAAGCCAAAGGTGATTCTTGTTATGTTATTACTTCTTCTCTTCATTGTGTCATTCTCCAGGTATTTATGTGGGATCGTTCTTCAGTTACTTTAGCAAGATGTAGGAATTTAAAGTTTGTAAAAGATAAGTTTCAGGGATCCCCTGATGTTGTAAAAGGGCTTTGTGACAGCTCAACTGACAGCCACCCTATTATTTTCTGTTGGCTGAGTTTGAAAGGTGGCAGCCTTAACTTGGTTGAATTATTTGATCAAGTAGGTCATTTGCATTGGCGGTCTCCCCAGGAGTTTGGCCCCGGTTTTGTTTGTGATTCTGTGTTATCTCCTTTCCTAACTTCTATAGGGAATACTTTTGATTTACGTCGCGGTGACGAAGGTAGCTTAGCCTACTGGGCTTGTATTAGTCCTTCTTGGCTTCCTGTGCTTTCCTCAAGTGGCCCACGGTACACCTATTACTCAGCGCATCGAGTACTTCGGCAGTTTGGCTTTGATCAGGATATTCTCCCAGTGTTTAATGACATAGTTCCCTCTCTTCCCTCTTTGGATCCCTTCATGAGACTTCAAGCCTTCTCTTATTGGTCATGAAGGAGTCCTCAGTTTGTAGTGCCCAACTTCCAGAGAGGGGTTTTTGCCTCCAGTGGTTATGCTGGCTATTGGAGGAAGGTTCAAAAGTCCTTTGCTGATTATGCTGGTTCTGACATGATTGGGAGAGTCCCCAACCCTGGCATTTTTTCTGCTCCAACACCTAACAAGCATCTGTCTCTACCTACTGCTGGTGTTGTTTCTACTGCTGTAAGCAGCAAAACTGGTTTCGCAGAATGGCACGCTTCCAGGGAAGGTTGGGTGACTTATGTGCAGGATTTCCCAGAGACTTGGTTGGGGTGTGACCTTATTGTTGGTGCTTCTACTGGGGTACCAATTAAAAAGGGGGCAGTAGAGGCCATAAGTGCTAGTACTCCCGTTGGCATGAGTAAAGGAAAAACAGTTAGGCAGGAAAAATTGAAGGAGGCCGCGGCTGAAGAGAGTGTAGAGGATGTTGGCCCTAAGACAAAGAAGAAGAAGACTGGGAAATCCCAGAAACAGTTGATACTTGTTGAGGAAAAGGAAGTTGAGCAACCTTTGGCCATAAGGGGCCAGGTGAAGACTAAGGTAGAGTCTTCTTTTCCCTAGGTTCCTGTGAGTCCTTCAGTTCATGGTTCCTTGGGACCCTTTGGACGCACCCTTAGTAAATAACAGAGACCTGGAGACCCTGTTGAGAGAGAGAAAAGGGCAAGGCCTATTTCTTTCTTTTCTCTTTTAGGTTGCAGTTTTGTTGTTTCTTTCCCTTTTTTTTTTTTTTGAACTAATGAGTGATTGTCTTTCCTGCAGTCCAAGCGTAAGTTAGATCCCAGGAATGGTAACAGCCAATCCTCTGGTGAAGATGTGGTATGGTTTTCCTTTATCTGTGTCTTCTGCTGCTTGCCCTTATTTATTTCACAAGTGTTGTGTATCCGTACTGCCCTGTTGTTCATGCCCTCCTTCTTTTTTTGTTCCTCCTTCTTTTCCTTCTTTAGGTCGAGATTTCTCTCCCCATGGTTGGCGAGACTTTGGAGGAGGAGGTGGCTACAGCTGCACCTCAGAGTATGGAAGAGGAGGCTCCCAGTGGTGGCATAGTTGGGGAGACTTGGCAACCAATGCAGGATGTTCAGGCTGCCCAGGATCCTGAGGCTCCCAATCTTCCCGCGTCCCCAGGTCCTCAATTTGAACTGATTCCTAGTCCTGTCAAGACTGTGTTACCTCAAACTTGGTTAAGTACAAGGACTTTAGGAGGCGCATCATCATCCGGGCAAACAGGTGAGCCTTTCTCTTTTTTTTTTTTTTTAATAGTGTTTTAACTTTATTTCTTTCGCACCCCTCCCCCCCTTTTTTTTAGTTCTTTTTTTTTTTTTTTCTTTCTCCTTCCAGGCCAAGCCACTTCGAGATCTGTCTCTAGTGCTGCTTCTTCTTTAGAATCAGAGGATTTTGAAGGTGGGTGTTGATTGTCCTTACTGCATTCTCTCTTTCTTTCTTCTATTCTCTTATATTTTCGTTATGGTGAAGCCCCCTGTATCCCTGCCTTTTTTTAGTCATTTTGCTGAGGCTTCCTCACATTTTCTTCAACTTGCCATGTATTCTTTCTCAGAGTCCTTCAAGAAGTCAGAGGAGCAAAAGGAGGAAACTCCGCCCCAAGAGGCCGATACTGGTTTGTCCTCTACCCTCTTTTGTTCTTTATCTTTCTCCTTTTTTTTTTAAGAAGAAGCTAAGTCTGCCCCCCTCCCCACCCTTTCTCTCCCTTTTTTTTTTTTTTTTTTTTTTTTTTTTTTGCAGCAATTGATACTGGTGTCAAAAATCCTGAACTTGTGATTTCTGAGGGGGGTGTAGGATCTGCTCAGGCTGCTGGCCCTCATTCTGTTCAGAGGGTTGAAGGTTCTTCTGAGACTTCAGGTGGTAATGCAGCAGTGGGGGAGACTCCAGAGATGGTTGTTTTAGATCCTGCTTCAAGGCTCCCTACCTTTCTGGCTTGCTTTGATCTTCTGGAGTTCAACAGCCTCCCTGCCAGTCACTTTTACCACTTCGGGCCCTCCTATGGCAGCTTCTTGCGGTTCTCTGTGCCTATGGAAGGTCTGCCACTGCTAGAAGGGCTGTTTAAAAGTCATGGGGATTTTACCATTGGTTTTAAATGAGGAGTATTTTTGGGAAACATTCTGATGGAGCTGCTGTGCGCCGTGTTGATTTCCTTGAGAGATTCTTCGCTAGACTCTCTATCTAAGGAAAAACTCTTGGAATGGAGGGGAGTGGTTCAGGATCTCTTGGAAGCCAAGTTCAACCTGTCCTTTTTGCTGGAGTATCTGCGATCATTGGCCCAAGTGCTATTCCAGAGGCAAGCTTCTAAGAGCATTGATGCTGAGATTGCTGCTGCTGAGTAAGCTTTAGCTCATGCTCACAAGACTTTGGAAGATTTGAAGATTAAAAGGCAGAGGTTCTTTCTTCTTCGGCTGTCCTTGCTCTCTCCTCAGATGGCTCTTTGTTGGCTGGCCTCCTTTCTTAGCTTTCTTCCTTCTTTTTTTAGCTGGTTTGGATGTGTATGAACAATTTGGGGTTGTATAAATTTTCTATTTCTTTGTTTGGACATAGCTTCTGGCTTTTTTTTTTAGATCTGCACTTGTGCTTTGAGACTGGTTCCATGTATTTGTGCTTCAGGATGGCTTCTTAAGTATTTATATTTCAAGATTGCTTCTAATCTCTTTTAATGGCATGTGGATCTTCTTTTCCTTTTGTCTTCCTCTTTTCTTTTCTTTTTGTACTGAGTCCTAGTCCATGATCCCCACAAGTTTTGCTGCAGGTCCCAGCCAGGTACCCACCCCTTTTCTTCTTGATTGCGCAAGTACTGAACTGGGTACATTGGGCGATATATTTTTTTTGTCCCAGCTCATGAACTTGGCAGGTTTTTTTTTTCTTTTTATCAAGTACTGGGCTAGGTATCCTCAGTACATGCCTGTGATCCTAGACCATGTATTTGAAACTTAACTATTTTGGAGTTATCTGTGGGGTGATCCTGGGTCATGCATCAAAAAGATTTCCCCAGGTATCCTCCATTTTCTTCTTGGTTGCGCAAGTACTAAATTGGGTACATTGGGCGATATTTTATTTGTCCCAGTTCATGAACTTGGCAGATTTTTTTTTTTATCATGTACTGGGCTAATTATCCTCAGTATATACCTGAGATCCTAGACCATGTATTCAAAACTTAACTGTTTGTAGTTATCTGTGGGGTGATCCTGGGTCATGCATCAAAAAGATTTCCCCAGGTATCCTCCCCTGATTCCGTCTGTGTTACAACTTTGTAATACTTAGGATTTAATAGCTGAGAAATAAGAAGAGATTTCATTGAATTTAAAACATAAATGTCATTCAAGGAACATAGCAAATCTAACAAAGATAGTAAGGATCATAGAGTGTCCTTCTACCACGAGTTCCTGAACAAAATTACTTAAACAATAATATATAAAAAGAAAGAAACACTTAGCAGGTTGGAGAGTTTGGCAAAAAGGATTCCAGTGTACTGAGACCTTTCCCTTTTCATGGGTAGTATTGTTTTAGCCACTTCCCATTTATGGGCTCTGTCAGGATTGTCCCGTCTTCCTTTGTAAGGTAGTAATACCCACTATCATGGGCCTCCCTGATGATGTAGGGTCCTTCCCACTTTGGGGCAAATTTGGAGGGTCCTGGTAGGTTTTTTCTCACATGCTCTGCTGTCCTTAGTACCAGCTACCCTTTAGTAAAACTCCTCGGGCGTACTGCTTGTGCATATGCTCTAGTCATTCTTTACTGGTACCTCTGGCTTCTTCTCTTGGCTAGCTCTCTTTCTTCCTCTACCCCTTCAAGGTCTGCTAATCTCCTTTCGTTGTTTGTGTCTTCGGTGTCTTCCTGACTTTCTTCAAGTACTACTCTTGGTGTGGGAACAATTAATTCTACTAGGCTGATGGCTTCTATCCCATAGACTAGGGAGAATGGTGAGAATCCCATGGCTGTTTTCACAGAGCTCCTACATGCCCAAAATACATCTGCCAAGTGGTCACTCCATTTTCCTCCATACTCTTACTTCATTTTTTTAAGGATCTTCAATATCACCCTATTAGTGGCCTCTGCCTGGCCATTTCCTTGTGGGTAATACGGTGTAGACCTTCCATACTTGATGTAGTAAGCCTCAGTTAACCCCTTCATGTCTTTATTTATGAATGGGGTTCCATTGTCACTGATCAACCTCCTGGGGATCCCAAACCTTGTAATGATATGGCCTCGAATGAAGTTTGCTACAGCTGCTCCAGTGGCCTTTTTCAAGGGGATGGCCTCTACCCATTTTGTAAAGTACTCAGTAGCTGCCAAGATCCATATGTAACCACTGGATGGGGGATTTATAGGCCCTATGAGATTAAGCCCCCAAGTGTGGAAAGGCCATGGGGTTGTCATATCCTGTAACATATTTGGGTGAGTATGGATTGCATCTCCGAGGACTTGACATGCGTGGCAGGTTTTGACTAACTCCTCGGAGTCCTTTTTCATTGTTGGCCAGTAGTACCCCAACAGTAGTAACTGTTTATAGAGCCTCCTTTTTCCTGGGTGACTTCCACAATCACCGAAATGGACTTCCCTGACTACTTCCCTGGCTTCCCTTGGCCCCAGGCATCTTAGGGGATCCCCGCTGTATCCCTTTTTGAATAGGATCCCGTTTTGCAAGAAGTATCTGACTGCAAGTTTCTTGAGCTGGTGGGCCAGTGCCCTGTCAGTCGGTAGGATCCTTTGAGCCAAGTATTCCATGAAGGGAGTCCTCCAATCTTCTGTAACAAATACAGCGTAGCTTTCTTCCTTGTCCATCGAGGATTGGCATTCTTGACATTTTTCCTGTATAGTTGCTGCCTCTTTGTTCATATTTGGCCAGTAGTATCCCATGCGCTGCATCCTCCTATATAGACTGATCTTTTCTGAGGTCCCAGACTTGGGTATATAGCTCTTCCAACCTTAGCTTCCCCTCCTTCTTATTGATACATCTGGATAGGATCCCTTCGGGCAGTCTCCTGTATAGTTCTCCTTCTATTAGAGTGTAGTCCCTTAGCTCCTTGACACTCACTCTGGATCCTGTTTCTTTCATTTTTTTCTTTCACTTCGCTCCTCCAATCCTATTGCTTGGACTCTCCGGGGGATATCTTTTGGAGGATTTTTAAGATGGAATGCTCCTGCCTTCCTATTCTGACCAGAGTGTCTTTTCCCTTAAATGGTACTTAGGATCCCAGGGTGGCAAGCGCATCTGCAAACCTATTTTCACTTCTCTGCGTGTACTCTATGCTAAAGGTCAGGAATTCCTGCTCCAGCCTCTATGCCCACGTCCTGTAGGCTGCCAAACTTTGTTCCCTTAGTGCAAAGTCACCTTTCACCTGAGAGACTACAAGATTGGAATCTCCCAGTACTTTCATGTGTTTCACCCCAATACTGAGTGCTATAGTCAACCCGGTCAAGTACGCCTCATACTCAGTTGCATTATTGGAACAAGAGAAACCAAGCTTGAAAGATAAAGGTATGGTGTCCCCATTCTCACAGCTCAGTACAACTCCCACCCCATTTGAGGTTGCTGTAGCTGACCTATCGAATCTCATTGTCCATTTCTTTCTTGGGATTTCTGCTACTACTACCTCACATGAGATCTCTTCACTTAGTGAGCTTTCCTCCTTCCCTGGGAACTGTGCCAGGAGGTCAGCTATGGCTTGACTTTTGACAGCCTTAGGGGTCCTGAGGCCTATGTCGTATTGAGAAAGCAGGACCAGCCACTTTGCTATTCTTCCTGTTAGGAGGGGCTGATGCAGGAGTGCTTTTATGGGGTGTGACTTAGTCACTAAAAGAATTTGGTGAGCTGAGAAATACCTCTTCAGCCTCTAGGATGCGTAAATAACCACTAGGCAAGCTTTATCTATCCTGGGATACCTAGTCTCGGCATCCTTGAGTGTTCTGCTTACATAGTAAACAGGTTGCTCATTCCCATCATCATCCTCTTGCGCCAACAGGGCTCCTGTTGCTTGGGCATTTGATGCCAAGTACAATAACAGGGGTCGCCCACGTACTGGTGCCTGGAGAGTGGGTAGATGATTCATAATCTGTTGGACCCTTTGGAAGGCTTCCTGTTGTTCTGCTCTCCAGGTGAACACGGTTCCTTTCTTCAATAGCTTGGATAAGCCTCCTGTGGCCGAAGCCAGTCCTGGCACAAATCTCCTAATGTAGGAGACCCTTCCTAGGAAGTTTTTGAGCTCCCTCATTGTTGTTGGTCTTTTCATAGTGGCAAGACTACAGCTTTGGCTGGATCCACACTTATGCCTTTGTGATGTACCAGGAACCCAAGGAACTTTCCTGCAGATACTCCAAAGGCATATTTCATGGGGTTCATGCGTAGCTTGTATTCTCTGCATCTTTTGAAAACTTGTTCAAGTACCTGAAGGTGTCCTATCCTAGTTTTTGACTTGACCACAATATCATCCACATAGTCTTCCATTTCCTTATGCATCATGTCGTGGAAGATGGTTGTCATGCTTCGCTGGTATATGGCTCCTGCATTTTTGAGGCCAAAGGGCATCACAGTGCAATAAAAATTTTCGATTGGTGTCCTGAATGCTGTCTTCTTAGCATCCTTGGCAGCCATACGAATCTGGTTGTACCCACTATACCCATCCATGAATGAGAACATAGAATTTCCCGCAGCTGAATCCACAAGGAGGTCAATATTAGACAGAGGGAACTCATCTTTTGGACATGCCTTATTCAGGTTGCGGAAGTCTACACAGCAACGGATCTGGCCGTTCTTTTTCTTCACAGGTACTATGTTAGAAAGCCATCTAGGGTGCTGAATGGGCTTAATAAAACCAACTGCTAGCAGCTTCTTGACCTCTTAAGTTATCTGGGCTTCTACATCAGTGTGAAAGACCCTGACTGGTTGGATTACTGGTTTAACTCCTGGGTCCACATTGAGGGCATGGACCACTAACCCAGGATCCAGACCAGGCATCTCATCATAGGTCCATGCAAACACATCCGTGTATTCTTTAAGCAAAGCCACCAGTGGCCCCCTTTCTTGTGTTGCCAACTGACTGCTGATGAAAACAGGCTACTGGGATCCCAACTTAGCCCCCAAGTTTACTTCCTACAATTCTTCCTCAAGCTGAATTTGTGTCTCTTTGATTGGTTCCTCTAGGACTTCCTCCTGAGCTATCATACATTCTAGTGGTCCGGGACCTTCCTGCACGATGCACTCAGGTCTCGCGCACCTTCACAAGCGGTAAATTAATCTTCCCCCGGGTTCCCGTACTACTACACACTCCTGAGGTACTGGGCTCCTTCTTTTGCCTTTTCCTCTTCAGGAGGTCTCTTAAGTCATGGGCACCTCCTCCTTCTTCTTTCTCCAAGATAGGTGTTACTGGGGTCCCTGGCATGGGACTCTCATCGTCAGGTTCTAACTCATCATAGAACATTATTTCTACAAAGTTTACTTCTCCTTGGCTGAAAGGGTTATGGTTGGCAGGGATCCTTACAGGCCTCCCATTCAATCTCCCCTTAACACACTGATGGTACGTGGATGGTATAAGGCGGTGTTTTTGGAGCCATGGCCGTCCCAGCAGTACATGGTAGGACACTTCTGAGTTGATTACATGAAATCTGGTCAAGGCTACTATTGGCCCCACTCTTAGGGCCAGCTGTATATATCCTTCAGTTGATTCTGCTGATCCTCCAAATCCGGTTATCTCCATGGGAGCCCCCAGGATCCTCCTCCTAGCTAGGCCCACGGCTTCCAAGGTACTCAGGGTTATGAGGTTGAGTGATGCCCCTGTGTCCACCAGTGCTCTTCTGATTTGGACACCGTTTATGGTGGCCATTAGATAAAGAGGTCTACGGTGGTCTGGATGCTCAACCTCCATATCTTCATTAGTGAAAGTTATGGCATTGGTTGTCTCCAGGAAAGCTCAACTGGCATGTGATTCTGCTGTGAAACATTCCATTCCTAAATCTGCTGCTATAGTCATGAGAGATTCTGTGGCCACCCTTCTTGCTTCTGGTCCAAATCCAAGCTGATTGAATAGTGATCTAAACTTGGGATTCTTCTGGAGGGTCCTGACTGTGTTTGGGTGGAAGGATCCTTCTGGCTCTTCTGCTTCTACCGGGTTCCCATGGATTACTACAGCCACCACCCGCTTTCCTTTGTGGTTGGGCAGGGGGTTCCTTTGTACTTCTGGCTCCTTCTAGGTGAGCTCCAGGGTTCCTTCTCTTAGCTTCCTGTGAAAGAGCCTGTGGAGGGTCCAGCAATCCTTGGTGGAATGCTTAACATAATTTTGAATCCTGCAAAACAAAGGATTTTTCCTTTCTTCCTCGGTTGGTGGCCTGGATACAGTGAATGGCCTAACCACTCCATCCCCGATCCATTTGTCTAGGACATGGTTTAACTCTTCTACAGTACATGGGATCACCGGTGGTTCCTCGAACATTTTTCCATCAGGCCTCTTCCTTTTTTCTCCCACCGATGCTGTCATGGCTTGGGATGCTGGCATTCTCTTCGCCCTCATAGTTTGTGCTGTTCTTCTAGTCCTCTGTAATAGGTCAGCGAACTGTGTGATATATAAATTTTCGAGATTGAGTCTGTAATCGAAAAGCATGTTAGAGATGCAAGTCTCTATGAGTTCTTTTTCTTCATGGTCCCCATAACAGTCTAAGGACACATCTTCAAATCTTTTAATGAACTGGACGGGATCCTCTCCAGGCCTCTGCCTTACCATCTGAAGGCTTTGGAAAGTGACCTTGTCCTCACCAGGGTAATATTTTGCACAAAATCTCTCCATCATTTCGTCCCAGGTCTTAATGGACCCAGGTCTCATTGTGGTGTACCAAGTGTATGCCCTGTCCACTAAGGACTTAGCAAACTCTCTTAGGCACAGCTCTTGGTTTCCTGCATAGGGGCCCATAGTGTGGACGAACCTACTCACGTGTTCTACTGCACTTCCATTCCTTCCATCAAAAGGATGGAACTTTGGTGGCCCATATCCCTTGGGGTATGGCTTGCCAAGGAGTTCTGGTGGGAATGGGGGATCCCGAGAAAATTGCTTGGGGATCCCGGAAAGTTTTTCCCTTTCTTGGTCCAGGAGGGCACTGACATCTGCCAGTGTTAGGTATTGGGGGTTAGTTCCTCCTCCCACTGCTGACCCTCCCTCTGGCTGGGTTCTATCTTGGTTGCCTACATGGGGGGCATTGTCTCTGACTTCCTGTGTCTTGCCTTCTTTGAGAAGGCGAACTTCTTATTTCAAGTCTTTCAACATTGTAGTCATCTGAGCCATAGGGTCTAGCTCCTGCCTTGCGTTTCTTTGTTTTGACACGGCCTCCTGTTCTGTTAGGGGCACCTCACCTCTTTGTCTGGAGGCCACTTCATTTTCTCCCACGGGCTCAGAGGCCGTGGGTGGCACATTAGCACCTTTACTGTTCCTTTGTCTTGGAGGCATGCTTTGCGAAGGGATTGCTTCTTCCCTTTTCTTTACCCAGTCCCTAGTGAAGTCGCCAAAATGTGAGAGTGCCTTTTTTCTTCTGCACTATGGCCCAAGGATCCTGGGCCGAATAAAATGTTCTTGGTGGACTGGGCTCGATTCACCGCAGCTAAAGGGCTGTTTAAGAACCGAGTGGTGCACAAAACAAGCTTCCTACAATACAAATAGCTAAGAAGCAAGAATATCTGTATTGAATGACATTTTAACAGTAAAAGAATGCACAACAAGTAAAATACAATGTAAGAAAAAGGTCAGGGATCCTCGAATTAGTGAGGTGCAGTTTATTGATTTCCCTTAGTTATGATTACAATGCTCACTAAGACGTGATACAAGGTTCAACTAAGTTCAAAAATTACAGACTTTGATAGCTATTCAAGCTTCCAAGACTTGCAAAGTTTGAATTTGTTGAATCCGAGAATATGCTATAGTGGCTGTCGCTGGGATACCGGGAGCGGTTCCCCTGTTTTCTCTTAATTTTACAGAGTTCTTTCTATAATTTTATTAGACTTCAGAAAATGACTATGAATGCCTCAATGATCTAATCGAAAATGAATCTCTATCTCTGAATTCGAATGCCCTGTAACATGGACCCCTTCCTCCTTTTATAGCACAGCTTCGGGCTCAGGGGTAATAACGATTTCTCCCTTTTGCCCCTTAGAGTTCGTGTCGTGCCAGGTTGCTCAGGGTCATGCCGTTTCCTTTTTCTCTCATAGTTTCTTGCTTTTGGTGCGACCAAATGAAAGTCCCTTAGCTAGTTTTCTATTCCCAGACTTCTCCGTTGGCTGGTCTGAAGCTATTTGGCTTTTTCTTCTCAGAGCTCTAGCTTTTTCAGTGTACCCTTCTTTGTCACTTTCTTCAAATGGTCGAAACCAGGCTCCTGTATTTTGCTTCGTACCTCCTGGCTCCACTGCATGTCTGGAGTATGAGATCCGCATGCCCTTTGTCTTTTCTTTTTTTTTCTCTTTGAATTTGCTTCAATCTTACTTCGCACATCCAAGGATCCCCTGACTCTGGTGACTTCTAGGATCCCGACCCAGTTCTTCTTACTGGGCTTTCTTTGGTTTGCTGGTTCTACCTGGTTTGGGCTTTTTTTTTGTTCTTTCGTGGGTCTCTGGATTCCAATCCTCTGGGTCCTTTGCCCTTTTTTTCTTCTTTCTTTTCTCTTTTCTTTATGGTGTGAGCCCATCCTTCCCTTTTCTCTCTTAGTTTTATTATTTATTTATTTTTTGTGTGAAATGAGCCCAACGTTTTACTTCTTTGGGCCTTAGTCTGTGACCAATTAATTTTGAACCTCAATAGAGTGCAACCTCCGCATTGAATGCACTGCAGCAACTTTTCTGACCGCATTTATGTGGAGAAGACCTCTGAACAGTGTCTCCTTAGTTACCGCAATTCATAAAGAAGCCAGAAGGGTTGTCTGATGGGACAAGTACTCGAGTAGCAGCCTAACTTATCGACAAGTGTAGGGTAAAGATTTCCTAAGGGGGACTATATAATAAGGGAAACCCTCCATGGAAAAAAAGGGGGGGGGGGAGTGGAGAAAGAACACTGTAGCAATCAGAATTGCATTGGTAATCAGTTCTATTGGTCTATAAGAATATCAGCCTCCTCGGATATCATATTCACCTAATCTTATATGTATTACTCTTGCATGATGGCCTTTCAAACCTATCCTAGCCGTTGTTAAATTCACCAAGACCTAGTTCTTCGACCCACTCTCTACAAATTTATTGTACTGGGCTCATTAACCCACAACCCCATATACATTGGGCTTGGGCTGTAAACCGTGTCCCTACAAAAACAATATTGTATATATTTGTTATACAAAATACTTCATTTAAATATTTTTCTTGATCTTCTAAATTTTTTTTTCTTGAAAGAAAAGGGCTTTTGAAATCATGTTTTTTGCGAAGGGATGCCATTGGTCAAGTTTAACGAGTTTTCCGGCTTAATCCAACCTTAATAGTATGGGTTTGAAATTGGTTTGAGTTTTCATCTTTAAATTGGTAGGGTTTGGGATGAGTATGGGTCTACTCATTACTTACCCAAACCCCGACCTAATTATATATTTAAATTAATAATAAAAGTGTTTTATTAACTATTCTTAAACTTTGTTAAATTTTATTATAAATGTTCTATTTTAATTTTATCTGACCTGATTCGACCCATTTAACCAAACTAATAGGAACATGTACAAGACTAGGGTATGGGATCAATTTAGGTTTTTCAAGTATAGATTATTGGCTAAAATGAAAAAGCACCCTTGGGGTTTTAGCCAGTTGCAAAAACACTCTTTGGGATTTCAATTCTTCCTTATATCCCCCAAATTGACCATTGGGACTAACTTTCATTAACTCTTATGGACGAAAAGATCACATGACCACATTAAGAAGTATCACTAACTAATTCAAGCTACTAAACTACTGGTCACATAATGGTTGCATGATTTTTTTTGTCTATAAGAGTTAATGCAAGTTAATTCTATGGGTCAATTTGGCTGATATAGAAACTTCAAGGAGTTATAAGGAAGTATTTAAACCGGTGTTTTTGTAACTAACCCAAGGCTTATGATATTTTTGCATTTAGGCCTAAATTATATTTGATGGGGTTGCATGAAATTCCTAATATGATTTGGTATACAAAATATGGACTTTTATATGTTTACGGCATTTTTTGACAAATATTCAATTTTTGCATATATATATATATATATATATATTATGGGGGACGAGGATCCGAGAATACAGATCGATAGATTAAGGGCAATGCCAGGAGTGCGAACCTTGAAAAGCACCAACAGAGTGTCCTCGGGAAAATACAAGTGACCTTATGCAAGTGCAGAAAGACTACAATGCTCGAGGACACCGAGGATGCCTACATGCCCTCGGGAAGTCGAGAACCAAGGCTGAAAGCTGACAAATGCAAACCGAGGGCAAGGAGGAAGATTTGTCACCAAGTTGGGAAGAAAGAAAGGAGGACGAATAAAGCATCCGTCACCTCCACATTTTAATGCTTTACACCTACTTAGCTGGCCGCATTAATGAGGAAATGACCTATGAACAGTATCAACCTAGCTCATACCTCAGTGTAGAAGCCTTCTAGTAAAGCCTTGATGAGACAAGTATCAGGGAAATCCAATCTTGACCTTCCAAATGTAAGGCTCAGATATATCTTGGCTGATTATATAAAGCCAAGAAGCCCTTGGAGGAAGGGATGGACTATTTGAGACTTGAAAATTATTTGTAATCACCACCTCGGACCAAACTCGTGGAACTCAATATAAGCCTTTAAAGGTTGCTTCTTACCTGTGACTATTAACTTACGCTTAGAATCAATTCAAACACATCCATTAAAATCTTTCCTTCCTGTTAAGGGTATTTAAGGTTGATTGAGCATCCCAGCTTTTAAAAATTAACTGTGTGAGTATAAATAGTGAATCTGTGCCTGACATAAGCCAACTTACTTTTTGCCCGCTACAATTGGCGCCATCTGTGGGAATTTCTCCTAAGTACCCTTGGAAGTCTTCTTAGCATGGCTAGTCCTAGACGAAGTGGGTCATTGGAATCCGTGGGGTCCCAACATAAGGACCAATTTGTAAACCTTGAGCGAAAGAGGGACCGTCATATGGCCCATACCTATAGCGAAAGGGCGCCATCCATGCATTCTAAGCGAACTAGTTAGCATTAAGCCAGTAATAATTCACATGATGAGGAGGTGTATAACCTTAAGAAGAAAGTGGACCGATTACACCAACGACTTCATTGCAAGACTCGGATAAGGGAGGAGAGGACTCCCACCCCAAGCCAAAGTTCTAGCTCTGAGAGTGATGGAAGTTACCGACCTCAAAGTATAACTCTGCCTAGTGAATCTTTTACGTCGTCATCCCATCATACTTCAAGAAGAAAAAATTATCGTAAGAGGTCTAGGACCCCACCAAGGAGAAACCAAGGAAATGACTCCATAGGAAAGGCTCTCCTCCAAATATCTTGCTCACCCTTTTATAGGTGTATTGAGCAGGCTGAGCTCCCTCATCGCTTCAATCAACCCACTTTTACCATATATAATGGCAAGACAGATCTAGTTGAATACGTGAGCCATTTTAATCAAAGGATGGTCATCCATTCTAAGAATAAGGCCTTGATGTGTAAAGTCTTTCCCTCAAGCCTTGGCCCTATCGCCATGAGATGGTTCGATGGTCTTAAGGAAGGATCCATAAATTCTTTTGACTAACAAGGGCATTTGGAGCAAGATTCGTGACATGTAGTCGGGTTCCAAGGCCTCTGGATTCTTTACTCTCAATTTCTATGAAGGAAAAGGAGACCCTAAAAAACTATTCAGACAAATATTGGGAAATTTATAATGAGATTAACGGGGACTTTGAGGATGTTGCTATAAGAACCTTTAAGGTGGGCCTCCCTACACATTCCGACCTTTGGAAGTCGCTTACCATGAAACCTCCTCGAAATATGCATCAATTAATGAATCGAATTGAGGAGCACAAGAGGCTTGAAGATAACCAAAATCAGGGCAAGGCAAAGGCAAAGGCTTTTACTCCCGACCAAAAAGATAACTCAGTTGGCCAGTTCAACCCGTCCTAACTGAAGAGAGAATTTTTCAAACAGGTGCCTCATAAACCCATTGGACCCCAAAGGGTAAGCTCGGTATTTAAAGAACCAATCTACCGAGTGCTAGAAAAAATCAAGGACAAGCCTTATTTTAAGTGGCCAAAAAAAATGGGAGGAGATCCCACTAAAAGAAATTAAAAATTATATTGTCAATATCACCAGGACCGAGGTCATACCACTGAGGATTACAGGACCTTACAAGTCTTTCTAAAGCAGCTAGTCAAGGCTGGGAAGTTGAGGCAGTTTTTACACCAGCCTACCAGGCAAGGGGAACAGCTTGTAACCGGACCCTAGAGAGGTAAAGTTCCTCAGTCTTCCCTAGGAACCATAAATGTCATTGTTGCGGCCCCAAGGAAGGACTCCGACTTGGTCAATGGAGTCATGACGATATCCTTACAATCGAGGGGATGAGGAAGAAGGACCACTTAAAAAGCTCAAGATAAAGGATCAGCCAATCCTAGGATTTTCCATGGGCAGAGTTTGATGTCAAAAGGGTAATGATTGATCAAGGAAGTGGGGCTGAGATCATCTACCCATATTTGTTTAAAGGCTTGGGGCTCAAGCTGGATGACCTAAGCAAGTATGATGTCCCTTGGGCTGGATTTGATGGGAATACAATTATCCCTAAGGGAACGATCAGGCTACCTGTGTAGACGGGAATAAAGGTGGTGAATGTGGATTATCCCAAAAAAAATATTATGCTAAGCATTGGCATTAGGTCTTGCAAACTATATATGTTGGTGAATTTTAGCATTATTTATGATGGTACTGTAGCAAAATTGTATAAGTTTTTAATATATTTTATTCCCACTTCTCTCTCTTTCACTCTTTGCATCTCTTTCGCTCTCTAAGAAAATAAAAGTTGTGTTGTATATTTGTGTAAATATATTATTTTAATGTGTTTATAGGAAAATAAAAGTAGGGATGTTGGGTGTATTATAAAATAGTATGGTATAATTGATAAAGTAACTTTTGAGATGGTAAAATAAAATAATTTGAAGATAGTGGATGTGAGGTGAGTAATTATTGGTAAATGAAAAAGTGATGTCAGTGGTGGGACCAAGTGAGAACCAGTAAGAATTAGTTATATCAACAATTTGTAAAAATATTGTAAAATAGTTTGTAACTGTAGAATTGCATAAATATTTTTCTAAAAAAAAACTTATATGCTAGCTAGGATGCCAAGTATAGTGCCACATGGATTAAACGTTAAAAAAAAAAAAAATTAAGAGCTTATATTAAGATAAAAAGGCTAATTCATCTTGAATTACAAATTGGAATTGTGGTGGAACATCTCCATCTATACATTAAAATCTAAGACATTTATTGCATGTTTATTTAGATTCAATGTCGACTCTACAATGTAAGCAAGTAATGTGGTTGCCTAAGACCTCAAGTAGAAAAAATGCCCCAAATTTAATTTAATTAAGCCCAAATATTAGTCGTAGGGTTAAGAGGCCCAAAAGTATATATATTGGGCCTTGGCCGAGGACGTTGAGTGGTCCGAGGACATACAAATAGCATTGGAAAGGTAAGACTCAGAGCCCCATGAGTAAGCTACAAATGAGAGAGTTAGGGAAGGTATGCCGAGGAGGAATATCCCCTCGGCTAAACGAAGCAAAGATCCAGGGTGACATTCCAAGAAGTTCTATTGATAAGGACATGCATTATAAACGTACAAGAGGAATGGAAGCTGAGAAATATCTATGGGAAAGCTGCTACCACCGCATTGAATGCTCTGTAGCTAACTCTCTGGCCGCATTAATGAGGAAGTGATATCTAAAAAGTGCTTTTCAGCCTTACAGCTACCCCCAAAGATTTCAGGAGGGTACTGATGGGACAAGGATCAACACAAGCAATCTATTGTCCACGTGGAGGGTAGAGATGAGAAGGGAGAAATAGTATAAATCAAGAGGAATGCCCTAAGAGAAAGGGATCGAAAAATTAAGAAAGGAGGGACTGTAGCAATTAAAGCTGTATTTGTAATCAACTTTAAGTAATATATACTAAAACTGATCTCCTCGGACTGTGACGAGTATAATTTTCCTTAGATAAATCTAGTCCATTTTTACTTTATCATCTTCTAGATCCATTATAATTGTTGCCCAACTCATTATAGCCTAGTTTTCCAACTCACTCTTTACAAATTCATTGTATTAGGCTCATTGGGCCTAGATCCACTTCCTTTTTAGGCTTAGAACTCAAACTGCATCCTTACATTAGCCATTAAATAAAATAATTTTTTTTATCAAATGAAAAATAAGAAAAAAAGAGAAAGAAATGCTATGTTCACAATATTTTACAACAAATCCTAAGTAGTAAGTTGTTATAGGCTGTTATTGATGACAAAAAAAAAAAAAAAAAAAAAATTATTCAGTGGTGGGTTCAAATTAGAACCGGTAACAACTTAACAACTAAGATTTGTTATGAAAAATATTGTGAATGTAGTACTTCTAAAAAAAAAAAGAGCAAAACAAAAAAAAAAAAAAAAAAAAAATCATAACATTTTTCATAATAATTGAGTTGACAAACTTTTACTAGTTCTCACATAGATCCACCACTAACTTTACACTTTTACTTATCACTATCAATCTACCATATTAACAGATGTGAAAAGTTTTGTCAATTTTTTGTGTTTATAGACTTTCTAAAAAAAAAATTATACATTGTTCATGTTAATTAGTAATAATATTGCATCTAAAACAAGATAATAGAGTTTAAGTAATATTTAATATTTTAAAGTCATATATATATATATAAGGCTTCAATTTCAATTTTCACCTTTAGCTCATAAATGCATCAAGCCGCCCCTGGTCAGATTATGAGCTATTTTGTTCTGATCATGTCTAGTATGAGTATAACGCAACCATCTAAATGATGTTGAAATAAATTTGACACCTTGGATCAAAGTACCAAATGAAGCCAATGAAGTTTTTGTTTTTGTAAGTGCTTTCATAGTCATCTCAGAGTCACCTTCTAGAACGACCTGATTTACTCCAACTTCTAGAGAAAATTCAAGAGTTCTAACTACTTCTAAATCCTCTGCATCATCAACCGAGTATGAAAGGGGTAATTTCAGAGACATGGATGCAATAACCAGCCCATGCTCATCTCTAAAAACCATTCCTATTGCATCTCATCTTTATGGTTTAAAACCCAGTTTAAGTTAATTTGGCAAAATTGGGATAAAAAATCCCTAAAATTCACGTAGTAATAGGTTATTGCAATGAGAATTGAGAAGTAATAGGCTATTATAATAAAAACATCATTGCAATAACCCAAATCATATACTATTTAAATTTAACATTGCAATAACATGATACTTATTTTTGCCATCTATAATAACAAGAATAATGAAATAATATCATTTTTCCATGAGATTTTTGTTCAATATAAAGAGTATTGCAATAACATATATACTATTCTAACAACAAAGTCATTGCAATATTAAGAGTTTATTGCAACAAATTTTTTGTTGTACAAACCGATTACCTCAAACATTATTGAACCAACTCACATTGACCATTTAGTGGTTGTAGGAGATTTGCATGATTAAGAACCCATGTGGATTATAAAAAAATCTAGTTTAAGTTAACCTAAGCTACCTAGCATAATTGAGATAATAAAATAAAATAAAACCCTTAAAAAAATGAATAATGGCAAAAAAGAAAAAAATGAATAATAAAAATAGAGTATATACAAGTATAGCTTAAGAAGAAGTGTGTTGGTTATTGTTTATTTTCTTTCTCCTCTTCCTTGAGGTCTTATTGTTGAAAGCCTGAGCCCCATCTTTGTCAAAACAAGCCGCATTTGAGATTGAGAGCACTCTGTACATTTTTTCATATTTTCTCTTCTTTTTCATCTTGTTGACGTCTTCTTCACCTTCACTTTCACTTGGTACTTTTACTTTAACAACTTAACGATAATAAAATTACAGGTATTTCTTCTGTGTTTAAAATTAGATCCATTTGAACTTACAAACTCACTCAACTCAAAACACAACCTTAGCTCTGCAATTTACAAACTCACTAGGTATTCTCTCTTTTACTTTTCTTCGTATTTTCTCCTCTTTTTCATCTTGTTGACCTCTTCTTCGTCTTCAATTTCACTTTCACTTTCACAAATTGATGATAATAAAATTACTAGTATTTCTTCCGTGTTTAGAATTAGATCCACTCAAACTTACAAACTCACTCAACTTTAGCTCTCATTTTACAAATTCACTAGGTATTCTCTCTTTTACTTTTCTTTAACCATGAGTGCTCAAGTTGAAATGTGCACTATGCTACTGTCATGCTGCTAGTGGAGTAGTGGACTTTAGCTGGCTTTTTCATTTTTTCTTTTTTTAATCTTTATACTTCACTCTTTATTTCTCATAATATTTATCATAATTTTTCCCTTAAAATTGATCTTTTCCTCAAAGTGATATAATTTCTATCATCACCACCCTTTTTTTTCTCTCTCTCAAATTTGATTTGTTGTTTCTTTTCCTTTTGGCTCGGATGTTGGTGCCAAATTAGTTGTTCCATTATTAATTTGTTTATAGAAGATAATTTGGATTTATCATAGAGACAACGCATTTTTTTTTAAACAATAGATTCCCTTCTTAGAGTAGAATCTGCTCTTGAAGTATATACAATGAGTTTGATACATGGTAAAAATAAATAAATTTTATTTACTTAAGTTTGCAATTGCTTGTAATTGGTTGATTATAACTTAAAATAGTTTTTTTTTTTTTTTTTTAATTAAAGAATTGAAAGAGACTCTACTAAGTACCAACAAAACTTTCTGACCGGACCTTAAGAAGCTTGTATCTTTTGGATTATGGTGACCTAAGCTAGAAGTATAAGCCATATCATCGAGGAGATGATAATAGATGAATTTTATTCAATGAAAAATCATTGTTGGGCATATGTTTGATGGGAGATGTTAAATTCTTCATTTGTTTGTTTCGATATTAACATTTTCCAAAACTATCTCTTGACTTCTCTCATTTAGCTTTTCGTGAAATATAGTTGTTTTCCTTATTTAGCTTCATGTGAAATAAAGTTGTTTTCTATAAAATTTTAGTGGAAAACAATTTTACTTCATGCCAAGCTAAACAAAAAAAGTTAAGAGATAGTTTTCCTTTAATCCATTTGTTTATGTTACTACCAAATACAGAAAAATGCAAAAAACTATCTTCACATAAGATTTTCTATTGAAAATTTTTTATAGCAAATTAAACAATTTTTATGTAATCATTTGAGTTTGGAAATATTATAATATGTTAAATTTTATAATTTTATATATGTAGGGATAAGGGCCCAGAATCATATATTGGGTCTTAGGCTTGGTCCGAAGACGTTAAATGGTCCGAGAATGGACAAATAGTTATGAGGGGTTCCAATTTTAAAGTCTCAAAAGTAAGGAACAAATGGAAGGTGGTCCGAGGAGGAACTCCTCCTCGGATATGATGAATACAGCTCAAATCTGTATTCCAACAAATCAAAGTGATCTTCCAGGAGGCTCCAACGATAAGGACGTGTATCATACACGTATAAGAGTGATGGGAACTCAGAAATATCTAAGAAAAGCTGCTACCACCGCATTAAATGTACTGCAGCCACTTTTCTGACCGCATTTATGTGGAGAAGACCCCTGAACAGTGTTGTCTTAGCTACCACGACTCACAGAAGGCCAAAGAGGGTGTCTGATAGGACAGACACTCAAGTAATGGCTCAGATGATCAACAAGTATAGGATCAAGATGGTCCAAAGGAAACTATATAATGTGAGAGACCCTCCATGAGAGAGGGATCAAAAAAAATGAAGAAAGAATACTGTAGCAATCAAAATTGTACTTGTACCCAATTTTTACTGATTAATATGACAAAAATACCTCATTGGACAGTGAATTCATTCAGCTCTATTTTCCTTGTTCTTGCTTGATCATCTTTTAAACTCATACTAGCCGTTGTCAAATTCATTAGGGCCTAGTTCTCTAACCCACTCTCTACAAATTTATTATACTAGGCTCATTGGCCCAAAATCCCATACATCTTGGGCTTGGGCTGCAAAACGTGTCCTCACAATATACAATATATTTATAAATTATGACTAACATATAAATGCATAATTATGACTATCTATTGTTACAACTTTGTTGTTATTAGAACGATTTTTTTGGTTTAACAAATGTTTTCTATCGCAGTGTGTATACATATAAAAATAGTACTATATTTCAATGTTGATTCATAAAATTATCACAAAGTTTCAATATCAAATTCACCTTTTACTTCTACTCACTTTTTTTTTTCTTTTGTTAAATCAAAATGAGAAAAAGAATATATAGAAAGGACAAATCACAGTTCTATTCCAACAAATGCATTGTTTTCCCAATAATATTATATTTAAACATTTGTCTACAAAGAAAATAGATTTTCCAAATCATGTTTTTGCAATCCTGATAGGGATGGCATTGTGTTGAGTTTAGGGAAATTTCCGACCTAATCCAACTTTTTATTTTTTTATTTTTTTGGGTTAAGCTACCTAATCCAACCTAAATGGGAAGAGTGTAGAATTTTTCATTAGGGGAAGGGTTGGGATTTTATACCTTAGTTAACCAAAATCTGGCCCAGATATATATATATATATATATATTTTTTTTTTTTAAATTACTAAAATACCTATGTAATTAAGTTCTTTACAAAAAAAGCTATAATTTTTATAACCATTAACTCAACTGGTAAAGTTTCTCGCCAATTGGTGTCTTGGTCAAATAATAAAGAGTAATCATCATAAGTCGACACCATAAATTGAAACTATCTCTAAAAAAAAGTAGGTGAGTCTATTTATTTTTACTTAAATTTTGTTGTTTTATTTTAGATATTCAATTTTAAGTAAATTTGACATAGGACAAAGTTTGACTTCAAACATGTTTAGAATCTTAAAATTCAACCATCAATAGGAAGTTGACATGTGTCTCCTCACCCCCAACTATAAATGTATAAAAATAAATAAATAAAAGAAAGAAGAAGATTGGCTTCAAACATGTTTGAAACTATCTTGCTCCAACATACCATGTGGTAATTAAGGAGACAATCCATGTTTAGTTTTAGTCACATGACTACTTTTAATAAAGCATGTAACTTATTTAAAAAATACACATATATAGTTTTATAATTTGTCACGTAATGAATTTGAAAAAAATAACTTCAAACAATTTTGCAGCAAAACTTTATCTTTGAAAAAAATGATAGGTATAGAATGAAAATTCCTAACATTTATTAGAGTTTAATATATAAAATATGTAGAGGGTGTTGTTCGTTCTAAAAAGTTTTTCTAAAAACATTTTCAACATTTTTCAATGTTTTTTTTTTTTTTTGGTTATAAAAGTTTAGTCGAACATGAAAATATTTTCAATCAACTAGAAAAATTGTGTAAAAGTTTAGAAAATCTTTTATAGAAAATTTTCCCAAATTCAGAAACCCCTCCCCCCTTTTTGGCTTACACAGTAGCACCCCCTCTCTCTTTTTTCTCACACACATGGATGTTGATGGTGGCGAGCAGTGGTCGTTAATATGGTGATGTAGGGCTTCACGATTATTGTAGAAGCATAGATCATCGACATGTTGTGCTTCACAAGTTGAAGTTGAGGGGCAATATGATGACATGGCAGCTAACATTGGGGTTGTGTGGCAATCAACACGAACTTGAATTGTGCCAATCTAGTGGGTGGGTGGGTGGGTGAGCTTTTTTTTTTTAATTAAATTATACTTTACTTCCCTAAACTATACCCCATTTCAAGTCCTATCCGGAGCATCCGGTTTCGTTATGTTAAATTCTGGGTTCAACTCCATGGGCTTCCAGTTAGTAGACTAAATGAGAAGACGGCCTATGATATTGGAAATAGCCTTGGGAATGTTTCGAAAGTAGCACAGGCCGGAGAGTTAATAGGTGGTGATTTCCTAAGGGTTAGGGTTGAAGTTAATGTTTCGAGACCACTGAACAGAGGACGTAAAGTCCTCCTCGGCAAGGACGGCGAAGTCCGGGTAACCTTTAGGTATGAGAAGATGCCAAACTTCTGTTATTGGTGCGGAATGGTATCCCACGATGCAAAGGAGTGCAGCGTCTGGCTCGCTAGCAAGGGATCGCTATCACTAGATCAGCAAGGGTATGGTGCGTGGCTCAGAGCTGATCCTTTCTCAGTGGGGAGGAAGTCGTTCGTGTTTGTCTCAGGCACAGGGGATGACTTTGGAGGGAATGACGGACCGGGAAAGGGTAGTGGTGGAGTTTCAGAGAGGAGGCAACAGACGAAGGAGACACCGCCGATGACGGTTACTAGTCCCGCTGACCCTAATCTGTCCACGGAGTTTCAAAATATAGTAACTCCGGAAGTTCAGGCACCAAACTCTCCAACTTCCCATACAGGTAACGTTGTTGATAGCCCGGAATCTTTTCCTATTGTGTTGCCTGGAATTACGCATGCAGAAACGGTTAACTTTGATGAGCAAATCCAGGATATTGATATGGAAATAAGTAAATATGATTCTTACGTCACTCCTTTAGCTAACCCGGATATTCAGGATGATGTGCCTCCTAATGGGTATAGCAATGATGATGTACTCTGTATACGTGATAGTCATGTATCCTTGGCCCAAAGTGATGCATATGGGCCCAACAAAAATTCACGTGACCATGAGGGAAACCAATCATGCTTGAGAACGTGGAAGCGTTTGGCACCTTAATCAGAGTGTGGAACCAGCCATGCATGCAACAGTTCTAGGTAAGCGTAATATTGAAACTGAGGGTTTTGAAGACACGGAACAGGCATCTAAGAGGGTGCAGTCTTCAGATGGCGAACACTTTATATTGGCGGAGGCTGCTGCGCAGCCCCGCCACTCCCAATGAGTTGCTTAGCATGGAACTGTCGTGGGCTTGGGAACCCATGTACAGTTCGAGAGCTTGGAGATTTAATCCGGGCTAAAGATCCTTCTGTCGTGTTTTTAGCCGAGACATGGGCAGATGAAGCAAGGCTAGTAAAACTGAAGAGAGATTTGGGGCTTGACAATTTGCATTTTGTAGAAAGAATAAACAGAGGTGGTGGTTTGGCCCTCTTTTGGAAAAATAATGTGGACTTGCATGTTCACACATCCTCAAAAAACCACATTGACGCTATTATAAATAAAGGGGGAGATGGAGCATGGAGGTTAACGGGTTTTTACGGGGAACCCGTAACACACAAAAGAATTGAATCTTGGAATCTCCTTAGGGATCTTAATTCCAGGATGGTTCTTCCTTGGCTTTGCATAGGAGATTTTAATGAAATCACCAGACAGTCAGAGAAATTAGGAGGCAGTATCCGAAGTCAGGTGCAGATGCAACTATTTAGGGATGCTATTGATGAGTGTGGTTTTATAGACCTCGGATTTACAGGCTCTCAATTCACTTGGAAGAAGCACTTCAATGATGGCCATTCGGTGTGGGAGAGATTGGATCGGGGTTTGGCTAATAGAGAGTGGATGAATAAATTTGCTGGAACTATAGTTCACCATTTACCTTCCTTCACTTCGGATCACAATCCTATTTGGATTGTGCCACGAGATCTGATTTTTTCGTCTGCAACCAAACCTTTTAGGTTCGAAGAAATGTGGCTGGCAGAGAAAGGGTGCACGGATACTATTCAAGCTGTTTGGGCCGAGCAGGATTCTACAAACTTAAGTACCAAAGTTATAAAGAAGATTGAGAGGTGTGGTGTTGAACTGAAGAAGTGGAGTATGAAGAGTTTTGGCAGTATTCGAAGAGAGTTAGAATTAAAAAAAAAGGAGATTGTGAAAGCCGAAAAAGAAGCCATGAGTACTGGTCAGAATTTTGGGGTTAAAGAACTAATGCTGGAACTAAATAATCTTATGGATAAGGAGGCTAGAATGTGGCTGCAAAGATCTAAAGTTCAGTGGGCAAAATATGGTGATAGGAACTCGAAATACTTTCATGCACGGGCAACTCAAAGAATGCGACGTAACTCTATCCATGATATAAGGAAAGGTGATGGTACGTGGTGTCAAAAACAGGAAGAAGTGGCCGAAAGCATTTTGGCTTATTACCAGGAGTTATTTCATTCGGCCAACCCCACTTCCATGGAGAACACCACTCAGTACATTAACACCATTATTAATGATGACATGAATGCAAAATTGGTGGCAAATTTTGAGGCTTCGGAGGTACATGATGCAATTAAACAAATGGCCCCCCTAAAAGCTCCTGGTCCAGACGGTATGTCCCCGATTTTCTATCAGTCTTATTGGGATTTATTAGGTGAGGATGTCACCTCCTCTGTGCTTCACTTTTTAAATACTGCATCATTGCCTGCTAACCTTAATCATACTTTTATTACTCTCATTCCAAAGGTTAAAAATCCGGAATTTGTCACTGAATTTCGGCCTATTAGCCTGTGTAATGTATTGTATAAAATATTTTCAAAGGTTTAGCAAATAGACTCAAAATATTCCTACCAAATATTATAACTGAAAACCAGAGTGCTTTCACTAAGAGTCGTCTTATCTCTGATAATATTTTGGTGGCATTTGAGTCTTTACATGGCATGCAGAGGCATACTGGCAAAGATGATTATATGGCCATAAAGCTGGATATGAGCAAAGTTTATGATAGAGTGGAGTGGGGGTATTTGGAAGCAGTAATGAGGAAAATGGGGTTCGACAAAAAATGGATTCAATTGATGATGACTTGCATTACTACTGTTTCTTATTCTATCCTGATTAATGGGGAACCTAAAGGTTTGATCAATCCAACCCGGGGTATTAGACAGGGAGACCCCTTATCCCCTTTACTGTTTTTGCTGTGTACTGAAGGATTGAATGGTCTACTTGTCCAAGCTGCCAATAGTGGAGATATTAAGGGCTTTGCTTTATGCAGAAATGGCCCTAGACTAACACATCTTCTTTTTGCAGATGATAGTCTACTTTTTTGCAGGGCCACAGATCAAGAATGCAGTAATATTTTGGAGATTTTGGAGGTGTATGGAAGCTATTCTGGTCAACAAATCAATAGAAATAAAACCACCATTTTCTTCAGTAAGCTCACTTCTGAAGAAAAAAGGGAGCACATCAAACAAATGTTGGGGGTATCGGAGATTAAACAGTATGAGAAGTATCTTGGGTTACCATCATTTGTAGGGAGAAGGAAAAAAGCCAGCTTTGATTTCATAAAGGAAAAGGTTTGGAGGAAGCTGCAAGGGTGGGAGGAAAAATTATTATCTCAGGCTGGGAGGGAAGTTTTGATCAAAGCATTCGTTCAAGCAATTCCCACCTATACTATGAGTTGCTTTAAACTACCCATAGGGCTCTGCACTGAATTGGAGAGTCTTATACGGAAATTTTGGTGGGGACAACGAGGAGACAGGCGGAAAATTCATTGGGTCAAATGGGGGACACTTGTACAATCCAAACTTGATGGTGGTATGGGCTTTAAAGATCTAGCTCTATTCAATGACGCTTTGCTAGCCAAACAAGCTTGGCGTCTCCTACACAATAAAGACTCACTTCTCCACAGAGTCTTTAAAAGCAAATTTTTCCCGGATTGTTCTTTCATGGAGGCGCCAGAGTGTGATAGTGGGTCATATGCTTGGAGGAGTTTACTTAAGGGCAGGGAGGTGTTGTGGAGAGGAGCAAGATGGAGAGTGGGCAATGGGGAGTCCATCAAGATTTGGGACTACCCTTGGTTGCCAAGCTTAGAGCACCCAAGGGTCTTATCTCCAGCCCCTGAAGGTCTACAAGAAGCTACGGTAGACTGCCTTATCAACCAAACAAGGAGAAGATGGGATAAGGATGTAGTGGCGGGCTTCTTTGCTCCGTTGGAAGCTGACTTGATACTTAAAATTCCACTGAGCCCTTTAAACGTTGAAGACAAACTCATATGGCCCCATGTCTCAAGTGGAGTGTATTCGGTGAAGTCGGGCTATAGGTTCCTTGCTCAAGAAAAATTGGGTCCAGGGTCTTCTCTTCAAGCTCAAGCAGATACTCCCAGTGTTTGGCGTTGGATATGGGGGCTTTCGGTGCCGAACAAAGTTAAAAACTTCCTATGGAGGGCATGTAAAGAAGCTCTACCTGTAAAGACTAATCTGGTCCGTAGGAAAGTCTTAACCGAAGACATTTGCTGTCATTGTAATTTGAAAGCAGAAGATGGACTCCATGCATTGTGGGATTATGCAAAACTCTCGGCCATTTGGGAAGCTGACACTTTATGGTTGTTGTGCAGGTCTAAAAAGTTCACAAACTTTTATGAGTTAGCAAGTTTCGTTATGGACAATGGTAGGAATTCTGAACTGTTTGCAGTCTTGGCGTGGACAATCTGGTCCAGGCAAAACCAACTCCGGATCAGTAATAAACCTTTTCCACTCACTCAAGTCCTCCCTTCAGCGACGCAGATGCTTCAAGACTTCACTCAAGTACAACCTGCTATTTCCTCTTCAGTGCCTCGGACACAAAGAAACCCACCGAAGTGGGAGCCTCCTCCTTCACCTTTTTTGAAGATCAATTTTGATGGCACCATGTTTAAGGAAAAGGGTGAGGCTGGTATAGGAGTGGTTGTACGCGATTCCCATGGGATGGTCATTGCCTCCTTGTCAGAAAAAATCCAGACCCCATCCTCATCAGATGAAGTGGAAGCTTTAGCAGCAGTCCGAGCCGTTACCTTGGCAATAGACCTCAATCTACCCTCTTTCATTGTTGAGGGAGATTCAGAGGTGGTCATTTCTGCCTTAAGAACGGAAGAAGAATCTTTCTCCTCTTTTGGCCATTTAATATCCTCTATTAAGTATTATTTACATTCCTGCTCTTGTATTTCTTTTTCACATACCCGCAGATCGAGTAACTCAGTAGCTCATTCTTTAGCAAAATTTGCGAAAGATATTGTTGATTTCTATGTGTGGATGGAGGATGTTCCACCACAAGTCAATGATGTACTTTTAGCCGATATTGGCTGATTTTCAGTTTATCAATTCAGATGATGGTTTCTCAAAAAAAAAACTATACCCCATTTTACCTTTATCATTCTAAACTATAAGAATGCACACTTTATTCCATTAAACTATATCATTTTTACACTTATTCCTCTAAACTATGATAATGCAATACACACTTACTTTCCTAAATTATTAACAGCGTACTCATAGAATGAAGTGCAAAGTATTACATGGGTAATAGTTTAGGGGAGAGTATGATTATGTTTGGTAATCGTTTTTGTTTTTTGTTTATCAAAACTTTTTTTTAAGAATAAAAATGGGCCTATTTAGGGGACTCACACACCCAGGCCGAAGTGAACCAGATTGATTAGGATGGAGTGTGGGCCTAGGACTTCAAAGTAAAGTGAACGAAAGGAAATATTAGGGAAAAGGGCTTCATCACAGATTAACACAGAGGAGGCAGGGGACGATGTGGAGATGCACGTAGAGAAGAGAGGACAAGTCTAGGATGCTCAACTCATTATTGCAGCAGCTTGGGTGCCTAAACACCCTTGCCGATCACAATGAGGCTGTTAAGTTGAAACTGCCAAGGGCTTGGGAACCCTTGGACAATTTGAAGCCTTTGCAAACTTGTGAAAGTTCAAGCTTCCATGGTGTGCTTTCTAGTGGAAACGCAGTTATACAGAAAGGGTTTTGTGAAGCATTGTAAAGAAGTTCCTTTTCCCAACAAATTCATTGTCAAGAAGCCTAACTCCGGGGGTGGTTTGGCTCTATTGTGGAAAGCGGAAGTGAAAATAGAAGTCATTAATTTCACTGAACATCACATACTGGCTAAATTGGTAGAGGAAGATGGTTTTCAATGGTACCTGGCCTGCTTTTATGGATGGCCAGAACACAATCAGAAGACAAAGTCTTGGGCTCTCTTATCTCACCTTACCACGTTTGTAGTTGGGCCGTGGCTTTGTATAGGAGATTTTAACGCCATCTCACATTCTACTGAGAAACAAAGTATTCGGCCTCCCTCATATGTTCAAATGGATGATTTTCGGACTGCATTGGAGAGGTGCAACTTGGCTGATCTGGGTTTTCTGGGCTACCAATTCACTTGGAATAATAAGCGACCTGGACATGCAAACATGAGGCAACGACTAGACCTGGCTGTGGCGAATGCGGAGTGGAGTTCGAAGTTCCCAGCACAGTCACGCACTTGTTCTCTCACGCCTCTGACCATCTGCCCATTATTCTTCAGACCAAGACTGATAGGCGTCCAAGCTTAAGGAGCAAAAAGGGCTTTAAGTTCGAAGAAGCATGGTTGCTTTGGGCTGAATGTGAGGATGTGGTCCGTGCATCGTGGATTACAAATGGAAAAGCTCTCTCAGCTCTTGGTGATGTAAAGGAAAAAATTACAAGATGTGGGACTGATTTGCAAGCATGGGGGGCTGCTAGAACAACTCAGGACACGGAAAGGATTAAAGTCTTACAAAAATAGGTGGAGTTCCTCACCAAGTCGGAACTATCAGAAGCAATTAAAGCTGACTTTGCCTCAGTCAGCAAGGAGTTAGATGAGCTCTTACTTAAACAAGAGATCTATTGGGCACAAAGGTCTCGTATTTCTTGGCTAAGACATGGGGATAAAAACACCAAGTATTTCCACTCCAAAGCATCACAAAGACGGCAAAGAAATTTTATTCAAGGGATCCGAAACCAAGACAATATTTGGTTTGAGGAGGTAGAGGATATTGCAAAAGTGGCCATCAAGTATTTTGAGAACATGTTCAAGTCAGGTACATGTGATAGATTGGAAGAATGCATTGCTGCGGTCCCACACAAGGTGACTAATGATATGCAGACAATTTTGACCGGGGAGTATAGTGCAGAAGAAATTAAAGTGGCATTGTTCCAAATGGGACAAACAAAAGCCCTAGGACTCGACGGTATGAATGCTCTCTTTTACCAAAAATTTTGGTATATTGTTGGTGATAATGTGGTTAATGCAGTTTTAGAATTTTTGAATACGAGATATATGGAACCTGATCTTAACTACACTCACATAGTTCTTATCCCCAAGATAAAATCACCGGAGAAAATGTCTGATTATAGACCAATAAGCCTATGTAATGTAATCTACAAAGTTATCTCTAAAGTCCTTGCAAATAGGCTGAAGCTAATTCTCCCACAGTTGATTGCTCCTTCCCAAAGTGCTTTTGTTCCAGATCGTCTCATTACAGATAATGTACTAGTTGCCTATGAAACTTTACATGCTATGCATTGTTAGAGAAAGGGTAAAAAATGATCTCTTGCTTTGAAATTGGACATTAGTAAGGCCTATGATAGATTGAGTGAGACTTTCTTCAAGGTATAATGGGGAAGTTGGGTTTTCCTAAAATTTGGATTGATCGAGTGATGTGTTGTATCTCTACTCCATCATTCTCGGTTTGTATCAATGGCAAAGCATATGGTAACATTACACCTTCTAGGGGGCTCCGACAAGGCGACCCATTATCTCTTTATTTGTTTCTTTTATGTGCAGAATGCTTCACATCCTTATTGGCAAGAGTGGAGGTGGAGGAGCAGATACATGGAGTGTCCATATGTAGGAGAGCTCCCAGCATCTTGCACTTACTCTTTGCGGATGACTCCTTGCTTTTTGTCAAGCTAGTAGAGAGGAAGTGAAAGTGGTTAAGGAGATGTTGCAGTTATATGCCACGGCATCTGGACAATGTATAAACCTTGAGAAGTCATCCATTTACTTTAGTAGCAATATGGGGGCTGATCACAAGGAATGGATAACAAATTGTTTGGGGCTGCCTACTCTAATTGGTCGCTCAAAATATTAAGCCTTCTCTTTTCTAAAGGATAGGGTATGGAAAAAATTGCAAGGATGGAAAGGAACAATATTGTCAAGAGCGGGGAAGGAGGTACTTATTAAAGCGGTGGCTCAATCAAGTCCAACCTATACAATGAGTGTGTTTCAATTACCTGTGAAGCTATGTAACTAGCTTAATTCAATGTGTGCAAATTTTTGGTGGGGTCAAGTGGGCAATGAAAGGAAAATACATTGGAAGAGTTGGAGTTTCTTGTCTAAACCAAAGAAACAAGGGGGGATGGGTTTTCAAGATATTCGGAATTTTAATCTTGCAATGTTAGCAAAGCAAGGTTGCAGTTACTGCAACATGAGGATTCGCTGGTTCATAAATGCTTCAAGGCCAAATACTTTGCCAAGTGTAGCTTCTTGGATGCAGGGGATGTGCCAAATAGTTCATTTGTGTGGAAAAGCATGCTTGCGGCTCAACCCATATTAAAACAAGGTTGCTTGGAGGGTGGGTAACCAGTCTGCAATATGAGTTTTGAAAGACAAATGGCTTCCCAACCATCCTACTAACAGAGTGTTTCATCCACCATTGGAGGAGGAGTGGGAATGGAGGGTTGATGAGTTGATAGATTGGACTTGCCATGTATGGGATCGCCAAATAATTGAAAGGAGTTTTCACAGAGAGGATGCAAAGGCTATTTTGTGCATTCCCTTGAGTCACAGCCATGTTGAGGATGTTCTTTTCTGGCTATACAATAAAAATGGGGAATATTCAGTTAAGTCAGGTTATCAGATAGCCAGACAAATCATGAGGGAGGAGAAGGATCGAGGTGAGTGCTCTAAGGTGATGGATGGAGGTGATGTGTGGAGGAGCCTTTGGAAGCTACACGTTCCAACCAAAATAAAATTTTTTGCGTGGCAGGCTCTGCATGATGTTCTTCCTACCCGTGAGAATTTGGCCTGTCGACGAATTGTGGCAGATGGTACTTGGAGCTCTGTCAAAAAGAGAATGAATCTGTTATCCATGCCTTATAGGAGTGTAGTGTAGCAAAGGGTGGGTGGGCTGGGTGCTCGAGAGAGTTACAGAAGCACGTGGGTGGCCAAACTGACCTCTTGCAATTGTTTGAAGAACTGATGAGCAAGCTATCAGTGGAAGTCTTTGAGCTATTTTTGGTGCAAATGTGGCTAATTTGGTCTCAGCGCAACGTGATTACTCATGGAGGTATAATGCAGGATCCATCTAGGCTGGAGTAACGAGCCAGAGATTTTGAGGAGGAATATAGACAGGCGCAAGCTCATTTGTCTCTTCCAACGCCAACTACCAGGAACCAACAGACGTGGTCTCCACCACCTCGAAGCTACTTCAAACTAAACTTTGATGCGGTAATGTTTAACGACATCAATGCGTCGGGTTTTGGGGCAGTAATTTGAAATGATATGGGTGAGGTCATGGTGTCACTTTCTGCTAGAGGCCCTCAAGTTGTTGATAGCGAGGAAGCAGAGGTATTGGCGTGTCGCAGAACATTGAAGCTGGCTTTTGACTCGGGGTTCTTAGAACTGATAATTGAAGGAGACAATGCCTCTGTCATGAAGAACATTGCTGAATCGTGGCCAAGGTTCTCTCGTTTAGGACACTTGTATGCGGACATTCACTACCTAGGATCAGGTTTACAGTCTGTGAGTTTTACTTGTGTACACCATGATGCAAATAGTGTGGCTCACTCTCTAGCCAGACATGCTAGAAATGTAGATAAGGACATTGTTTGGATAGAGGATTCCCCTCCACCAGCTCTAGAAGCATTGTACTTGGATTCTTGTTAATTTAATCAATATATGAATGGTTCAGTTTCCAAAAAAAGAATAAAATCAAAAAATAACTTTCTTATGTTTTCAAAGTAAAAAAACTGTTTGTTTAGTTGAAAATGAAAAATACCATACAAAAGAAGTTCCAATTTCAGTATTTTTGGCATCCATTATAACATAAGCACAGAAGAAAAAATAGATAAATGGAAGATGAGGGAAAATCCGAAGTTCTGGTATTGATGGGTTTAAGTCCCTTCCAACGAGATTAATATATATATGGGTTCATTTG
The DNA here is from genome assembly GCA_032727855.1 of Quercus ilex subsp. ballota. NCBI lineage: Eukaryota > Viridiplantae > Streptophyta > Magnoliopsida > Fagales > Fagaceae > Quercus > Quercus ilex. The sequence goes on along the minus strand of CM064912.1, from coordinate 46,349,529 downwards.
AGTTGGTCCAGAGACAATGTACTCACTAATGTATTAAGTTATAACATACACCATGATCAGACCAATATTTAAATTACTAGAGTACCTCTTTTCTTTTGTTCTTTGAGAATATGTTAATCGCTTGTCTAAATAAAAAATCTATTAGCAAATGTCAAAACAAGTGATTCTCTCATTAGCACATACCCACACATTAAACCTATATCAATAGCAAATTCTTGGTGCCAAAAAGCAAAAAAAATCTTCCTCTAAAAAAAAAAAAAAAAGCAAAAAAATCGCACCTCAATTTGGCTAATTTATGCAACCAAAAGTAAATTGAGGCCCCTGTAACCTATTAAAGTTACCAATGAGCAAAGGTGGTCATCTTCTTTAAGATTGCTTAGTTACACAGAGTGGTGTGCAAAAATAACCAGTCCTTGTGCGAGACGGGGAAAAAAATGCTAAAATTCCTTGTTTTGCTTCTAGCGGGGTTCAAACTGAGGCGCTGATTCATTAATTGTGGGTTTCAAGCTGTTTTCTCCGTTTTTTTAAAGAGCTTGAAATTGAAAAGAAGTAAATGCATGTGTGGGGCCAAATAATCCCACGGCCCAGCCCACTTCATTCCTGGGCCGAAGGCCCGAGCCGAGGAGACGTCCAAGTCCGAGGATGACCTCATCATCGGACGTCCGAGAGTTTGAGGAACATGTTCGCAGCAAGCGGTCATCTCCACACTAAACGCACCTGACAACCGCCCTGGCCGCATTAATGAGGAAAGGACCTTCACCAGTATCGCCTTGGTTGTCGCGACTCCCAAAGAGACTGGGAAGGCGGCTGATGGGACAAGCACCTGAGCAAAGGTCATGATCACTCAACAAGTGTAGGGCTAGGATTGGTTGGGCAAGGGATATATAATGTAAGGGAATCGTTTCTGAAAGGGGGGAGAGACTCTAAGAAAGAAAGAAATGGAGGACAAAAAGGGCAAGGGCCTCCTCGGCCCATGGCCGAGGAGCCCATCCCAGTTGTAAACTGTGTTAAGTTTATTTCCTTAAGTAAAAGAGACCGGAGTTCACGCCACTCGAGCGTCGGCCGGCGCCTAGACCTTCGACCCACTCTCTATAAATTCATTGCGGGGTTCGTTGGGCTTTTGACCCGTGTCCATTGGGCTTGGGCAACCAAAAACCCAGTCCCTACAATTGGCGCCGTCTGTGGGAAGGATTAGTGCACCAGTTGGCGCAACAGGCGACTGTTCTAAACAACCATTCTATGGAGGATCGGCGGTGATGCAAAAAAAAAACTATCAAAAAGAAGAACATTGCAGAAAGATAAAAGCTTGAAGATAAGAGATTCAACAGTAAAAAGAAAAGTACTTGATATTATTCAAAAAAAAAAAGTCACAGATTACAATCAGAGGCTTAGGCAGGCTTGTTTTACAACTGTTCCTACCAGGTAGTCCTACAATCAGAGTCCCAGGCGGACCCAACCTAAAACTAGCTAGAGGGAGATGTCAACTCGTCCCCTTATTGGCATAAAGAGAATGGGAGAAAGAGAATGGGAGAGCTTGACAATAAGGGGGCAGAAGGGGGCTGAGAGCTTGAACAAAGCGAGGAGCAGATGCAGGGGCTCCGGGACGCCCTCCCCCATGATGTTCCCTTGATTTTCTCCAACCTCCACGAGCGTTGGCCGTTGGTGACGGCAACACTCGGGCGCCGCACATAATGTGAGTTCGCATGTCTCCTCCGTCGGAGGTGCGCTCTGAGGAGGGACGTTAGGTACTTCAACGATATCCCTCCGGGCCACCGTGCATGGCGCCATCGGGGTTACGCCTAGATCCTGCCGCACCGGAAGCCCAGTGGGGGCTACGGCCACAACGGCTCTTGGCACGGATGTTCTCATGTCCGTCCAAAGCCGCCCCATATCGCCTAACTCCGGTCACAATCCCGGCGGGGTTGTTAAAGGGGCATGAGGAGTTGAAGGGGTATCTTTTTTCTGGTTGGGTTGAGAAGTTCATGGAATGAAGAGAAACCATTCCCCTAGGGGGCCTTATATAGAGGATGAAAGTAGGTGGGAGTTAATCCACGCAGAATTCGAAAAACTGGTTAACGAAGCGTTGGATAGTAATGAAGCGGCCAAATTCCAAAGGAGCCGCAAACCGTTGAGCTTATGGGGATTTACGAGGCCATTAATGAAGGCGCGTCTCGCGCACCGAAGCGTCAGGCGCGAAACACGAACGGCCAAGGGACGCTTCGCAAATGACAGAGATGAGGGCTCGAGATGGAGATGAGATCAATGCCACGTGCAAGATCATGAGCAGTCCGAAGGAGGAATCGTCCCCAGTAAAGCAAACCGAGGACAAACCCCTATTCCCAGAGGCCAAGCGTTAGACAGAACCAAGGCACTGCATGGTCCTCGGACTCAGGCCTATGGGGAAACTAACCGCTCAAAAGGCCAAGCGTTAGACAGAACCAAGGCACTGCATGGTCCTCGGACTCAGGCCTATGGGGAAACTAACCGCTCCAGAGGCCAAGCGTTAGACAGAACCAAGGCACTGCATGGTCCACGGACTCAGGCCTATGGGGAAACTAACCGCTCTAGATGCCAAGTGTTAGACAGAACCAAGGCACTGCATGGTCCACGGACTCAGGCCTATGGGGAAACTAACCGCTCCAGATGCCAAGCGTTAGACAGAACCAAGGCACTGCATGGTCCACGGACTCAGGCCTATGGGGAAACTAACCGCTCCAGATGCCAAGCGTTAGACAGAACCAAGGCACTGCATGGTCCACGGACTCAGGCCTATGGGAAAACTAACCGCTCCAGATGCCAAGCGTTAGACAGAACCAAGGCACTACATGGTCCTCGGACTCAGGCCTATGGGGAAACTAACCGCTCCAGAGGCCAAGCGTTAGACAGAACCAAAGCACTGCATGGTCCTCGGACTCAAGCCTATGGGGAAACTAACAGCTCCAGAGGCCAAGCGTTAGACACAACCAAGGCACTGCATGGTCCACGGACTCAGGCCTATGGGGAAACTAACCGCTATAGATGCCAAGCGTTAGACAGAACCAAGGCACTGCATGGTCCACGGACTCAGGCCTATGGGGAAACTAACCGCTCCAGATGCCAAGCGTTAGACAGAACCAAGGCACTGCATGGTCCTCGGACTCAGGCCTATGGGGAAACTAACCGCTCTAGAGGCCAAGCGTTAGACAGAACCAAGGCACTACATGGTCCTCGGACTCAGGCCTATGGGGAAACTAACCGCTCCAGATGCCAAGCGTTAGACAGAACCAAGGCACTGCATGGTCCTCTGACTCAGGCCTATAGGGAAACTAACCGCTCCAGAGGCCAAGCGTTAGACAGAACCAAGGCACTGCATGGTCCTCGGACTCAGGCCTATGGGGAAACTAACCGCTCCAGAGGCCAAGCGTTAGACAGAACCAAGGCACTGCATGGTCCACGGACTCAGGCCTATGGGGAAACTAACCGCTCCGGATGCCAAGCGTTAGACAGAACCAAGGCACTGCATGGTCCTCGGACTCAGGCCTATGGGGAAACTGACCGCTCCAGATGCTAAGCGTTAGACAGAACCAAGGCACTGCATGGTCCTCGGACTCAGGCCTATGGGGAAACTGACCGCTCCAGATGCCAAGCGTTAGACAGAACCAAGGCACTGCATGGTCCTCGGACTCAGGCCTGTGGGGAAACTAACCGCTCCAGAGGCCAAGCGTTAGACAGAACCAAGGCACTGCTGGTCCTCGGACTCAGGCCTATGGGGAAACTAGCCGCCCCAGATGCCAAGCGTTAGACAGAACCAAGGCGCTGCATGGTCCTCGGACTCAGGCCTATGGGGAAACTAACCGCTCCAGAGGCCAAGCGTTAGACAGAACCAAGGCACTGCATGGTCCTCGGACTCAGGCCTATGGGGAAACTAACCGCTCTAGAGGCCAAGCGTTAGACAGAACCAACGCACTGCATGGTCCACGGACTCAGGCCTATGGGGAAACTAACCGCTCCAGATGCCAAGCGTTAGACAGAACGAAGGCACTGCATGGTCCTCGGACTCAGGCCTATGGGGAAACTGACCGCTCCAGACGCTAAACGTTAGACAGAACCAAGGCACTGCATGGTCCTCGGACTCAGGCCTATGGGGAAACTCACCGCTCCAGATGCCAAGCGTTAGACAGAACCAAGGCACTACATGGTCCCCGGACTCAGGCCTATGGGGAAACTAACCGCTCCAGATGCCAAGCGTTAGACAGAACCAAGGCACTGCATGGTCCTCGGACTCAGGCCTATGGGGAAACTAACCGCTCAAAAGGCCAAGCGTTAGACAGAACCAAGGCACTGCATGGTCCTCGGACTCAGGCCTATGGGGAAACTAACCGCTCCAGAGGCCAAGCGTTAGACAGAACCAAGGCACTGCATGGTCCACGGACTCAGGCCTATGGGGAAACTAACCGCTCTAGATGCCAAGTGTTAGACAGAACCAAGGCACTGCATGGTCCACGGACTCAGGCCTATGGGGAAACTAACCGCTCCAGATGCCAAGCGTTAGACAGAACCAAGGCACTGCATGGTCCACGGACTCAGGCCTATGGGGAAACTAACCGCTCCAGATGCCAAGCGTTAGACAGAACCAAGGCACTGCATGGTCCACGGACTCAGGCCTATGGGAAAACTAACCGCTCCAGATGCCAAGCGTTAGACAGAACCAAGGCACTACATGGTCCTCGGACTCAGGCCTATGGGGAAACTAACCGCTCCAGAGGCCAAGCGTTAGACAGAACCAAAGCACTGCATGGTCCTCGGACTCAAGCCTATGGGGAAACTAACAGCTCCAGAGGCCAAGCGTTAGACACAACCAAGGCACTGCATGGTCCACGGACTCAGGCCTATGGGGAAACTAACCGCTATAGATGCCAAGCGTTAGACAGAACCAAGGCACTGCATGGTCCACGGACTCAGGCCTATGGGGAAACTAACCGCTCCAGATGCCAAGCGTTAGACAGAACCAAGGCACTGCATGGTCCTCGGACTCAGGCCTATGGGGAAACTAACCGCTCTAGAGGCCAAGCGTTAGACAGAACCAAGGCACTACATGGTCCTCGGACTCAGGCCTATGGGGAAACTAACCGCTCCAGATGCCAAGCGTTAGACAGAACCAAGGCACTGCATGGTCCTCTGACTCAGGCCTATAGGGAAACTAACCGCTCCAGAGGCCAAGCGTTAGACAGAACCAAGGCACTGCATGGTCCTCGGACTCAGGCCTATGGGGAAACTAACCGCTCCAGAGGCCAAGCGTTAGACAGAACCAAGGCACTGCATGGTCCACGGACTCAGGCCTATGGGGAAACTAACCGCTCCGGATGCCAAGCGTTAGACAGAACCAAGGCACTGCATGGTCCTCGGACTCAGGCCTATGGGGAAACTGACCGCTCCAGATGCCAAGCGTTAGACAGAACCAAGGCACTGCATGGTCCTCGGACTCAGGCCTATGGGGAAACTGACCGCTCCAGATGCCAAGCGTTAGACAGAACCAAGGCACTGCATGGTCCTCGGACTCAGGCCTATGGGGAAACTAACCGCTCCAGAGGCCAAGCGTTAGACAGAACCAAGGCACTGCTGGTCCTCGGACTCAGGCCTATGGGGAAACTAGCCGCCCCAGATGCCAAGCGTTAGACAGAACCAAGGCGCTGCATGGTCCTCGGACTCAGGCCTATGGGGAAACTAACCGCTCCAGAGGCCAAGCGTTAGACAGAACCAAGGCACTGCATGGTCCTCGGACTCAGGCCTATGGGGAAACTAACCGCTCTAGAGGCCAAGCGTTAGACAGAACCAACGCACTGCATGGTCCACGGACTCAGGCCTATGGGGAAACTAACCGCTCCAGATGCCAAGCGTTAGACAGAACCAAGGCACTGCATGGTCCTCGGACTCAGGCCTATGGGGAAACTGACCGCTCCAGACGCTAAACGTTAGACAGAACCAAGGCACTGCATGGTCCTCGGACTCAGGCCTATGGGGAAACTCACCGCTCCAGATGCCAAGCGTTAGACAGAACCAAGGCACTACATGGTCCCCAGACTCAGGCCTATGGGGAAACTAACCGCTCCAGATGCCAAGCGTTAGACAGAACCAAGGCACTGCATGGTCCTCGGACTCAGGCCTATGGGGAAACTAACCGCTCCAGAGGCCAAGCGTTAGACAGAACTAAGGCACTGCATGGTCCACGGACTCAGACCTTTGGGGAAACTAACCGCTCTAGATGCCAAGCGTTAGACAGAACCAAGGCACAGCATGGTCCACGGACTCAGGCCTATGGGGAAACTAACCGCTCCAGATGCCAAGCGTTAGACAGAACCAAGGCACTGCATGGTCCTCGGACTCAGGCCTATGGGGAAACTAACCACTCCAGAGGCCAAGCGTTAGACAGAACCAAGGCACTGCATGGTCCTCGGACTCAGGCCTATGGGGAAACTAACCACTCCAGAGGCCAAGCGTTAGACAGAACCAAGGCACTGCATGGTCCTCGGACTCAGGACTATGGGGAAACTAACCGCTCCAGATGCCAAGCCTTAGACAGAACCGAGGTACTGCATGGTCCACGAACTCAGGCCTATGGGGAAACTAACCGCTCCAGATGCCAAGCATTAGACAGAACCAAGGCACTGCATGGTCCTCGGACTCAGGCCTATGGGGAAACTGACCACTCCAGATGCCAAGCGTTAGACAGAACCAAGGCACAGCATGGTCCTCGGACTCAGGCTTGTGGGGAAACTAACCGCTCCCGAGGCCATGCGTTAGACAGAACCAAGGCACTGCATGATCCTCGGACTCAGGCCTATGGGGAAATTAACCGCTCTAGATGCCAAGCGTTAGACAGAACCAAGGCACTGCATGGTCCTCGGACTCAGGCCTATGGGGAAACTAACCGCTCCAGAGGCCAAGTGTTAGACAGAACCAAGGCACTGCAAGGTCCTCGGACTAAGGCCTATGGGGAAACTAACCGCTCCAGAGGCCAAGCGTTAGACAGAACCAAGGCACTGCATGGTCCACGGACTCAGGCCTATGGGGAAACTAACCGCTCCAGATGCCAAGCGTTAGACAGAACGAACGCACTGCATAGTCCACGGACTCAGGCCAATGGGTAAAGTAACCGTTCCAGATGCCAAGCGTTAGACAGAACCAAGGCACTGCATGGCCCTCGAACTCAGGCCTTTGGGGAAACTGAACGCTCCAGAGGCCAAGCGTTAGACAGAACCATGGCACTGCATGGTCCACGGACTCCGGCCTTTGGGGAAACTAACCGCTCTAGATGCCAAGCGTTAGACAGAACCAAGGCAATGCATGGTCCACGGACTCAGGCCTATGGGGAAACTAACCGCTCCAGATGCCAAGCGTTAGACAGAACCAAGGCACTGCATGGTCCTCGGACTCAGGCCTATGGGGAAACTAACCGCTCCAAAGGCCAAGCGTTAGACAGAACCAAGGCACTGCATGGTCCTCGGACTCAGGCCTCTGGGAAAACTAACCGCTCCAGAGGCCAAGCGTTAGACAGAACCAAGGCACTGCATGGTCCTCGGACTCAGGCCTATGGGGAAACTAACCGATCTAGAGGCCAAGCGTTAGACAGAACCAAGGCACTGCATTGTCCACGGACTCAGGCCTTTGGGGAAACTAACCGCTCTAGATGCCAAGCCTTAGACAGAACCAAGGCACTGCATGGTCCTCGGACTCAGGCGTATGGGGAAACTAACCGCTCCCGAGGCCAAGCGTTATACAGAACCAAGGCACTTCATGGTCCTCGGACTCAGGCCTTTGGGGAAACTAACCGCTCCAGATGCCAAGCGTTAGACAGAAGCAAGGCACTGCATGGTCCTCGGACTCAGGCCTGTGGGGAAACTAACAGCTCCAGAGGCCAAGCGTTAGACAGAACCAAGGCACTGCATGGTCCTCAGACTCAGGCCTATGGGGAAGCTAACCGCTCTAGAGGCCAAGCGTTAGACAGAACCAAGGCACTGCATGGTCCACGGACTCAGGCCTATGGGGAAACTAACCGCTCCAGATGCCAAGCGTTAGACAGAACCAAGGCACTGCATGGTCCACGGACTCAGGCCTATGGGGAAACTAACCACTCCAGATGCCAAGCGTTAGACAGAACTAAGGCACTGCATGGTCCTCGGACTCAGGCCTATGGGGAAGCTGACCGCTCCAGATGCCAAGCGTTAGACAGAACCATGGCACTACATGGTCCTCAGACTCAGGCCTATGGGGAAACTCACCGCTCCAGATGCCAAGCGTTAGACAGAACCAAGGCACTGCATGGTCCTCGGACACAGGCCTATGGGGAAACTAACCGCTCTAGATGCCAAGCGTTAGACAGAACCAAGGCACTGCATGGTCCTCGGACTCAGGCCTATGGGGAAACTAACCGCTCCAGATGCCAAGCGTTAGACAGAACGAAGGCACTGCATGGTCCACGGACTCAGGCCAACGGGGAAAGTAACCGCTCCAGATGCCAAGCGTTAGATAGAACCAAGGCTCTGCATGGTCCTCGAACTCAGACCTTTGGGGAAACTGAACGCTCCAGATGCCAAGCGTTAGACAGAACCATGGCCCTGCATGGTCCACGGACTCAGGCCTTTGGGGAAACTGACCGCTCTAGATGCCAAGCGTTAGACAGAACCAAGGCACTGCATGGTCCACGGACTCAGGCCTAAGGGAAAACTAACCGCTCCAGATGCCAAGCGTTAGACAGAACCAAGGCACTGCATGGTCCTCGGACTCAGGCCTATGGGGAAACTAACCGCTCCAGAGGCCAAGCGTTAGACAGAACCAAGGCACTGCATGGTCCTCGGACTCAGGCCTATGGGGAAACTAACCGCTCCAGAGGCCAAGCGTTAGACAGAACCAAGGCACTGCATGGTCCCCGGACTCAGGCCTACGGGGAAACTAACCGCTCTAGAGGCCAAGCGTTAGACAGAACCAAGGCACTGCATTGTCCACGGACTCAGGCCTATGGGGAAACTAACCGCTCCAGATGCCACGCGTTAGACAGAACCAAGGCACTGCATGGTACTCGGACTCAGGCCTATGGGGAAACTGACCGCTCTAGATGCCAAGCGTTAGACAGAACCAAGGCACTGCATGGTCCCCGGACTCAGGCCTACGGGGAAACTAACCGCTCTAGAGGCCAAGCGTTAGACAGAACCAAGGCACTGCATTGTCCACGGACTCAGGCCTATGGGGAAACTAACCGCTCCAGATGCCACGCGTTAGACAGAACCAAGGCACTGCATGGTACTCGGACTCAGGCCTATGGGGAAACTGACCGCTCTAGATGCCAAGCGTTAGACAGAACCAAGGCGCTGCATGGTCCTCGGACTCAGGCCTATGGGGAAACTAACCGCTCCAGAGGCCAAGCGTTAGACAGAACCAAGGCACTGCATGGTCCTCGGAATCAGGCCTATGGGGAAACTAACCGCTCCAGATGCCAAGCGTTGGACAGAACCAAGGCACTGCATGGTCCACGGACTCAGGCCAATGGGGAAAGTATCCGCTCAAGATGCCAGGCGTTAGACAGAACCAAGGCATTGCATGGTCCTCGAACTCAGGCCTTTGGGGAAACCGAACGCTCCAGATGCCAAGCGTTAGACAGAACCATGGCACTACGTGGTCCACGGACTCAGGCCTTTGGGGGAACTAACCGCTCGAGATGCCAAGCGTTTGACAGAACCAAGGCACTGCATGGTCCACGGACCCAAGCCTATGGGGAAACTAACCGCTCCAGATGCCAAGCGTTAGACAGAACCAAGGCACTGCATGGTCCTCGGACTCAGGCCTATGGGGAAACTAACCGCTCCAGATGCCAAGCGTTAGACAGAACCAAGGCACTGCATGGTCCTCGGACTCAGGCCTATGGGGAAACTGACCGCACCAGATGCCAAGCGTTAGACAGAACCAGGGCATTGCATAGTCCTCGGACTCAAGCCTATGGCGAAACTAACTGATCCAGAGGCCAAGCGTTAGAGAGAACCAAGGCACTGCATGGTCCTCGGACTCAGGCCTATGGGGAAACTAACCGCTCCAGATGCTAAGCGTTAGACAGAACCAAGGCACTGCATGGTCCTCGGACTCAGGCCTATTGGGAAACTAACCGCTCCGGAGGCCAAGCGTTAGACAGAACCAAGGCACTGCATGGTCCTTGGACTCAGGCCTATGGGGAAACTAACCGCTCCAGAGGCCAAGCGTTAGACAGAACCATGGGACTGCATGGTCCACGGACTCAGGCCTATGGGGAAACTAACCGCTCCAGATGCCAAGCGTTAGACAGAACCAAGGCACTGCATGGTCCTCGGACTCAGGCCTATGGGGAAACTGACCGCTCCAGATGCCAAACGTTAGACAGAACCAAGGCACTGCATGGTCCTCGGACTCAGGCCTATGGGGAAACTGACCGCTCCAAATGCCAAGCGTTAGACAGAACCAAGGCGCTGCATGGTCCTCGGACTCAGGCCTATGGGGAAACTGACCGCTCCAAATGCCAAGCGCTAGACAGAACCAAGGCACTGCATGGTCCTCGGACTCAGGCCTATGGGGAAACTGACCGCTCCAGATGCCAAGCGTTAGACAGAACCAAGGCACTGCATGGTCCTCGGACTCAGGCCTATGGGGAAACTAACCGCTCCCGAGGCCAAGCGTTAGACAGAACCAAGGCACTGCATGGTCCTCAGACTCAGGCCTATGGGGAAACTAACCGCTCCAGATGCCAAGCGTTAGACAGAAGCAAGGCACTGCATGGTCCTCGGACTCAGGCCTTTGGGGAAACTAACCGCTCCAGAGGCCAAGCGTTAGACAGAACCATGTCACTGCATGGTCCTCGGACTCGGGCCTACGGGGAAACTAACCGCTCTAGAGGCCAAGCGTTAGACAGAACCAAGGCACTGCATGGTCCACGGACTGAGGCCTACGGGGAAACTAACCGCTCCAGATGCCAAGCGTTAGACAGAACCAAGGCACAGCATGGTCCACGGACTCAATCCTATGGGGAAACTAACCGCTCCAGATGCCAAGCGTTAGACAGAACCAAGGCACTGCATGGTCCTCGGACTCAGGCCTATGGGGAAACTGATCGCTCCAGATGCCAAGCGTTAGACAGAACCATGGCACTGCATGGTCCACGGACTCAGGCCTATGGGGAAACTAACCGCTCCAGATGCCAAGCGATAGACAGAACCAAGGCACTGCATGGTCCACGGACTCAGGCTTATGGGGAAACTAACCACTCCAGATGCCAAGCGTTAGACAGAACTAAGGCACTGCATGGTCCTCGGACTCAGGCCTATGGCGAAGCTGACCGCTCCAGATGCCAAGCGTTAGACAGAACCATGGCACTGCATGGTCCTCGGACTCAGGCCTATGGGGAAACTCACCGCTCCAGATGCCAAGCGTTAGACAGAACCAAGGCACTGCATGGTCCTCGGACACAGGCCTATGGGGAAACTGACCGCTCTAGATGCCAAGCGTTAGACAGAACCAAGGCACTGCATGGTCCTCGGACTCAGGCCTATGGGGAAACTAACCGCTCCAGATGCCAAGCGTTAGACAGAACGAAGGCACTGCATGGTCCACGGACTCAGGCCAATGGGGAAAGTAACCTCTCCAGATGCCAAGCGATAGACGGAACCAAGGCACTGCATGGCCCTCGAACTCAAGCCTTTGGGGAAACTGAACGCTCCAGATGCCAAGCGTTAGACAGAGCCATGGCACTGCATAGTCCACGGACTCAGGCCTTTTGGGAAACAAACCACTCTAGATGCCAAGCGTTAGACAGAACCAAGGCACTGCATGGTCCACGGACTCAGGCCTATGGGTAAAGTAACCGCTCCAGATGCCAAGCGTTAGACAGAACCAAGGCACTGCATGGTCCTCGGACTCAGGCCTATGGGGAAACTAACCGCTCTAGAGGCCAAGCGTTAGACAGAACCAAGGCACTGCATGGTCCTCGGACTCAGGCCTATGGGGAAACTAACCGCTCCAGAGGCCAAGCGTTAGACAGAACCAAGGCACTGCATGGTCCTCGGACTCAGGCCTATGGGGAAACTAACCGCTCCAGAGGCCAAGCGTTAGACAGAACCAAGGCACTGCATGGTCCCCGGACTCAGGCCTACGGGGAAACTAACCGCTCTAGAGGCCAAGAGTTAGACAGAACCAAGGCACTGCATTGTCCACGAACTCAGGCCTATGGGGAAACTAACCGCTCCAGATGCCACGCGTTAGACAGAACCAAGGCACTGCATGGTACTCGGACTCAGGCCTATGAGGAAACTGACCGCTCTAGATGCCAAGCGTTAGACAGAACCAAGGCACTGCATGGTCCTCGGACTCAGGCCTATGTGGAAGCTGACCGCTCCAGATGCCAAGCGTTAGGCAGAACCATGGCACTGCATGGTCCTCGGACTCAGGCCTATGGGGAAACTAACCGCTCTAGAGGCCAAGCGTTAGACAGAACCAAGGCACTGCATGGTCCTCGGACTCAGGCCTACGGGGAAACTAACCGCTCCAGAGGCCAAGCGTTAGACAGAACCAAGGCACTGCATGGTCCCCGGACTCAGGCCTACGGGGAAACTAACCGCTCTAGAGGCCAAGCGTTAGACAGAACCAAGGCACTGCATGGCCCTCGAACTCAAGCCTTTGGGGAAACTGAAAGCTCCAGATGCCAAGCGTTAGACAGAACCATGGCACTGCATAGTCCACGGACTCAGGCCTTTTGGGAAACAAACCACTCTAGATGCCAAGCGTTAGACAGAACCAAGGCACTGCATGGTCCACGGACTCAGGCCTATGGGGAAAGTAACCGCTCCAGATACCCAGCGTTAGACAGAACCAAGGCACTGCATGGTCCTCGGACTCAGGCCTATGGGGAAACTAACCGCTCTAGAGGCCAAGCGTTAGACAGAACCAAGGCACTGCATGGTCCTCGGACTCAGGCCTATGGGGAAACTAACCGCTCCAGAGGCCAAGCGTTAGACAGAACCAAGGCACTGCATGGTCCCCGGACTCAGGCCTACGGGGAAACTAACCGCTCTAGAGGCCAAGCGTTAGACAGAACCAAGGCACTGCATTGTCCACGGACTCAGGCCTATGGGGAAACTAACCGCTCCAGATGCCACGCGTTAGACAGAACCAAGGCACTGCATGGTACTCGGACTCAGGCCTATGGGGAAACTGACCGCTCTAGATGCCAAGCGTTAGACAGAACCAAGGCACTGCATGGTCCTCGGACTCAGGCTTATGGGGAAGCTGACCGCTCCAGATGCCAAGCGTTAGACAGAACCATGGCACTGCATGGTCCTCGGACTCAGGCCTATGGGGAAACTCACCGCTCCAGATGCCAAGCGTTAGACAGAACCAAGGCACTGCATGGTCCTCGGACTCAAGCCTATGGGGAAACTGACCGCTCCAGATGCCAAGCGTTAGACAGAACCAAGGCACTGCATGGTCCTCGGAATCAGGCCTATGGGGAAACTAACCGCTCCAGATGCCAAGCGTTGGACAGAACCAAGGCACTGCATGGTCCACGGACTCAGGCCAATGGGGAAAGTAACCGCTCCAGATGCCAGGCGTTAGACAGAACCAAGGCACTGCATGGTCCTCGAACTCAGGCCTTTGGGGAAACCGAACGCTCCAGATGCCAAGCGTTAGACAGAACCATGGCACTACATGGTCCACGGACTCAGGCCTTTGGGGGAACTAACCGCTCGAGATGCCAAGCGTTTGACAGAACCAAGGCACTGCATGGTCCACGGACCCAAGCCTATGGGGAAACTAACCGCTCCAGATGCCAAGCGTTAGACAGAACCAAGGCACTGCATGGTCCTCGGACTCAGGCCTATGGGGAAACTAACCGCTCCAGATGCCAAGCGTTAGACAGAACCAAGGCACTGCATGGTCCTCGGACTCAGGCCTATGGGGAAACTGACCGCACCAGATGCCAAGCGTTAGACAGAACCAGGGCATTGCATAGTCCTCGGACTCAGGCCTATGGCGAAACTAACTGATCCAGAGGCCAAGCGTTAGAGAGAACCAAGGCACTGCATGGTCCTCGGACTCAGGCCTATGGGGAAACTAACCGCTCCAGATGCTAAGTGTTAGACAGAACCAAGGCACTGCATGGTCCTCGGACTCAGGCCTATTGGGAAACTAACCGCTCCGGAGGCCAAGCGTTAGACAGAACCAAGGCACTACATGGTCCTTGGACTCAGGCCTATGGGGAAACTAACCGCTCCAGAGGCCAAGCGTTAGACAGAACCATGGGACTGCATGGTCCACGGACTCAGGCCTATGGGGAAACTAACCGCTCCAGATGCCAAGCGTTAGACAGAACCAAGGCACTGCATGGTCCTCGGACTCAGGCCTATGGGGAAACTGACCGCCCCAGATGCCAAACGTTAGACAGAACCAAGGCACTGCATGGTCCTCGGACTCAGGCCTATGGGGAAACTGACCGCTCCAAATGCCAAGCGTTAGACAGAACCAAGGCACTGCATGGTCCACGGACTCAAGCCTATGGGGAAACTAACCGCTCCAGATGCCAAGCGTTAGACAAAACCAAGGCACTGCATGGTCCACGGACTCAGGCCTATGGGGAAACTAACCGCTCCAGATGCCAAGCGTTAGACAGAACCAAGGCGCTGCTTGGTCCTCGGACTCAGGCCTATGGGGAAACTGACCGCTCCAAATGCCAAGCGCTAGACAGAACCAAGGCACTGCATGGTCCTCGGACTCGGGCCTATGGGGAAACTGACCGCTCCAGATGCCAAGCGTTAGACAGAACCAAGGCACTGCATGGTCCTCGGACTCAGGCCTATGGGGAAACTAACCGCTCCCGAGGCCAAGCGTTAGACAGAACCAAGGCACTGCATGGTCCTCGGACTCAGGCCTATGGGGAAACTAACCGCTACAGATGCCAAGCGTTAGACAGAAGCAAGGCACTGCATGGTCCTCGGACTCAGGCCTTTGGGGAAACAAACCGCTCCAGAGGCCAAGCGTTAGACAGAACCATGTCACTGCATGGTCCTCGGACTCAGGCCTACGGGGAAAGTAACCGCTCTAGAGGCCAAGCGTTAGACAGAACCAAGGCACTGCATGGTCCACGGACTGAGGCCTACAGGGAAACTAACCGCTCCAGATGCCAAGCGTTAGACAGAACCAAGGCACAGCATGGTCCATGGACTCAATCCTATGGGGAAACTAACCGCTCCAGATGCCAAGCGTTAGACAGAACCAAGGCACTGCATGGTCCTCGGACTCAGGCCTATGGGGAAACTGACCGCTCCAGATGCCAAGCGTTAGACAGAACCATGGCACTGCATGGTCCACGGACTCAGGCCTATGGGGAAACTAACCGCTCCAGATGCCAAGCGATAGACAGAACCAAGGCACTGCATGGGCCACGGACTCAGGCTTATGGGGAAACTAACCACTCCAGATGCCAAGCGTTAGACAGAACTAAGGCACTGCATGGTCCTCGGACTCAGGCCTATGGCGAAGCTGACCGCTCCAGATGCCAAACGTTAGACAGAACCATGGCACTGCATGGTCCTCGGACTCAGGCCTATGGGGAAACTCACCGCTCCAGATGCCAAGCGTTAGACAGAAGCAAGGCACTGCATGGTCCTCGGACACAGGCCTATGGGGAAACTGACCGCTCTAGATGCCAAGCGTTAGACAGAACCAAGGCACTGCATGGTCCTCGGACTCAGGCCTATGGGGAAACTAACCGCTCCAGATGCCAAGCGTTAGACAGAACGAAGGCACTGCATGGTCCATGGACTCAGGCCAATGGGGAAAGTAACCTCTCCAGATGCCAAGCGTTAGACGGAACCAAGGCACTGCATGGCCCTCGAACTCAAGCCTTCGGGGAAACTGAACGCTCCAGATGCCAAGCGTTAGACAGAACCATGGCACTGCATAGTCCACGGACTCAGGCCTTTTGGGAAACAAACCACTCTAGATGCCAAGCGTTAGACAGAACCAAGGCACTGCATGGTCCACGGACTCAGGCCTATGGGGAAAGTAACCGCTCCAGATGCCAAGCGTTAGACAGAACCAAGGCACTGCATGGTCCTCGGACTCAGGCCTATGGGGAAACTGACCGCTCCAAATGCCAAGCGTTAGACAGAACCAAGGCACTGCATGGTCCACGGACTCAAGCCTATGGGGAAACTAACCGCTCCAGATGCCAAGCGTTAGACAGAACCAAGGCACTGCATGGTCCACGGACTCAGGCCTATGGGGAAACTAACCGCTCCAGATGCCAAGCGTTAGACAGAACCAAGGCGCTGCATGGTCCTCGGACTCAGGCCTATGGGGAAACTGACCGCTCCAAATGCCAAGCGCTAGACAGAACCAAGGCACTGCATGGTCCTCGGACTCAGGCCTATGGGGAAACTGACCGCTCCAGATGCCAAGCGTTAGACAGAACCAAGGCACTGCATGGTCCTCGGACTCAGGCCTATGGGGAAACTAACCGCTCCCGAGGCCAAGCGTTAGACAGAACCAAGGCACTGCATGGTCCTCGGACTCAGGCCTATGGGGAAACTAACCGCTACAGATGCCAAGCGTTAGACAGAAGCAAGGCACTGCATGGTCCTCGGACTCAGGCCTTTGGGGAAACTAACCGCTCCAGAGGCCAAGCGTTAGACAGAACCATGTCACTGCATGGTCCTCGGACTCGGGCCTACGGGGAAACTAACTGCTCTAGAGGCCAAGCGTTAGACAGAACCAAGGCACTGCATGGTCCACGGACTGAGGCCTACAGGGAAACTAACCGCTCCAGATGCCAAGCGTTAGACAGAACCAAGGCACAGCATGGTCCATGGACTCAATCCTATGGGGAAACTAACCGCTCCAGATGCCAAGCGTTAGACAGAACCAAGGCACTGCATGGTCCTCGGACTCAGGCCTATGGGGAAACTGACCGCTCCAGATGCCAAGCGTTAGACAGAACCATGGCACTGCATGGTCCACGGACTCAGGCCTATGGGGAAACTAACCGCTCCAGATGCCAAGCGATAGACAGAACCAAGGCACTGCATGGGCCACGGACTCAGGCTTATGGGGAAACTAACCACTCCAGATGTCAAGCGTTAGACAGAACTAAGGCACTGCATGGTCCTCGGACTCAGGCCTATGGCGAAGCTGACCGCTCCAGATGCCAAACGTTAGACAGAACCATGGCACTGCATGGTCCTCGGACTCAGGCCTATGGGGAAACTCACCGCTCCAGATGCCAAGCGTTAGACAGAAGCAAGGCACTGCATGGTCCTCGGACACAGGCCTATGGGGAAACTGACCGCTCTAGATGCCAAGCGTTAGACAGAACCAAGGCACTGCATGGTCCTCGGACTCAGGCCTATGGGGAAACTAACCGCTCCAGATGCCAAGCGTTAGACAGAACGAAGGCACTGCATGGTCCATGGACTCAGGCCAATGGGGAAAGTAACCTCTCCAGATGCCAAGCGTTAGACGGAACCAAGGCACTGCATGGCCCTCGAACTCAAGCCTTTGGGGAAACTGAACGCTCCTGATGCCAAGCGTTAGACAGAACCATGGCACTGCATAGTCCACGGACTCAGGCCTTTTGGGAAACAAACCACTCTAGATGCCAAGCGTTAGACAGAACCAAGGCACTGCATGGTCCACGGACTCAGGCCTATGGGGAAAGTAACCGCTCCAGATGCCAAGCGTTAGACAGAACCAAGGCACTGCATGGTCCTCGGACTCAGGCCTATGGGGAAACTAACCGCTCTAGAGGCCAAGCGTTAGACAGAACCAAGGCACTGCATGGTCCTCGGACTCAGGCCTATGGGGAAAATAACCGCTCCAGAGGCCAAGCGTTAGACAGAACCAAGGCACTGCATGGTCCTCGGACTCAGGCCTATGGGGAAACTAACCGCTCCAGAGGCCAAGCGTTAGACAGAACCAAGGCACTGCATGGTCCCCAGACTCAGGCCTACGGGGAAACTAACCGCTCTAGAGGCCAAGCGTTAGACAGAACCAAGGCACTGCATTGTCCACGAACTCAGGCCTATGGGGAAACTAACCGCTCCAGATGCCACGCGTTAGACAGAACCAAGGCACTGCATGGTACTCGGACTCAGGCCTATGAGGAAACTGACCGCTCTAGATGCCAAGCGTTAGACAGAACCAAGGCACTGCATGGTCCTCGGACTCAGGCCTATGTGGAAGCTGACCGCTCCAGATGCCAAGCGTTAGACAGAACCATGGCACTGCATGGTCCTCGGACTCAGGCCTATGGGGAAACTCACCGCTCCAGATGCCAAGCGTTAGACAGAACCAAGGCACTGCATGGTCCTCGAACTCAGGCCTATGGGGAAACTGACCGCTCCAGATGCCAAGCGTTAGACAGAACCAAGGCAATGCATGATCCTCGGAATCAGGCCTATGGGGAAACTAACCGCTCCAGATGCGAAGCGTTAGACAGAACCAAGGCACTGCATGGTCCACGGACTCAGGCCAATGGGGAAAGTAACCGCTCCAGATGCCAAGCGTTAGACAGAACCAAGGCACTGCATGGTCCTCGAACTCAGGCCTTTGGGGAAACCGAACGCTCCAGATGCCAAGCGTTAGACAGAACCATGGCACTACATGGTCCACAGACTCAGGCCTTTGGGGGAACTAACCGCTCGAGATGCCAAGCGTTTGACAGAACCAAGGCACTGCATGGTCCACGGACTCAAGCCTGTGGGGAAACTAACCGCTCCAGATGCCAAGCGTTAGACAGAACCAAGGCACTGCATGGTCCTCGGACTCAGGCCTATGGGGAAACTAACCGCTCCAGATGCCAAGCGTTAGACAGAACCAAGGCACTGCATGGTCCTCGGACTCAGGCCTATGGGGAAACTGACCGCTCCAGATGCCAAGCGTTAGACAGAACCATGGCACTGCATGGTCCTCGGACTCAGGCCTATGGGGAAACTAACCGCTCCCGAGGCCAAGCGTTAGACAGAACCATGGCACTGCATGGTCCACGGACTCAGGCCTTTTGGGAAACAAACCACTCTAGATGCCAAGCGTTAGACAGAACCAAGGCACTGCATGGTCCACGGACTCACGCCTATGGGGAAACTAACCGCTCCAGATGCCAAGCGTTAGACAGAACCAAGGCACTGCATGGTCCTCGGACTCAGGCCTATGGGGAAACTAACCGCTCCAGAGGCCAAGCGTTAGACAGAACCAAGGCACTGCATGGTCCTCGGACTCAGGCCTATGGGGAAACTAACCGCTCCAGAGGCCAACCGTTAGACAGAACCGAGGCACTGCATGGTCCCCGGACTCAGGCCTATGGGGAAACTAACCGCTCTAGAGGCCAAGCGTTAGACAGAACCAAGGCACTGCATTGTCCACGGACTCAGGCCTATGGGGAAACTAACCGCTCCAGATGCCAAGCGTTAGACAGAACCAAGGCACTGCATGGTCCTCGGACTCAGGCCTATGGGGAAACTGACCGCTCTAGATGCCAAGCGTTAGACAAAACCAAGGCACTGCATGGTCCTCGGACTCAGGCCTATGGGGAAGCTGACCGCTCCAGATGCCAAGCGTTAGACAGAACCATGGCACTGCATGGTCCTCGGACTCAGGCCTATGGGGAAACTCACCGCTCTAGATGCCAAGCGTTAGACAGAACCAAGGCACTGCATGGTCCTCGGACTCAGGCCTTTGGGGAAACTGACCGCTCCAGATGCCAAGCGTTAGACAGAACCAAGGCACTGCATGGTCCTCGGACTCAGGCCTATGGGGAAACTAACCGCTCAAAAGGCCAAGCGTTAGACAGAACCAAGGCACTGCATGGTCCTCGGACTCAGGCCTATGGGGAAACTAACCGCTCTAGAGGCCAAGCGTTAGACAGAACCAAGGCACTGCATGGTCCTCGGGCTCAGGCCTATGGGGAAACTAACCGCTCCCGAGGACAAGCATTAGACAGAACCAAGACACTGCATGGTCCTCGGACTCAGGCCTATGGGGAAACTAACCGCTCCAGATGCCAAGCGTTAGACAGAAGCAAGGCACTGCAGGGTCCTCGGACTCAGGCCTATGGGGAAACTAACAGCTCTAGAGGTCAAGCGTTAGACAGAACCAAGGCACTGCACGGTCCTCGGACTCAGGCCTATGGGGAAGCTAACCGCTCTAGAAGCCAAGCGTTAGACAGAACCAAGGCACTGCATGGTCCACGGACTCAGGCCTATGGGGAAACTAACCGCTCCAGATGCCAAGCGTTAGACATAACCAAGGCACTGCATGGTCCACGGACTCAGGCCTCTGGGGAAACTAACCACTCCAGATGCCAAGCGTTAGACAGAACGAAGGCACTGCATGGTCCTCGCACTCAGGCCTATGGGGAAGCTGACCGCTCCAGATGCCATGCGTTAGACAGAACCATGGCACTGCATGGTCCTCGGACTCAGGCCTATGGGGAAACTCACCGCTCCAGATGCCAAGCGTTAGACAG
The DNA here is from genome assembly GCA_032727855.1 of Quercus ilex subsp. ballota. Taxonomy (NCBI): domain Eukaryota; kingdom Viridiplantae; phylum Streptophyta; class Magnoliopsida; order Fagales; family Fagaceae; genus Quercus; species Quercus ilex. Next base: position 46,329,020 of record CM064912.1, on the reverse strand, counting down.
AACCAAGGCACTGCATGGTCCTCGGACTCAGGCCTTTGGGGAAACTGACCGCTCCCAATGCCAAGCGTTAGACAGAACCAAGGCACTGCATGGTCCACGGACTCAGGCCTATGGGGAAACTAACCGCTCCAGATGCCAAGCGTTAGACAGAACGAAGGCACTGCATGGTCCTCGGACTCAGGCCTATGGGGAAACTGACCGCTCCAGATGCCAAACGTTAGACAGAACCAAGGCACTGCATGGTCCTCGGACTCAGGCCTATGGGGAAACTGACCGCTCCAAATGCCAAGCGTTAGACAGAACCAAGGCACTGCATGGTCCACGGACTCAAACCTATGGGGAAACTAACCGCTCCAGATGCCAAGCGTTAGACAGAACCAAGGCACTGCATGGTCCTCGGACTCAGGCCTATGGGGAAACTGACCGCTCCAGATGCCAAACGTTAGACAGAACCAAGGCACTGCATGGTCCTCGGACTAAGGCCTATGGGGAAACTAACCGCTCCAAATGCCAAGCGTTAGACAGAACCAAGGCACTGAATGGTCCTCGGACTCAGGCCTATGGGGAAACTAACCGCTCCAGAGGCCAAGCGTTAGACAGAACCAAGGCACTGCATGGTCTTTGGACTCAGGCCTATGGGGAAACTAACCGCTCCAGAGGCCAAGCGTTAGACAGAACCGAGGCACTGCATGGTCCACGGACTCAGGCCTATGGGGAAACTAACCGCTCTAGATGCCAAGCGTTAGACAGAACCAAGGCACTGCATGGTCCTCGGACTCAGGCCTATGGGGAAACTAAACGCTCCAGAGGCCAAGCGTTAGACAGAACCAAGGCACTGCATGGTCCTCGGACTCAGGCCTATGGGGAAACTAACCGCTCCAGATGCGAAGCGTTAGACAGAACCAAGGCACTGCATGGTCCACGGACTCAGGCCAATGGGGAAAGTAACCGCTCCAGATGCCAAGCGTTAGACAGAACCAAGGCACTGCATGGTCCTCGAACTCAGGCCTTTGGGGAAACCGAACGCTCCAGATGCCAAGCGTTAGACAGAACCATGGGACTACATGGTCCACAGACTCAGGCCTTTGGGGGAACTAACCGCTCGAGATGCCAAGCGTTTGACAGAACCAAGGCACTGCATGGTCCACGGACTCAAGCCTGTGGGGAAACTAACCGCTCCAGATGCCAAGCGTTAGACAGAACCAAGGCACTGCATGGTCCTCGGACTCAGGCCTATGGGGAAACTAACCGCTCCAGATGCCAAGCGTTAGACAGAACCAAGGCACTGCATGGTCCTCGGACTCAGGCCTATGGGGAAACTGACCGCTCCAGATGCCAAGCGTTAGACAGAACCAAGGCACTGCATGGTCCTCGGACTCAGGCCTATGGGGAAACTAACCGCTCCCGAGGCCAAGCGTTAGACAGAACCATGGCACTGCATGGTCCACGGACTCAGGCCTTTTGGGAAACAAACCACTCTAGAAGCCAAGCGTTAGACAGAACCAAGGCACTGCATGGTCCACGGACTCACGCCTATGGGGAAACTAACCGCTCCAGATGCCAAGCGTTAGACTGAACCAAGGCACTGCATGGTCCTCGGACTCAGGCCTATGGGGAAACTAACCGCTCTAGAGGCCAAGCGTTAGACAGAACCAAGGCACTGCATGGTCCTCGGGCTCAGGCCTATGGGGAAACTAACCGCTCCCGAGGACAAGCGTTAGACAGAACCAAGACACTGCATGGTCCTCGGACTCAGGCCTATGGGGAAACTAACCGCTCCAGATGCCAAGCGTTAGACAGAAGCAAGGCACTGCAGGGTCCTCGGACTCAGGCCTATGGGGAAACTAACAGCTCTAGAGGTCAAGCGTTAGACAGAACCAAGGCACTGCACGGTCCTCGGACTCAGGCCTATGGGGAAGCTAACCGCTCTAGAAGCCAAGCGTTAGACAGAACCAAGGCACTGCATGGTCCACGGACTCAGGCCTATGGGGAAACTAACCGCTCCAGATGCCAAGCGTTAGACATAACCAAGGCACTGCATGGTCCACGGACTCAGGCCTCTGGGGAAACTAACCACTCCAGATGCCAAGCGTTAGACAGAACGAAGGCACTGCATGGTCCTCGCACTCAGGCCTATGGGGAAGCTGACCGCTCCAGATGCCATGCGTTAGACAGAACCATGGCACTGCATGGTCCTCGGACTCAGGCCTATGGGGAAACTCACCGCTCCAGATGCCAAGCGTTAGACAGAACCAAGGCACTGCATGGTCCTAGGACTCAGGCCTTTGGGGAAACTGACCGCTCCCAATGCCAAGCGTTAGACAGAACCAAGGCACTGCATGGTCCACGGACTCAGGCCTATGGGGAAACTAACCGCTCCAGATGCCAAGCGTTAGACAGAACGAAGGCACTGCATGGTCCTCGGACTCAGGCCTATGGGGAAACTGACCGCTCCAGATGCCAAACGTTAGACAGAACCAAGGCACTGCATGGTCCTCGGACTCAGGCCTATGGGGAAACTGACCGCTCCAAATGGCAAGCGTTAGACAGAACCAAGGCACTGCATGGTCCACGGACTCAAACCTATGGGGAAACTAACCGCTCCAGATGCCAAGCGTTAGACAGAACCAAGGCACTGCATGGTCCTCGGACTCAGGCCTATGGGGAAACTGACCGCTCCAGATGCCAAACGTTAGACAGAACCAAGGCACTGCATGGTCCTCGGACTCAGGCCTATGGGGAAACTAACCGCTCCAAATGCCAAGCGTTAGACAGAACCAAGGCACTGCATGGTCCTCGGACTCAGGCCTATGGGGAAACTAACCGCTCCAGAGGCCAAGCGTTAGACAGAACCAAGGCACTGCATGGTCCTTGGACTCAGGCCTATGGGGAAACTAACCGCTCCAGAGGCCAAGCGTTAGACAAAACCGAGGCACTGCATGGTCCACGGACTCAGGCCTATGGGGAAACTAACCGCTCTAGATGCCAAGCGTTAGACAGAACCAAGGCACTGCATGGTCCTCGGACTCAGGCCTATGGGGAAACTAAACGCTCCAGAGGCCAAGCGTTAGACAGAACCAAGGCACTGCATGGTCCTCGGACTCAGGCCTATGGGGAAACTAACCGCTCCAGATGCCAAGCGTTAGACAGAACCAAGGCACTGCATGGTCCTCGGACTTAGGCCTATAGGGAAACTAACCGCTCCAGAGGCCAAGCGTTAGACAGAACCGAGGCACTGCATGGTCCTCGGACTCAGCCTATGGGGAAACTAACCGCTCCAAAGGCCAAGCGTTAGACAGAACCGAGGCACTGCATGGTCCTCGGACTCAGGCCTATAGGGAAACTAACCGCTCCAGATGCCAAGCGTTAGACAGAACCAAGGCACTGCATGGTCCTCGGACTCAGGCCTATGGGGAAACTGACCGCTCTAGATGCCATGCGTTAGACAGAACCGTGGCACTGCATGGTCCTCGGACTCAGGCCTATGTGGAAACTAACCGCTCCAGATGCCAAGCGTTAGACAGAACCAAGGCACTGCATGGTCCTCGGACTCAGGCCTATGGGGAAACTAACCGCTCTAGAGGCCAAGCGTTAGACAGAACCAAGGCACTGCATGGTCCTCGGACTCAGGCCTATAGGGAAACTAACCGCTCCAGATGCCAAGCGTTAGACAGAACCAAGGCACTGCATGGTCCTCGGACTCAGGCCTATGGGGAAACTAACCGCTCCAGATGCCAAGCGTTAGACAGAACTAAGGCTCTGCATGGTCCTCGGACTCAGTCTCACGGGGAAGCTAAATACTTCGGATGAACCTAAGTGTTAGGCAGAACCAAAGCTCTGCACGGTCCTCGGACTCAGGCTCACGGGGAAACCAACCACCTTAGATGATACTAAGAGTTAGACAGAACCAAGGCTCTGCATGGTCCCAGGAGTCAGGCCTATGGGGAAACTAACTCCTTCAGAGGATTTCAGGTGTTGGACAGAACCAAAAGCGCTGCATAATCCCAGGACTCAGACCTATGGGGAAACTAACTAATTCAGAGGATTCTAAGTGTTAGACAGAACCTAAAGCACTGTACGGTCCTCGGACTTAAGCTCATGGGGAAGCCAACCACATCAAGGAGAACTTAAGTGTCAACCTAAAGAATTTTCTACCCGGCCCTTAGGGAAAGATGGGCCCACTCGAGCATACATGCCCTCGCTGCAACAATTGGTGCCGCGTCTGGCCGAGGTGCAATTGAAGATGAAATTATGCAAGTAAAGAAAGAACGAATAACGTGCAAGTCAGCAAACAACCGCAACAAACAGGAAAAGAAATAAAACTCGCATTCCATTAAGTTCACAAATATTACATGGTGGGTACCGCATTACAGTCACAAAGCCAAAAGAAAAAAGAAGAAAATACAAAGGACCAGGAAGACAACAGGGTCGGAGGGCCTGCCCCACTCACTTATACTCCTCCCTCGGCTGGGGGCTGGACCATAGCAGCATCAAGGCTTTCTGAACTTTGGCCAGAGGGGACGGCCTGCAAATGCGAAGCAGGAATAGCTGCCTCCTCAGCAGCAGGAGCTCTAGCTCCAGCGCCAGACTTCACAGCCTCCTGGGGCGCCTCCCCAACAGGGCCCTCACCCGATTCTGCCACCTTGGAAGGATCACTTCCTTGGGCGGGCTCAGCAGTTGATGTGTCCTCACCCGCAACAGTGCCGGTTTCCTCCGCAGCCTCCTCGGCCTCAGCGCCACTTGGAGCCGCCTCGCGGATGGCAGGAGGATAGTACACATTCTCCTCCTTCCACAAATCGGATGAGGCCTCGATCCCAGCCTGCCTGAGAGCCTCCCTCCAAACCTCGGCAGAGTAGCGCCTGCACAACCCGGGGACTTCAGACCTAAATGTTGCTGCTGTCTCTTCCATCCCCGTGGCGTAAGCCTCCTCCTCGGCTTCCTTCATAGCGGCCAGGGCTTCCTCCCTGCCCTGGTCAGCCTCAAACTTGGCCCTCACGGCTTCGTCCCTCGCCCACTCGGCTGCCTTCTTGTCCGACTCGGCGGCAGCCACCTTCTTGGGCAAATCTGCAAGCAACCCCTTTGCAGTCTTCAGCTGCTCCTCCGCCTCAGCCAGGCGCTTCGAGTAATCCTCGGCCTGCTTCTGAAAACCGGCGAGACCGGACTGGGCAGTGTCCCGGGCACTGGTCATCGCACTCAGCTCCTCCCGGGCCTTGGATAGATCAGCCTCAGAGTGCTTAAGAACTTGGGTGGCCTCCAGACGTTTCTCGCGCTCCACCTCCATGGCTTTCCCCTGGTCACGGGCCACGTCCTCCAACCTATAAGTAACTTAAACGGCCTGTCCAACAAAACAAATACGCCATCAGCTGAGACCAAAAAGCGGAAAGGAAGAGCTACAACTAGGAAAAGTCACAAGTATTGAGGGGCTTACCATCCCCAAGTACCGCTTGAGGCAGAGGAAGACTTCCCTGCTCCTCATAGTCGCCAGCTCTGCCATGTCGGCTGGGAGTAACAGGCACCTCTCCACCGCGTCTGCCACGTATATGCCCTCGCCCTCGTTGAAATCTCTGAGGGAGGAGTCTTCCCTCAGCGGCGCCCCGCGGAGCATGGGGGTAGGAAGCCAAGCCTGAGGCTCGGGCTGGTCGTCGACCTGTTTGTCCTGGCCTTGGGAGCCTATCTTCAACTGTTTGGACGGCCGTCAATCATCACTCTCTTCCCGTGGGGACTTGGACCTCTCCTTAGCTGGCCTCTTGCCCTTATCCTTCTTCTGCTTGGGATCAGAGGGCTCACGTCTGGAAGGCAGACTCGTCTTGGGCAGAGAGGGAGTAAGCCCTGATTGGGTAGAAGTCGACTTGCCCTGGGCAGAACGAGTCTTTGGAGGAGGGGGAGGGAGCTCCGACTTAGATTTCTCCGGCTGGCCTTCGATCAGTTCCGCCAAGCTAACTTGCGGCTTCTTCTTGTAGCCCATTTTCTGCCGAGAAGAGGACTTGGACGCTGAGAAATCCGCTTCGGTCAGACGAGGGTCACCCAAATCTCCTGGAGGGTCCTCGGACTGGTGTGCTTGATCAAACACGTCAAATTCGTCCTCGGCGGGGCCAAAATCAGCAACCTCCACTTCCCTCTCAGGGCCTACTTCGGCGGGTTCTGAGATTCTAAGGGAGGAGGAGGGACCCGCAGGTATTGCGCCTTCTGATGTGGAGGGCACCTCAGAGAACCGAAACCCGTCCTCGGTCACAGTTATCTTCCGAAGCCGAGGATCCTTTGCTCTAATCACGTGCTTCGGCGCCGCAAATGACTTGTGAGCCGGGTCGTATTTCAAAATTTCGTGAGCGGCCCTAACCTGATTATCGGCGTCGTTCACAAAAACCTCTGCCCTCAGCGCCTTTTGCAAGTCTTCCCGGTTGATTAGGCTGAAGTGGCGCGTGATTAGAAACCAAACAGTGCGAGAGAAAGAGGGACGAGAGAAAAGATGGAACTGATTAGGGTCCTAGAACTCTCTCTCCCTATTTTCCCACTGCCCACCTGGGGTCCCCTCCGTCGTCGGGCAGTGAAGGCCATCATGCCACTCTCCGGACACGATGAGAAAGTCTTTGTTCAACCCCTTACTGGACTCAGGGAGACACTGAATGAGCCGGACTCTGTCATCTCTGGTCTTCAGATAGTAAGTTTCGCCCTTCAGGCACTGGAGATTATAGCACCAGTTGACGTCATGGTGGGTCAATCTCAGGCCCATTTTTTCATTTAGGGCATCCACACAGCCCAGAACCCTAAAGACGTTGATGGCACACTGAGTGGGGGCTAGCCGGAAGTGCATCAGATAGTCCCTCATCACCGGACCCATGGGTATCCTCATGCCACCTTCAACAAAGGCAACGATGGGAATCACTACCTCACCCTCCTGCCTCCGAAAGCGCCACTCACCCTCCGCACAATACCTCAAGCCCACATTGGCCAGTATCTTGTAGTCGGCGATAAATTTCTCCATCGCCTCCTCAGTGAAGACATACTTCTTAAAAATACCCATCCCAAATAAAGCCTAAACGAGCTAAGAGGGAGCAAACGAAAAAGAGGCAAAGAAGGAGAAGGAGAAAGTTCAAAGAGAAATAGAGTGACTTACAGAAAGGTGTAGAAGCTCCTCGGACAGGTCTTTTATGCTGGAGATGTAGACTCTTGAGTGCAAAGAAGCAGAGGAACCGGACTTTCAAATGGGTATTTATACCCTAAAATCAAGAAACAGAGCGGGTTTTCCCACCCCCAACCGTTAGGCAAGTCCCCACCGTTGGATTGACATCCTCCCGTTGAACGTGGGGAGCACAAAGCCATCAGGATTTAATGAAGGGCACGTTGCGCCCTTCAAGGCGTCGGTAACGCTTCTGAGGCAGGCGAAAAGACTCTAGTACCCCCAGAGGGCCAAACTCAACGGTACATGACGCGTGCCCGAGGACATCAAAATCCTCCTCTCCGCCCGAGGACGCGGACAGCAAAATTTTGAGGGACTATTGTGGGGCCAAATAATCCCACAGCCCAACCCACTTCATTCCTGGGCCGAAGGCCCGAGCCGAGGAGACGTCTAAGTCCGAGGATGACCTCATCATCGGACGTCCGAGAGTTTGAGGAACATGTTCGCAGCAAGCGGTCATCTCCACACTAAACGCACCTGACAACCGCCCTGGCCGCATTAATGAGGAAAGGACCTTCACCAGTATCGCCTTGGTTGCCGCGACTCCCAAAGAGACTGGAAAGGCGGCTGATGGGACAAGCACCTGAGCAAAGGTCATGATCACTCAACAAGTGTAGGGCTAGGATTGGTTGGGCAATGGATATATAATGTAAGGAAATCCTTTCTGAAAGGGGGGAGAGACTCTAAGAAAGAAAGAAATGGAGGACAAAAAGGGCAAGGGCCTCCTCGGCCCATGGCCGAGGAGCCCATCCCAGTTGTAAACTGTGTTAAGTCTATTTCCTTAAGTAAAAGAGACCGGAGTTCACGCCACTCGAGCGCCGGCCGGCGCCTAGACCTTCGACCCACTCTCTATAAATTCATTGCGGGGTTCGTTGGGCTTTTGACCCGTGTCCATTGGGCTTGGGCAACCAAAAACCCAGTCCCTACAGCATGTCTTCTATTTCCTTTGTATTTTGAGAATTGAGAACTATTTTTGTTTCCAACTTGTTTTTAGTTACCAAACAAGTTTTTTGGGTAAAAAAATAGAAAACTATTCTTAAGAATAAAAAACAGGGGAAAAAAACAGTTAACAAACATACCCTAAGTGCGTACTCTTATAGTTTATAGGGCAAGTATTACACGAGTAATAGTTTAAGGGGGTAAATGTCCATTCTCGTAGTTTATAGGGTTAAATGTAAAAGATGTATAGTTTAGGGGATAAAAGTGTAATTTTTTTACTTCAATCATGTGGTAGCTAGTAAGTTAGGACTGTAAATAAACCAAGCTGATCATGAACAACTCGAGCTTGGCTTGATAAAAAAAACTCTTTCATGTTTGTTTTTTTATAAATAAGTCAAGCTTGAGCCTTAGTTTTAGGCTTGTTTATGAAACAAGCCAAGCCTAAGCAAAAAAATTTGTTCACGAATATGCTCGTGAGCTATAAGGCTTGATACAAAACAATTCAAACATAGACTCAATTATAAGACCGCTATCTATTACCTTTTTTATTTTTTTTCATTCCTTCTAAACTGACCAAATACCACTTTAGACTTTAGTTACATTTAAAAATAAATTAATTAATTAAGTAGGTTACATATGATCCTTCCTTATTAATCATTTATTGTAAAGTTATGAAACATGTTAGTATTTTTCCATTCATAATAGTTACAAACAAGTATTTTTCTAATTCTTCACCATCTAACGTAAATGTAAAACTTGTATTTTGAACAATTACTAAAGTTGTAGACAAGAAAGGATGAATGAGAATGGATTTAATTATGTAAATTTTTAATTTGAATAATGGCTAATCATAAGTAAGACTAAATGTATAATAAAATGAGTATTTAATAACGTAATTTTCTTAGATCTCAAGCTCAAAAGCTTGACTTGAGCTCGAGTTTAGCTTGATATTAAGTTTGAGCTTGGCTTGACTAATTTATCAAGTCAAGCCAAGCCAAGCCAAATTCAAACTTTTTTGGTTTTTTCATGAGTTTAACCTCAAATATTATTTTTAGGCTTGTCACAAGCTTTAGCCAAGGTTGAGTTCTTGACTTTTCCTGACGAGCCAAGATTGAACATGCACTACTCGGCAAAATTTGGCTCGTTTATTGCCCTACAATAATAGCCTAGTAAGTTATGAGATGAGTTTTATTTATTTATTATTTAAAATCATTTTATAACGCATCAAACACCTGAAACTGGGGGAAAATAGTTAACTAACCATAACTTTTGAACTATATAGTTAGTAAGCCCGGTTTATAAAGAATATAACTTACTAGCATATCGAGTCTCAAAGACTCGATTTTGTCTTTATAAATCGAGTCTTTAAGGCTCGGTTTTTCTAGTTTGACGTGGTGATATTCCAGGTGGAGTACACTTGGAACTCGAGTCTTTAAGACTCGATTTGTATACCGAGTCTTAGAGCGTCGATTTAGCGCCACGTAGACGCCACGTGAATTTTGAGTCTTAGAGACTCGGTTTGCTAAAAGGGAAACCGAGTTTCAGAAACTCGATTTTTAAATGTCAATTACCCACGTCCTAGTCATGTCTAGTCCCATCTGTGTGTCCCATCTAGTCAGTCCCACTGGCTTCTTCATTGTTTTGGTCATGTGGCTTCTTCACAGTCAGTCATCCACTGGCTTCTTCACTGTTTTAGTCATGTGGCTTCTACACTATTTTGGTCATCATGTCCTGCACGTTCTCTTAACACATTCAGTAGAACTCTCAACACACATTGATCCTCTCTCAGAACTAAAAAGCACAGCTTCTCTCAGTCATACACACATCTTCTTCAGTAGCAGAGCAAAACATTGCTCCTCTCTTAACTCTCATTCATTGTAGTCTCTGTCTCTCACTCCCCCTCTCACTCTGATACAATCCCAGCAGTACATTTGCACATCCTCATGTCAGGTAAGGGTCTCCTCACTCTCTAGTTGGTTGTTTAGTATATATAACTGCTTTAGAAAGTGTTGCTTGCATTGAATTTGTCATGACATTTCCTGATAATATATATATATATATATATTTATTTATTTATTTATTTATTTATTACATATACTTATATATATTTATATATATATACACACATATACTTATATATATAAATATATAAACATATATATATATATATATATATTAACATATAAACATATATATATATATTTATTTATTTTTATTTTTATTTATTTTTATTTATTTATATATATATATATATATATATATACCACTTTATATATACATTTATAGATTTATATATTTATATATATTTATATATACCACTTTATATATATATCCCAATTCCTGATATGCAGAGCATGTTTCCGCATCCAATCAACACCGACCTTCCCCCTCAAATCAATGGCATAAAGCACGGAGTCAGTGTCAACATTGCGGGGAATTTCTTGGATCATCCCAAATTGACGAACGACACGATCCGGTGTATGTATCTCTACTAGGTGGAAACATACAAACGGCACCGTTGCCGTCCACACAGCCCTCCCTGCAACGCACCATGGCAGAAGGTCCTTGAAATGGGCTTCATACGGCTGCCACACCACCTACTGTACCCCAAAAACAAGTACGCAACACATTAGGCAACTATGTTTCTATTTCAAAGTTCACGAAACGTATATCTTTAATCTAAACATGTTAACATCTTGAACAAGGCATTTTCATACCTAGTCTTGCAACATTAAAGCTATTTGCTGGCGATACCTGTCCCTGAAGATGTGGGCAGGCCTGTTTTTCTTGTTTGGGACCCACAACCACCTACAACAATCAAGAACAAATGATCAATATCTAGAACTTTCCTACTAAGATCATGTAATGACTAAAACTATCATGTAATCACATATAACTACTAAGATAATCTTATAGATGTTTACTCAATGAATAATATCACTAGAGTAAGATACAATCCTTATAAAGCAGAGACTTACTTCAGGGACAATGGAGCACGCACTAGAGGACCATAAGCACCCATTGGCGGGCCACGCTCAACTGCCGGGCACAAATAGGGGAACCTGGCCCATGCCCAATATTGGACCAACAATAACCACCCATCGATCTGACTGGTGTCCTTATGGCTTGCCCTGCATAACTCTCGGTACAACTATGCAAGGCAAGCACTTCTCCAACTGTACCTTCGTGGGTTGCGAAGGTCTTCCAACTGCTGTACCCACATTAGATGCACCCTATCGCCAAATTTGTCCATGAATATTGTGTCCCCTAGTAGCGCTAGGATGTAGCATCGTGCGTACCGATGCAGTTGATCCTCTTCAGCATTAGGCAGCAATGGTTCAGCAACTTGCTGCAAAAGCCGGTTGATAAGAATCCTCTGGCCATTAAGTTCCTTATGCTGGTCTTGAGTTAAAGGGTCAAATCCAAGGAATTCCCGACACACATTTGTCCAGAGTTTCTGATTGCTCCCTGTTATAGCGTCACCACCAACAGGAAGCCCGAGAAAGACCTCCACATCTTGCAATGTGATGGTGATCTCACCATGTGGCATGTGGAAGGTGTGAGTCTCGGGCCGCCATCGCTCCACTAAGGCCGTTATCAGGCCATTGTCAATCTCTCTGCCCGGGAGCCAGAGGAGTCCCTCCAAACCGAGTGCCTTAATGATGTGAACGACTCGGTCGTCCACCATTGGCTCTCGATTGGAGAACTCTTCACTACGGGCACGACAGGTAAGGGACCCTAGATCCTGCACATGACAAAACCATGGATTAATATATGACAACAATTGCGTGAAATCATGGTATGAAGAAGTTAAATGCGTGTACATTGGTTAAATCTGTAGTGTTGTGTTTTACCTACCCCTTCCAAATAACTTCGGACCGATGGGTAGGCTGCAACTTCAACACCGAATCGTCAATAGGACTAGGATGCGTATGGTCAATCCGTCCAGCATTTGCAGCAACCATACTACACAAGAATGATAACAAATTAGCACATAATACACATGATTCATAAAACAAAAAAAAAAAACAAAAAAACAAAAAAATCTAAGACATTTGAGAGAAAAACAACTTATATTAATTCTTTACGTTATTTTCAAAACTTACTATCCAAGTTTATAACAAAACTCTAAGTTCTCAATAAAACTTACTATCCAAAGTCATATAACGTAAAGAAGTCAAAGTTTAGTGGCATTTTCATACAATATGTCTATATCAAAACAAAACTCTAATGATCACCCATTTTACTATTCTGGAATACATGAATCCCTGTTTCCAGGCCAATTTTTTGTCCATCTTAATGATCTACCTAGATTGATTCATTCAAATGTTCTTGATTCATTCAAATGTCCAACATAAATAAACATACAAAAGCAAACAGTAACACGCAAAAATGTGCAATTTTATATGAGCACAGTGCAATAATGTACTTTGATTTATTAATCTAAAAGAGGAGTACATTATGGCTCAATTAATTGTTTAAGATGCAGGAAGACAAATACGGTAGACCATCTAAAAGAAAATTAAGCCCTTGTGAAGAGAAACTCATCAAATCACAAGTTCACAAATAGCAGTTCCAGTAACTTGCAAGACAAATATAACAAAAACCAAAGAGAAAACATTCTATCAGGCTGTGGCGTAAAACCAGTGTTTTACGCCAGCCAATATATTCCTGCCACGTGGACAATATATTAAATCACTCTCCAAACAGACAAAAACTCACACCATTCACCTCAGACAAAAGTTCATGCCATTCACCTCTGCTTCCTCTGCTTCCTTCACGCCGAACCTCCACCGCCGCCACACAGATCGCCGAAGCAGAATGATTTCAAAGAAGAAAGAGTTCTCTCCATGCCCTCTGCTTCTTCCTCTGGGGTTGTGCCATCCTTTGCTTGCCCAAACCTCCACCACACCACACACCGAAGCTCACCGCCACAGAGGTCGCCGGAGCTGTGCGTGGAGCTTGGAAACATACCGAAGCCGCCGTGAGCCACGATCCAAAGGTTTGTTTTTCATGATTTTCCCTTTTCCCCAATTTGGATTTCGAATTATTGATGGGTTTTTCTGTTTTCTGGGTTTATGGCTTCAGTACAGTTGTGCTTGGGATTTTGGGTTTTGGAATTGGAGTTTAAGGGTTCTGGGTATTGCTAGTTTTGTGCTAATAATGCTCATTACTAATAGCTTGAGGTTTTGTGCTAATTTTGGGTTTTGTGCTAATATTATTAGTCTTTGAATTGTTACTGCTGGGTGTGATTTTGAGAAGAGAAAACATTATTGATTGGTTTTTCTGGGTTTATGGGTTTATCAAACCTGTGGATGTTTGAGGAGGCCAGGGAATATTGGGATATTTCTGTGTATGTTCTTGGTTTTCGGATTTCTAAACCTGTTGATTTCTCCCACTCATTGGGTGATCACTTGTCCAAGAATTTAGTGGAGCGCCTATCTGCTCTGAGAACTTGTATCATTTTAGAAAAAACTTGATATTGCTTTACTAATTGTGAGACCTCAGTTATTGAAACATTGGATAATTTTGTTGTTTGTAGGAGGTTCAACCTTAGCTGATCTACAGTAGGCTCTGGAAGATTACTTGCCTATTCTTTTAGGACTAGTTAAAGATGGTAAAGCGTGTATTATTGCCACTATGATTTGAATGTTTTAACTGTTTTGGATAATTCATAATAGTGGCGCTTATCTGTTATTTGCAGGAAGTCATCTACAATACAAGGTACAATTTGTATGGGTAAATCAGGAGGATGACGCAGAGGTGGAAGTATAGGACTAATCTATCAATTTTCAAATTTCTGTTCTGCCTTTCATTTCTAGTTGTCATTACATCCCTCCTCTGTTCAGTGGAATTGATGTTTTTATATGGATCAATACTATTGCAGGAAACAGGCATGTCTAATGCTTGGTATGAGGTGTTATCAGTTTTGCACTTGATGGCAATGCTATCATTATCACAGGCCAACTTATTACTTCTCCCAAGAACATCTGCCGATGGTTACCAGCCAAAGGTATCAGAAGGTAGTTTTACTGCAAAACTTTATGCTTGAGTTATTGTGACCTCTAATTTTGTTATTTATTTGTAAATTTACATTGGCTATCATGTATAAACTTATAATAGAGAAACATCTGGTTCCAAATTTATAATAGAATTATATTGGGACATTTTTTTTTTTATATATATATAAAGTTTTCTCTTTGTTCAACATTTCCGAAGAGTAATATCAAAATTTTGAACGTATTTTTATTCCTAATAGTCTTCAATGGTTTAGGGAAATTTTGTTTCATCTGGTAAGAAAATACTATACCAAGTTGGTCTTTCAAGCTTGGAGGCTGCTTATTCATTTTAATTTGTTTCTCTTCCTTGCCATAGATTTGTGGTAACTATAGTTGGTGTTAAGTGTTCTACTAAAATATTTATTTTTGTTGTAATTGTATAAGTATTCTACTAGATTTTGTGGCGTTTGTATCCCTTCCTTTGTAGACTTTTTTAATAATTTGAATTTTAGCTTGTAATTATTTAGAGGGAGTCTATGTATGTTGCTTTTATATAGATTTTCTTGTTACTAATACAGTTTGAATCACTTGTCAAATAATAAGTTTACTAATAGAGTTTGCTGCTGACTGAGTTTGTATGATCTCATGCTTGAAGGTGACTACTGATCTATTCCTAGCTCTTCAAAATCCCAAGAAATGTCTTTGCCCCTTTTGGAACATTGGTTGAAGAGATCTAGTGGAGAGCATCACACTTCAGAAAAGTTTTTAGTTTTACAAATTCTTTATGTAATCAAGCAGCTCATGTAATAGCAAAGGAAGCTCTCAAGAGAAATTCTAAGGGAATTTGGGTGGAGGAATGCCCCCTTTACTTCTTAATTTTGTATAGATAGACAAATATATGGTAGACTAGGAAGATATTGTATATGCTCTAGAACATGTCTTGTATGCTTGAGATTTGATATTGTTTCAAAAGCCTTTCAGTCGGAGGTGTCTTATATCGTACTGAGCAAGTTTGCTCCTAGTGTATAGTTTGCTTTGTTTTGAAAAAAATTTCTACCGTTTAAATAATAAGGCTTACAGAAGGTGCTCTTATCATCTCTTCTTGTGGTTTGGTTTTGTGTTTGCAAGAATTGGATTATTTGAGGAATCCTCTTAGTAATGATTAGATCCATCTTTGCATGACTGCTTATTTACAGTTGAACTCAAATCTCTACTACTGAAGCCAAATATCTGTGAAATTAGTCTTTAAGCGGTTTTCTTATAACTTCTTTACCATATATATTGTATAAGGAAGTGTTGCAAGTGGAGCACATAGGATGGCGCACATAGTCGAGCCATTTTTCCAGCTTAGGATGCTATTTTTCTAATTTAGAATCATGTTTTGTAATCTTTGACATAAGTTGTGGACAAATGCTCTAATGGTTATTTATATACCAATTGGTTTGGTAATGGTGTACTAGTGTTTTTTTTTTTTTTTTTTTTTTTGAGGAGATACTAGTGTTTTGAGTATACTTTGTACATTTGAATATATGGAATTAGGATACATTTCAGATTTATAGCTTGTTTTGAAGCAAAAGATCATAAAAAGAAAAATTCTCCAAATGCAAATCATGAATGGAAACAACATAAGTTTTTATTTTATTTTGAAGATATGACTGAAATTCATTCAGCAGCAAAGAAACATTACAAAACCAGCCAACACAGTAGATTCAGAAGCAAGGAAAAACAAAAGGACCAGCACCAATCTAGACCACAACTAGACTCAATTACAAAGAAACCTCAGAGCTTACAGAGGTTACTACCAAAAATCTCGCTTGTTAAATTCATAAGAACCTCAAATCACTTATACAAAAGTTGCAAAAGAAATTCAACATGAGACCATTCAAGGTTCACATTTTAAACAAAGAAAGCAATCTACAAATCAGATACATATAGTACTTCCTACTAAGGGTTACAAATGCTTGCTCAACTTTTGGGAAGTTTCTCCATCTTCTACTGCAAGATCTCTTTTATACTTAACACTTAGGCTTTGCCACCATATGCACCCTAGTTGTTAGTTTAATATAAGTATGATCTTGTTTTCTTTGCTTCACTCACCACAAAACCCAAGGCCTGTAACACAAAACAAGAAATCACAGTACATATTAATTGCTATGAATTTACAGTCACAGTACATGACAATAATATCTTTCCAAAAGCAATAAACAAGTAGGACTAATTGAGTTCTGCAGCAGCTCTAAGGAAATAAAATCTTTGTTCAATTTCTCATATTTTAGGAGGCACAACTGCTTTTTCTCACTAATAGAATTATAGAAAGACCATTATAAGTCACTTGTCACTGATATCAAATTCTCTCCTAAGTCAAATATAGTTGCCCAATTTGGCTTTTTTACTTTTTAGTTTTTACCTCCAAAATCTATTGCTTCAATTAAATCAACATCACAACCTTTGTCTATTAAAAAGAAAAAACACCACCTTTGAACAGATTGACCAAGACATGTGCACAAAGTAAGATTCATAGATTGGCTAAGGCATGAGTTCCTCTAAAATTTTGTAAATTGATAAATGCAACAGGGAGCATCAATTGGACAAAAACAAGAAATCAAGGAAAGAAAAAAAAAATTGCATATGGCGTTAAATTCAACAGAGAACTTACATTAGGCATTCAAATTAGTCATGCCTTCCAAAGATAGTTTTTTGAACTTTTATATAAAATTTGATCAGCATATAACTTAAAAATAAAAGATTTTGTCAATGTTTTGAAATTTGAAATTTATTCTTTAGTAATTTTGTCAACTGCAGGGCACTTTCCATTCAATCACAGCACATTCGGCCATACCCAACAACCCCAATTTTCAAACCCAAGAAAAATTATCAAGCTTTAGACTCCCTAATAAAACCTAGTTATGAAACAAAACAAGACTAAAGGGTTTCAAAAATAAAAAGAAAAAAAGACATTAGAGAGAGAAATCGAAAATGAAAGAGGCCCATACCCAACTACAGTTACCAGAGTTCTATAGCAAGGAAGGGGAAAAAATTCAATTATAGAAAGGGATATCAAAATTTTACCTTATCTAATAAACAGAGGTGAGTGGCTGAAATGCACAGTCGGTTGTTGGAGCATCATCGTTGGGTGATGGCACATCGGACGCGGTGTAGGTGCAGGGAGAAGACCGTCGCTGGGTTTTGATGAGAGGGAGAGAGAAACAGAGATGAGAGGGATCAGAGAGAAGAACATCGCTGGGTTTTGGGATATTACGTGGGTTATAATCATGTGTAACAAGGTGTATTAAATTTAAAGTTGTTGTGTGATGTGGCGCTTTATTATTGGTGGCGTAAAGCAGCTCTTTTACGCCACCTCCGGACAGAATGTACTCTCAAAACCAAAATATACTAACGTCATAAATTAAGCAACAATAAATCAGTAAGAAAGTAGAACAAGACAAATTAGAATAGTCAAGTCATAGCACGACAAGCTTCCAAGACACTACGTGCCCATTTGGGAAGGTAACGTAAAACTGCATTTTTTCAAAGTATATATTTTTTAACACCCCACTTTCTAGGTAAAGCTTTTCAAATGGCCCATTTTCGAAAAAGAATGAAAATAAATTGTACCAAACGGGCAGCATGTACACATTCAGCTAAAGTACTTTGAATGAATGTTTCTGGAAATAAATGCGTAGTTTATACCCAAGCATGTTTGATTGAAGTAATGATTACCAAATCACGACAATAGAAAGTTTATCTTCCACTTTCTTGCATTAACTTGGAACCACTTGCATTTAAAGCACCTTTCCGGAGTTAATTTTCCAGTGCACTTGAGGAATTACCCATTCCTAAAAGTACGGATTACTATATACTGAACAAACCAATGATTATTCAGGAGTCCATCATTGAATCAAAAAAGCTACATCGAGAATTTAATTATTGTAACGTCATTTGTCTGTTAAAACAGTTACAAAGCTACATATCAAGGTCAAAATGGCCTTTTACCATTAATTTTTGAAATATTTGGAAAAAAATACTGTTTCGAAAATAAACAGGAATCTACCACTTTTTTAAGTACTCGAGTTTGGTGAACTCAAATACTATATTTTATAACTCCACCGTGGCATGGCTGACATGGCAATTGGGGTTTAAAAATTCCAAACAGTACTCGAGCTTCCTGAGCTCGAGTACTGTGTACCCGAGTCCAGTGAGCTCGAGTATGTCTGAAGTAAATTTCGATTTTATTTCACTCTCGCTTCTCACTTTCACTTCACACTCTCACTTACCAGAACACACTCTCACTCTCATTCACACACTCTCACTCTCCTTCACACCTAAACATACAAAGCCCAAACCCTCACACCATCGGCGACAGAAAATCC
Organism: Quercus ilex subsp. ballota; assembly: GCA_032727855.1. Classification (NCBI taxonomy): domain Eukaryota; kingdom Viridiplantae; phylum Streptophyta; class Magnoliopsida; order Fagales; family Fagaceae; genus Quercus; species Quercus ilex. The sequence goes on along the minus strand of CM064912.1, from coordinate 46,310,535 downwards.
GTCGGCGGCAGAAGCTCTCGTCGGCGACCTCTCACTCAGCTCTCTCACTGTCTCGCAGTAAGGTCAGTTTTTTAGTGTTAGGGTTACATCTTTCATTTGAAAATTGAATGGATTCATAATTAGAAATATTGAAAAAAAAAAAAAAAAAAAAAAAAAACACAGAGCTGATACCAAGTTTCCTATTTCTGAAATTTTAATGGATTCAAAATTAGAAATATTGAAAAAAAAAAAAGTACTTTTCCTTTTTTCTTATTTTTAATTATTTTGGGGCCTGAGAAACAAGATTCTTATATATTTTAGCTTAATATATTTGAGTTATTTCAAATTTGGAAGAAAGATAAATGTAAGACTCAAAAGTACTTTTCCTAGAAATAGAGATGGAATTGATATGGTTGCTTGGAGTTTAAATTATCTGTTTTAAAAGACACTTTAAAGTTGTTTTGTCACTTGAAAATTATTTCATTTCTTTGAGAGTTATAGAAATACTGAGATTGTGAATATTGACCTTGACTGTTATTGCAAGACTTGTTCTTTGAATACTTTTCAGTTCAATACTTTTGAATATTGACCTTGACTGTTTTAACACATCCACTTCAATACTTTTCAACTACACTCAACTACACTAGATTAAATCTGGCTTTGAAGAGGGAGAAAATGGAGAAATTAAATCTGGCTTTGAATTCTAAGCAATAACATTTTCGTAAGCGCCCTTCCAAAAAAAACAAACAAGTAGACGTTTACATGGTGATGATCCACTTGATCACATGACTGAGCTCTGTACACAAACACCTGCTAAAGAATGAGAAACCACGTTAAGAGCTAGGGAAAATTTTTATAACATGCATTATAGTACTAAAATTTCAACGGTTAAAATACAAGAAAAGATAGTATTCTAAAAGAGGAAATTTGCTTAAAGATAAGGGTGGTTCCTATTAATGAAATGATGAGGGGGAGTCACTTAAGATGATCATGTTTAGAGGAGAATGATTAATGTATTAGTGAGAAAAAGTGAATGATTCAAGTTGAAGGAACAATAAAAAGGTAGAGAAAAACAAAAATTAACACTAGTTGAAATAGTAAAAAAGAATATGTCAAGTAAAGAAGTAATTGTGAATACGATTTCGGATAGAATAGAATGATAGATATGACCAACTCTGAGTAATTTGTTGAGGATCCATAATCGACCCCAATTTAGTTATTGGTATTGTAGTATTTCACCCTCCATTTTATGCTTATGGTGAAGAAATGCTATTTAGTCTAAATTTCGTTAATGATGAATTATTATTACTCATGTAAAGAAATCCATGATTTTCGAAATGGGGTCTCATATGTAGGATTTGAGAGAAGTTAAAAAAAGAAAAAGAAAAAAAAAAGGCATACATACCTCATAGTTATGATTGTTATAGCTAGTTATTTTCAAATGAGTCTTCACTAGATAAGTGTTTGTATGAATATTTATATTTATTTGTCAACAACTATAATATTAAATAAATAAAATAATAATTATGATAATAAAAACCTTAAGTGGACCACATTAAACATATCTCCCTTGTCCTACTTAGAACCATTAAAAAAAAATAGGACCTACTTAGAAAGAGTGAAAGACAGAGCCAATGCATGATAAATGTGTCAAAACAAATATTGAAGATTATAAATTGTAATGGATATGACTCAAAATTGTGGTTGTCATGTTTATATTATACCTCAAGGTTGGTAACAATGACTAGGCTAAAATATTCAAAAGTACAGGATGCATGAGAATTGTGGTGTAAGTTTGTCAGGCCAGCCTCAAGAATTTTGTGTATGCAAGTTTGTGAATTTGTACTTGTATGACCTCCATGAGCATAGGAGCATGCTGCCTTATCCTACCTTATCCTATTTTTCCATAGTCCATGTGCTTTGAGTCAAATTGACCCCTGCTTTTTTCTTCCCCCCCTTTCCCCGCCCCCCTTCTTTTTCCATTAGCTTGCAGTTTGTGCTAGACTTATTTCTGAGTCAAATGTTCTTATTTGTATTTTCTGTTTTCTATGGGGCTCTGTTGCTTACACTAGCTACCAATGTGATATGTCAATTGAAGAAGCTACAGAATTGGCTAGAAGGTCTATTTATCATGCAACATCCCATGATGGTGCCAGTGGTGGAGTTGGTAGCGGTACTCTCTCTTTCTCTCTCTCTCTCTCTCTGAACACCACACATCCATGATCACAGTATAATTTGAACTTGTTCTTTTTATCAGTTTGTTATGTGGGACCTGATGGATGGAAAAAGCTCTCTGGACCAGTGGAACAGGAAATGGATGAAGTAGCTGGGGCATAAGGCTCATGCTGAAGTTGGACACTCTGCTATAGATGTTCTCTCCTTTAAGAGATGGATTCCAAGACATGCTTACAAGGCCTAAAATCCTTTAAGCACATGCATTTCCAGTTGGTCTTTGAAACTATTTATAGATATACTTGTCTGTAAGGTTATCACTTACCAGAGCCCGTATAATTCATGGCTATGTATCACAACATTAAAATTTCAAGATTGGACAAATTGAGTGCTGACACACATTATTGTAGTAGTGATATTATATTACATTTTCCCATCAGAACTATTCATTCCAATTATTGTTTGTATACCTTTTAACTGACACAATGTCTCAGCAACATGAAATTGGAATCTACTTGGACTTTGGTTGAAACTATATGCCTGCTGACTGGGATTGATTAATTCCCCTGTTGTTTTTAGGTTCAAATTCAATACTTTGGGGAGGGAGAAATTATGGAGGTGTCAAGTAGCTTCAACAGTTGGCATCAGCGGATTAAAATGGATCCACAGCCATCATCAAGTATCACAGACCCCAATGCCTCGAGGTCTTTAATTTTTTGCCAAATTCTCTATTTACAACTCAGCATCACTGTCAAGTTATTTTAATTTTCATAACTAGTTTTTTCCAATCTAGGTTTCAGATATTCAACTTGTTTTATCTTAGTAGGTTAAAAAGAAAAAATAAACGACTTCTTTTTTTTTTTTTTTTGGTGATGTTTCCTTCAACTTGTTTTAACTTGTTTCCTTCAACTTGTTTTTTGGCATTGCACTTCCTCTTAGCACACTAGATGCATCTCTTCTCTCACTCTTGTGAATTAAGAATAATAATATTTTTTATATATTTGCTGTTCAAACTTTGATTAATTAAATAATGAGCTTACTATGCATGGCCAATCACTAGATGGTTGCAAGTAGAATTTTTACCCAATTTCATTGCAGTTTGTGATAGTTTTCAATAATTTTTAGAAATTTTACTTCTCTTTTTAAACTAATTTTCCTACCTAAACTAACAATGAAATCACGTGGTTTAATATCCTCCAATTATGGCAAGGTTGGCATCAAAAAGGTTTTTGTACATAGTTTCTTGATTCATGGTGATTTTTGTATGGATTTCAATCCAAGAAATTCCAATCCAAGAATGTTTCCTAGCTTCAAATAGTTAGTTGAATTCTGTTCGTATATATGTGTGTGTGTGTGTGTGTGTGTGTGTGTGTGTGTGTTTCAATTTATGCTTATTATGTTGGGGCTATTGGTTAGTTTACAGAAAACAATGATAGATTGCTTGGAGTTCTGTACTATCCAAGAAAAGATCAAAGCTTAAAGCCACGTAGGTAAAAGAAATGGAATCAGGCCTTCAAGACCATGCAGATTTTGGATTGATGTTGCTATCTTGTACCATGAAAATTAAGGTCCTTTAGCTTGTATGTGCAACATTTAAGTTTAAACTCTTTTACCAAGCTCAAGTGATAGCCCAACAGTAATGGCATTCTTTGTACTGCACTATATGTTTGTGGTTCGAATTCCACCCCTCCCCTTCCCTACCTATTAAAAAAATGTTTAGATTTCTTTATGTTTTTCTTTCCTTTTATACTTATATTTTCCATATTCACTTGGTAAGCCAGCATATAACTTAGCAAGAAATCAGGTGGTTTCCATCAAAAATCCATAATGCTCGTGAAATATTGATGCCTAAAAATATTGGGAGTTGCAATTTGATGGCATTTCTGGAAAGATTGAGAATTCTTAGGTATTACAACAGGGAAATTTGATTTTTAGGACAAAAAGTTTAGAATGTGAAAGATTTTTATAATTGTGTCTTCATAATAGAGGGAAGTGCCAAATTTGTAGTCAATAACTAGAGTAAAATACTACTGGGTTTCATGGTTGGTGTGCTAAATTCAATCTCTAATCCTTATATTTTTTGTTAGGTGATGACAAAGAAATTATAAATTATACTATTTAACTCCAACCAACACAAAAACAAAAGTCCACAACTACTCAGCTATTATGCAATGTGGTGGCAAATGATCCTGCATTCTCACCACTACATTTACACAGTCACATACAGCACTACTCCACAGTTATCCTTTTTTTTTTTTTTTGATAAGTAGCACTAGTCCACAATTATTATCACTCATTTTATTGGATTATTTACTATTATAATTTTCCCAAAAGACACAACCCATACAAAAAAGGAAACCTTCATTAGTGCCTTCACTCATTATTAATTACCCAAACTAAAATGCATAATGACATTTGCAATAAGATATTGCAACCTTAGTGTATAAGTATAAAAACATTCCATCAATGCATATAGAAGGCATAGCTCAACAAACCTCCAAATCCTGCAGGACCTTCTGAGGGTAATTGTGCATAACTAAGATTATAAAACTCCTTTGTTTGATAATTGTACAGATAACCTGCAATGAAGTACCAAAACATGTTTAGATAAAATAGAACACATCACTAACCCAATTATTGACTCTATTCATGCTTATATTATCAATGTGCAATAATAATTCAAAACAGATGGATCAAATCCAACCAACCATCAAAGGTTTGATTAAAGAGTTAGCATTCATTTACCTCACCGTGTACAATTCAATTCAAGCATGCTTCACTCCAACCACAGGTCATCAAAGACATTTAGAAGGAACTAAAGCATTCAATTGTGATTCTTTAGGCAATTCCTTTGAATCTATTATATAATTAGGTTCTCCTCTTTCTAAAACAATTTTCATATTACTTACAAAAAAGAAAAGAAGGAATTAACACAGCTAAGATAGGTCAATCAAAATGTATAAAACTGCCACCAACCATACACAAGTTCAATAATTTAAATATAAAGAGAAAGTCATCATCATCATAAGCATAATAATTTGAAGTTTTAAACTAGTGCAATCAAAGATATTTAGGAGGAACTAAAGCGTTCAATTGTGAGAGTGTAGGCAATTCCTTTGATTCGTAGCAATGTTTAAGAATAAGTCAGAAGTTAGAACTTCTACGATCATCATTAAAAAAATGGAAAAATTTTACATTTAAAAGGATGCCACGATTCAAACTTAGCGTACCTAGTCCGCGAGACCACCACTCATCGGTACCTCGTTCCGCTTAGGGCATGTTCTTCGGTTATGCCCCTCTTGGTCACACAACCCGCATTGCACCTTCCTCCCCCCCTCCTTCCATGGTGTGGTTCTCGGCCTTCTCCCACCCTCGTCCATCTCATTCCTGATTCGTGTTGAGACAGGGCGACCTTTTTCTCGGATCAATCGAGGGTTAGGGAGGACTTTTCGAGTTTCTTCAGGATCCGGCCATGATAATCTATCTTTCAACACAGGGAAAACGGGAGCATAGCTCCGGAACAGTGTGTCCACGCTATAGCATGGGTCAATGTACTGCTCTACATCATGTCAATGCCTAATACAAACTGCAATAACATGTGAACATGGTATCTTGTACATTTTCCATTTCTGACAAGTTCTTTGCAACAGATTAACTCCATGTGTGTGATCCCCATGTCCAGCAGTCCCTGGATTATGCGATGTATCTACTTGATATGATTGTTGTTGCGCGCTCAATCTCGTCACCCTGTGCTGCTCTGCCTTTGCCTTATTTCTCATGAAGATATCCAAGGCATATTTAGTCCATTTTTGTCCCGAATTCAACTGCACTATGCTCTTATTGCAACGATCATCGAAGTAAGCATTTAGTTTGAACCATGTGTATTTCACCATTGCAATGGGCAGGCTACGAGCACCCTTTAGAACACCATTGAAGCACTCGGACACGTTTGTAGTCATCGCCCCACAACGGTAACCCTCGCCAAAAGTTAGAGCCCATTTCTCTTTGGGCACATCCTTCAGATATCAGTGTGCATCCCGGTTGACATTCTCAATTAAATCGAAAGTGGCATTGAATTTTCGCTCCTGGGTAGCACTTGCTGCCCTCCATACTAGATTCTTTAAAGTTTCATTGTTCCATCTACTGTTGACGTTACAGCATAGATGATGAAGGCAGTAACGATGTTCTGTCATGGGAGGCCGTAGGGAGAAGTCTCGATTAGTGTCTCTGAAGATAGCTTGTATCCCAGGGTGTCTGTCAGATATGACACACAGGTGTCTCCAGTCGGTAACATACGTTCTTATACAACCCAAGAACCAACCCCAAGTCTCTGTGCTCTCGCTCTCGACAACGGCGAAGGCTAGTGGATATATCTTATTATTAGCATCTGTCGCCATTGCAATCATCAATTTTCCTTTATATTTTCCATAGAGGTGGGTTGCATCAATGCTAATCACAGGCCTACACTTCTTGAACCCAACAATACATGGACGAAACGCCCAAAATACAGACTTGAATGTACAGGTTCCCCGTTCATAATTATCATCTACTAGTAACTTATACTGTGTACCCGGACTTGCATCCTGAAGTCCTGCCAAAAAACGCAGCAACTCTGCATAAGACTCCTTAAAATCCCCGTATATAGCTGCAACGGCCTTTTGTTTGGCATCCCATACCTTGTATGTGAACCATAATGATTATGTTAGAAATGAATACAAGTTAAATAATTATAGTTGAAGAAAACAAATCAGGACTTGTAAGGCTATAACCTGAAGATAATATTTCTTTCTCTTTATTACTTTTTTTCTTTTTCTTTTTCAATTTCAATTTTCATAATATAAGGTCTTCATGGGTTGTGGGGGAAAAATATTGTGCTTATACTTCACATAAAACTGATGTCTCTACATTGTATTGAAAAAAGAATGCAAGTTGCTAGAATACCTTATAGTGAGATAATTCGTGTTTTAAGTCTGCTAAAGCAACGTGGCGTAAGTTCTTTATCTTATACGCAGGGTCTTCTCGTATATAGCGCTCAAGTACGTATGCTAGAAACGCTGAATCAATCATCCGACCATCATGAGCATTCTGAATTTTGTCACACGTGTGGGGGCCCTTGCATTTTGCGATCTTCCAGACATTGTCTCCCTTACAACAAATCGCATGGACTGACCATGGACATGAATCATCCTCACAACTCACCATAAGCCTCTCTAAGTCTGAATGCTCAGTTTTGAAGCTAAAATTCTCTCGCACTGCGTACCAGGTCAATGCATGTCGCACTGCCAATTTAGTTGCGAATACCATCCCTTTCAGTGGCTGCTCCCCAGGTGTCCAACTTGATACTTCCGCTTGCATAACCGGTGATGGATCAAACATATTATCCCAAGTGTTTTTGGTAAACCATTCCGGCGTAGGATCGGGACCAGGGCATGTGTCTCTATTCTCTTCTACAACCACATCTTCAATATGATCAACATCCTCATGTTCACCCATGGTATCTAGGAACTCTTCGAAGTCATCCCTAGTAACATCAATATGGGTTGCATTATCAGCAACTCCGTAATCATCTTCATTTTCGAATGTGCCCCCATGCAGCTCATCATGAGATAAATGCTCTCCTTCATTTGAGTTCACACCAAGAAATGGCTGCCATGGTTCATTGCCATACCCATCTCCTGTGTTCTCTGCATACCCTTGATAAGACTGTAATGGTATTGACTCGATGTGCTCATCTATAGTTCCATCCAAAACAATATGTTGTGAACCCTCTCCAGCCTCTACTATGGTGGGCTCAACAGTGACATAGAGCTCCGAAGCAACAAATCCTTTCACCACCATTTGTTCAACAACTTCCCACATCATCTTCACTTCGGTGCCACCCGATAACTGTAGTGACTTGTAGACAACCTGGGTGCCTACAACCAGTTGAGGTGCTCGATACACGATGGAAATGTTATGCCTAGACTGGTCTAACCCCATCGCCTTCAATATTCTTCGTTTCAAATTCATAAGGCCTATCCCACGCTTCACCTTAACACATTTTTGCTTTTGGTTTGAGCCTTGGTATGGCAACCCATTTAACTCATGATAATACGTCTCTCCATCGTAGTACACATAGAAAAAGTGAAAATCCATCACCGACCTGTTATTAACAATATTAAAAGTTGTCATAATCTATAAATAGTTACATAAATTTGGCGTATGATAAAAACAATTTCTATTCAAACTCAACCTCCTTGACTACGTGTATAGACATATAAATAATTGAATCTCAATCATAATGTGCACTTAACCATATATATATATATATATATATATATATATTATACACATATAAAATAATAAAATGTCAACCATTTCGACTTTATTTTATTAAGCCAATTTCTTTGTTGAGAAATGAATTCATATTATATGCAAGTTTCATAGGTAAGGTAAGTATGAGAAGGAAAGATTATTAAGAAACTGTATGGTAGGAAAAGGGAAAAATATACCAAACCGTATATGCCCCACTTGATAGAAAGAAAAAAGGAATTTACGTAATTTATAAGTTTATATTAATTGCATAAAGTTTTTTACTTTATCTACAAAAATAGTTAATGTTATTAGAATTTTATTCGAATTTTTTTTTTTTCTGTTTACCTTAAACATATAAGTTCACATTAGTGAAGTACAATCCTCAAATTTCTAACCTTGAATGAGCAAATGCTAATATGATTTATGTTTTCATTTCTTTCTTTATGTTAGCATAGCTAGAAAATATTTCTTGTCAATTTTTAACTATTAATGCCAATGAGTTATATAGCTTACATTATACTTGCCTCTTACCGTATATAAATTTACAAGGTCAAGATTCAAAACCATCTGGATGTGTGACTCGGTGGTAATAATAAAAAGATGTTTCAATTGACATTTCTACTATTATATTGTAATTAAATTTAATACTCGTTTTGAGATGAAAATGGCCAAACTCATTACACAGTTAAATTTCCACTATATATATAGAACCATGTATGTATCAGCAGTTGTAATTGCAAAACTCATTAGATGAAACTCATGCATAAAAATCTCAAACGAACACAATCTAAAAAACTAAGCATTGAAGTCATTTAACCCATGCATAAAAATCTAAAAAAGCATTTAATAGTTACCTCTATCTACTGGTCACAAGAGAGTTGACCCAACGGTGAAATGGATAGCACGTTGGTTGATGGAGACTGACACAGCTCAAAGACCAGAAGGTGACCAAACAGTTTATGCAGAAAAGATCTTACTCGCACATGGAGTTGGAGAGCTCTGTACTGAAAATAGCTTAATGCTGACGGGGTGACATTTAGTTAAAAGGTACTCGAGCTCAAAGAACTCGAGTACCATTATTATGCATTTACTCCAATTGTTGGAGCGTTGGAGCGTTTGTGAGTAGGTGGGTAATAAGTGTGGCACTAGGTACTCAAGTTTCCAGGACTCAAGTACTGTTTTAAAGGTACCCGAGTTTCTGTAACTCGGGTACCAATCTGCCTTTAAAAAAATTTCGCTGATTTTTTTTTAAATAAGTACCCGAGTCTGTGAATCTCGGGTACCAATGATATAAAGGTATTCGAGCTCTCCAGGACTCAAGTACTGTTTTAAAGGTACCCGAGTTTCTGTAACTCGGGTACCAATCTGCCTTTAAAAAAATTTCGCTGATTTTTTTTTAAATAAGTACCCGAGTCTGTGAATCTCGGGTACCAATGATATAAAGGTGGGTGTGGCAATAAGTACTCGAGATTCAAAAGTAGGTTTGTAATAAGTTAGTTGGCGCGAGTAAAAAAGTAGGTTTGTAATACTCAAGATTCAAGAGTACCATTCATTGTCCATTCAATAAGGTAGTTGGCGCGAGTAAAAAAGTAGGTTTGTAATAAGTTAAGCAGTACTCGAGTTCTCTGAACTCGAGTACTTTATGATCTTGAACTAGCTCGGGGTTTCTTTTCAAAATCCACATTTTTTTTAAAAATAGGCTAAGGCAGATTGGTACCCGAGCCCAGTGAACTCGAGTACTGTTTGAAGTACTCAAACCCACTGAACTCGGGTATGGCTCGGTGTTTCTTTAAAAAAGTCCACATTTTGAAAAAATTGGTACCCGAGCCCAGTGAACTCGAGTACTGTTTGAAGTACCCGAGCCCACTGAACTCGGGTATGGCTCAGTGTTTCTTTTAAAAAAAGTCCACATTTTTTAAAAAATTGTTACCCGAGCCTAGTGAACTCGAGTACTGTTTGAAGTACCCGAGCTCACTGAACTCGGGTATGGCTCGGTGTTTCTTTTAAAAAAAAGTCCACATTTTTTAAAAATTGGTACCCGAGCCCAGTGAACTCGAGTACTGTTTGAAGTACCCGAGCCCACTGAACTCGGGTATGGCTTAGTGTTTGTTTTAAAAAAAAGTCCACATTTAAAAAAAAAAAATAAAATCTTGGCAGATTTGTACCCGAGTCCAGTTTAAACTATACAATTTTAACATTTCAACCTATACAATTATATCATTTTTACCTATAAACTGATCATTTTTACCTAGTTCAATGATATTATTTTTACTATATGGAAGAAGATTCAAGTAGAATCTGTATTTCCTCCGTTTTTTTTTATTATTGGACAATATTTTAAAAAAAAACGAAGGAAATACATATTTTGCCTAACATTCTGGCATGTCCATAACATCTAAAGTTCAAATCTACTCTCTCCCTCTCCCATTGGAACTATCGAATTATTAAAAAATAAAATAAAAATAAAAATACCCAACATTCTAGTATGTCCATAACAACTAAAATTCAAATCCACTCTCCCCCATTGTAACTATTGAATTACTAATATATATATATATATATATATATATGTTATTCCAGTCCAAGGATTTTCAGGAAAAGCTGATATGTTTTTTAGTCTACAAATTCATATGTTAAGCCCTTTGAATTTAACATAAGTTTAATCACCACATCCACAAGCAGATAGTCATTTAGCACCTAATGTAGCATCTTTTGACATTTCCCTTTCTGGCTATTGTTTTTAATCATTTCGGTTTTGTGTTGCTACAGCACAGACATGGTATTTATCATCCTGTCTTTTCATTGATCTTTCTACATTGATTAAATTTTGAATAAAGCATAAAACCTAAATAAGTATTCCAAGCAAAGACATTATTGATTCATCAGATGTAAAAAATGACAACTTGATCATTTTCCCAGTAGAGCCACCCCTCCAACAAAATTTTTTTGGTGTCAAATAATCTGGAATGCATCTAAATTTTTAGCCATCTCACCATATACGTCTAGAGAGTCTGTGTTTGTCATGTAGTCCAGATGCCTCAAAGAATGTCACATTGTTTGCCGTAAAGACAACAACATTGCTAATCCTCCAAAGGGAGAGCAAAAGGAAGACAGTTCAACAACATTGCTAACTTCAAGTAAGAAATATGCACCAAAAAGACATGCGCACACAGTCCAAATGAAATGTTAGTCGGATATCCTTTACTTGTATTTATCAGTCTACCACCAAATCCAAACAGCCATCAAACCAGTGGAATTTTTGTAAAAAACTCGATCAGACTGTGTAGCATTAGAATTAGTTCTAACTACAACCAAATAAAAGTGCCAAAAGCCAGCAATCTAAAGATTAATGAAGCAAATATCTGAAATAACTTGCTACTCAATTCTAGCCTAAGTCATGTAATCTTTATCCAGCCTATGAGGTTTTATTTAAAAAGATAAAAGATTCTTCAATGGTGCTCAATCTGTACAATAACTCCATTGAAATGTAATCACTCTTCCTTTTCATTTTTCGTCATCATCTTTTTTGCCAACAACGCTAACCTAGGTCTCCAACCTGTACCCAAAAGAAAATTAAATAAAAAGGTAAAAATTTTAATAAAAAGAAGTAATCCTCAAGTTCAGAGTAAGTGTATAATAAAAAGTCCACATTTCAACCTATACAATTTTATCATTTTAATTAGAATATTAGAATACTGCAGAACATAATTTAAAGAAGAAAATTTGCCACTGAAGTCCATCTTCTATCCTTTAAAACATTAGATTTACCATATCTTTTCTTATTCATTAAATAGTCTAGGGGCTGCCATAGGGGAAAATTAATTGGAAAAAAGACTGTAATTGTAAAAAAGAATCTTCACCTTTCATGGACTGATCTTCTGTTTGATATTTATTAACCGTATCATAAATTAAACCCAAAATTGATGTTGAATTGAAAGAATTATCCCTCTCCATGTAATGTGGAAACAATTCAGCCTTCAGTTCTCTTGGAACTTCAATCTGCAAATAATAATTACAATAAAATTATTTGCAGTAAGAAAACCAATTTTGTAGTTTGGTTTATATTATTTGCAGATTTAATATAATTTAACACAAAGACCTAGAGAGATGGTGCAGGATCAGGATTCTTCTCACTGTTACAACATAAAACAAAAAACATGAAGTAAAAAAATTGGTTTTTGAAGTGGCAACTTATCAAGTTCTAACGAACCGATATGATAAAAGAATCTACCACTAGTCACATTCCATGAATCCATCAGAAAATCACAGTTTGATTATACAAATATTGTACCTCAAAGCAGTTATTCAGATTAGGCAAATTTTATAATGGCTGGCAAAATTTCTCTAGCAAAGAGTTTAGCTATAGCTCATCTCACAGCATTATCTCACTTTTTTTTTTATGAAGCTTTGATCCTTTGTAATAGAAGGGCTTTATTGGTGAAAGCATGTTTCTATATAATATTACTCTATTCAATGTGGAAACACAAAGGTCCTGCTATTTTGTAAGTTAAATTCAATGGATCATACTCTACTATAATAATGTGCTCAAGGGTTATGGCTAAGGCCAAGCTGAATATCCTCACTAGGCATGCATCAAATTGCTTCATATACATATCCTCACTGTGAAACAAGTTTCTCAGCTGATTAGTCATTAAAAATTGAACAGATCTGGCTGCTGAATTTTTAGTTATAAAATTCACACGCACAATGAAAGTTATTGAGCTTGATTTTTGGGTTTAACTAACAATCAATTGCTTTTGGGATGTTCTTTCTTCTACATGGAAAATCAGGTTTACTTTTCTATCGATTTTGAGATGATAACTGTTCTTTGAGTTCTCTATTTTAAAGAGACCAATGACAAGAACTTACACAGGATGCTGCATGGATATTCACAACCAGAGAGTTTGACTAATAAAAAATATTTAAGGCAAAGGTTTAGAACATACGTTGTTGAATAAAGGATGAGTCCCACAACTACAATAGCAAAAGCGAGATAGTATAACCAATCGACCTGCAACGGGGGGATCAATATTAGGTCAGTTTCATGCGATTGACACAAATTGTAAATAAATGAGATGCATTTGCTTGAAATAGCTGCAGAACTTCATACACATGCATCAATAGGTACGCTGTTCTTTGTAATGAGTGCCATTACAAAAGACACAACCTAACCCAGAAACAGTAGGTACGCTGTTCGCCAAGTTGCATGGCTTCTCCACCAGTCCCTCAAAGCAAACCAGTTCATACTCAAAGGTCAAACTCAAACTCAAACTCAAACTCAAACTCAAACTTACAAAAAGCCCGTCCTACAAGGAAATATCTCTCTCTCTCTGTGTGTCTAGTCTCTCTCTATTTAAGACTTTTATTATATATATATAGTTGTGCATAAAGATAAAATAAAGCCATGTACTTGACGATCACATTTTTTTATATTGAAGGAATATTAAGACCAGTTATGCGTGGAATTTTGTGAATAAAATAAAACTTAGCGTGTATGTGATAACCAAAAAAGTAACCAACTACCGTTAATAAGTAATTAACTTGGTTAGTTTAGTGTTAGCAATGGTACAAGAAGCCACACTCAGAAAAAAGAATAGTGCGGTAAATCAACTCTGAGATTCCTATTACGTGCTTCTCATCTCTTGATAAATAGAGAAAAAGACCTATTGTGGAATTTTCTAAAAAGCTTGTTGAATTTTTCAAAAGAAAAGTGTACGAATAAAATCTTCAACCAATTCCATCAATAAACCATAATTTAAACATTTACTATTATTAAGCATTTAAAGAATAGTAAAATGGGATGAACCTCTAGGTCTGTGACATTATGATAGAAGGGAGATGCAGTGTGGAAAACCCCATCACAGCCCTCAACAGCAGAATCAAAAGAACCTTCTTCCAGTAGATTTGCTTTGAATAGGTGAAGTCTCTCCTTGGCCCCATCAAGTACTTGTAAGTGGTTTGTTTTCTTTGAATCATCTGCAGGAGGTAGAAGAGAACTTGATTAGTATATCCATCCAAATCTTAACTATACAGTTGACCTACGGAAAAGGGTAACAATCCCAATGACTCATTTATAGAAAATCAGAATGAAACGGAAGAGTCATCCGGTAACAATAAATAGACATGCAATACAAAGGACAGAATATCATTTTCATTTCTCTAATGTATGAGAGTGCATTATGAAATTTAAGGGCAGTTTTAGACAATCTAACATATAATCCAAATTAGTATACTTCTTTTTTATGAGCACATTGACAAAAACAATATTACCTATACATATTGTGCATGATCTCATATATATCTACATTTTTATTCCCAAGACTGTCATCATTGCTCTTGCGCTCCTTCACTATTAATGTTTCGGTTCAAAGCTTCTAAATCAGTGGCTTCTCCTTCTTTATCTCGCAACTGTTTGAGTATTGTATCCACTTTTTCCAGAATTTCCACATCTCCATCGTCTCCCATGTGCTTCATGACATTTAATGACCCTCTCAATCTCTCAATTTCCAATTCCAGTGCTTGTTTTGCATCCAGTTGCTTTTGTAATTGAATTATTCTCTTATGGAGTTCCTCCTTTTGCCTCTGTGTAAGAAACCAATTGTAAAGTATAACTAATCTATCTTTATCCAAAATGACAAGGAAATGTTTAGGTTATCCTTTAAGCACTTAGAAACAACTCACAAACCTGAATCTTCAGCCAGTTTCAATCCATTCACATCAGCCTTTTCTTGCTCCATTGAGGCCAATTGCAAAGAACTATTTCTTATAGCATTCTGAAATAATAACAAAAACAACTCTGTTGTCTTGCAAACATGAAACTATAATCATAAAAAGAACACTTCAACTGATGCTGCAACTAGTTGAATTGAATTTTTCATTTCTTTATTTAGATAAGTAACAACTAGTTGAATAAATTAAAGCAGATAATAGGAGTTACTTTGACAGTGTCAAGTTTAACGGTTTTCTAATCAATCATTCTGGGGGTTATCAGATTTGACGAGTACTAAGGGAAAAAAGATCACTTTGTTCTTCCCCTTTTAGAGCAACTTAATATAGTAGACAAAAGTTTTGCTGACAAAATGAAGGAAAGTGTAATACAGTTGTGCAACTGAAAAATAACTTACATAAGTTATTCTTGCCCATCGAAAATCATTCCCGTTTTCTTCTCCTCACTAGTTCCTTGACTGGTCTCACCTTGCCTAAAAAGAATACAAGCAAATACTAATATGCAAATCATTTAACTATAAAGAGATGTATATGTAATCGGTATTGAATCGAAGTATCGTACCATGTCCAATCCCACAATCAAGAGGATGTGTCCGTGTCCGTTGTGGCCTTTACGGCCGATCCTGAATGTGTGAAGCCTCTGGTGGGGGGGCGGGTATCTGTGTCTGGATGAACTCAGGGGGGACAGCACCAGGGGTGGGTCGCCCAGGGGTGGGCATGAATCTCATCTCATCTCTACCATGTACATCTGCGGGGGTAGTGCCGGTGGGCAATGGAGATGTAGTAGGGGATGTGGGTGGGCAGGTATCATCGCTCCTCATGGATGGGGACCGAGATGTGTCCCCATGGGCAAACGTATGGGATGGACCCGCATCATCGTGCGCCATGGAGCCCATGTCATAACCAATGTCCAAACACATCTCATCTGCTGTCTCACTTGCTTCCTCCATGGTGTGGTCCGCCGACCAGATGTGGGCACAGGTGTCTGACGCCGACCAGATGTGGGCACGGGTGTCTGACGCCGACCAGATGTAGGTACGGGTGTCTGACGCCGACCAGATGTGGGACGCTGACTAGATTGACGGCCTCCTTGCCGTTGACGTCTACCTGCTTGTCGACCACGCCCTACAGCCGGTTCACTTGTGTTGCCCGCAATGCGTGCATCGTCCAATGTCAACCGACCAAGCTCTTCAACAGCTCGCAAGGCATTAATACATTCATTGTAGATCTCAGACCCTGGTTCGCACTTCTCCATAATTCTCAACTGTGATTCAACCTGTCACAAGTATACAAGAATAGTGTTAGTAGGTTGAACTAAACTATGCGAAGCGAGGTACATTTATAACAGAACAGTGTTTGTAAACTTACCAAAGTGTCCCAGTACGAAGTCTCTCTCGTAATATGGCGAACAGTGCGAGGACGAAACCACACCATATAATCGTCATTATAGCTCATCTCCCCATGAAAGGGCAGTGCATCGGCAATTGTGGCATGCGCCGCCCATTTAGCAATATGTGTTCTATGTTCAACAGCCCAGTTTTTTTCGTGCTTGCCCTGAAGTGTTATCTTGTGAAGTTCAGTTGAAGTATCGACATTGATCGGTACGTCTTGCTTCATCCCAAACTGTCGGAGAACACGTTCTGGGTGATGGCCTTCAACCACCCAAAAATGTATGAGCGGCACGATAGACCTCCATATGCGTTGGCCTGCCATACAATATGCGGGCAGGGAACCCAAATAATTTCTGTATGGCTCCCAGACAATCTGCAATGATCCAACAGATGTAAACAACCATATTAACAATATAATTAGAAAAAATGTGTAACGGATGTGAACAATACATGGCAACAATGTTTAACTCTGAAATAAAAAATGTTTATTCATTCTCACTTGTAAGTACGACAACTACATGCCAAAGCGATTCCCACTTGTAAGGCACGATACCTGATTTGGCTGTAGCGAAGTGAGCGACAAACGATAGGCGCGTAGGACGTGCATTGGATGTTCAGTTGTTATCTTAGCCCCTTTCCATCTACCAAACAACACAGACATAACCTTCATATTAGTTACTTACATAATTCCCATGCGAAAAAGATAATACAAAAATGTAAAATGGTAACTATCTAAGATCCTACATACCTGATAGCAAGTGGACTTGGGGGGCAGTGCCTGGTGTGGATGCCTCATCACAGGACATATGTGTGGAAACCTCTCCCATGCCCACAACTGTACCAATAGCACGGCACCGCTAATCTGCTTGGCTTCCTTCTCTGATGCCTTACAGAGGTGTCTATATAGCCAACTTAGTGCTGCACTACCCCAACTATATCTCTTTCCGTTGCTAATTGGATTGAAAAATTGCAAATACATAACTGAGTGTCGTTTGCCAAACTTGTCCATAAACAATATACCAGCCAACATCTCCAGTATATAAAACCGAGCATACTGCTGCACAAGCTCCTCACTGGCATCAGCCGGGAGAGGGTTCCTAAATCGATCCTCAAGCCATTTGGCTTTTATCCTCGGCCCTTCCATCACTCCAGCGAAGACCTCTCGGCGGCCTATGCCCTAGCAAATTCGAACATAGGTCACTCCAATCATCCATATGGGTATATCCCACCACCGGCAACCCATCTACAGGTACCTCCATTATAACCTCTATGTCTTGCAGCGTGATGGTCATCTCACCGAAGGGCAAGTGGAATGAGTGCATCTTCGGCCACCATCTCTCCACCAAAGCCGTGATCAAGCTATGGTCAATGTCTATATTTGGGACCCGAAGTAGTCCATCTAATCCTGCATCCGTGATATGAGCGGCGATACGTGGGTCTAACCCACCTTCAAACAAACCTTCAAGCAAACCTTTGTCTCGGTGCCGACAAGTCAGTACATCTGGCACTTCCTGCAAACAGAGCAACTTAGTATTAATAAAAGCATTCACTCAGCACGTAATAATTACGCTTCAAACTTAAATGCCAAAAATCTGTCTACTACATATATTGACAACGATGTTGGACAAGTGCATACCTCGCCTGCCAAAGGAGCATCCCAAAGCAAACTTGAACGATGCACATCCTGCCTCGTCAAGACATCCTGTATAGAGGGTCCGGGTCCCGCTCTATGTGGGTCCATATCTAGCATAAATTAAAGGTGATTAATGGCCCATTAGGTCAAATACAAAGCATATTTTGTTTGAAAATACAAAGACTAGCTCCACTAATTTTGAAGTTGCATATTTTATGTCGTCGGCAGTAAGCAAAACTTTCTTGTCTTTGTTTGAAAATAATATTCCAACTGACCAAAGTTGTGACTGAGGATCAATATTATAAAATCAAGCAAGGTGCTGCAGCCAGGAGATCTTGTTAAATCTTTAGCAAGAAACTCACATTAGAAATTTTCTATTACAAGATTATGAAGGGTGCTGCATCATGACTTATTATACACACCTGCAACCCTATATTTAAGGGATGAATTTTGCTCTCAAAACAATCTTACATATTAATATTCTTCAGATTTTAATAGCCATCTATGAAATACATAAATTTCAATTTTATCCATCTTAAAATTGCAATACTTTCAGTAATTCAATTAATGTAGAATCAAATATAACTACTTCTACAGGTAAAAATAAATAAATTGATTTGTATTGTGGCACTATGCATCGAACTTATATCATAATAAGCAAGGGCCATTCTATCTTACACTTGAGTTTGTGCACTAAGATGCAAAAGTTGTGGAAAAGTCATGTTCAGGCATAATGTTATGAATTGGAATCCCAAATCTAGAAATAGTGAGTTGTAAGCAAGTTCCATGACTATTGCGAGCTTAACGGTCATCAAGCAAGGTGTTACAAAGATTTTCACACTATGCTTTACACACCAATGACATATTTACATCATACATTCAGCAATCATAACTCTACTGACATCTGTCAGGGACAACAACCAAACAAAAGAAATTTCAGAAACTCTTACCAGAATCACTATCTTATCAGCAGAACAAAGACCAGTTGAAAGTATAATAGAAAATTACAACTTAAATCATAAGCTCCTACAAATATTTTGGTTATAAGCTCCTACAAATATTTTGGTTATATCCAAAACGTTCAGAAAGCAATTGAAAGAACAACATCCTCTCCACAATGGAAATTCTCATCTTATTTACCATCAAATGCAAACTTATTCCAAGGGCTAGCCGTGGGAAGAGTAAAAATATTTCTTTTTCAATCTCATTGAGGATTTTCTTCTTTTTATTTATGTTTCAAATGTCCAAGGAAATTCTACTCTAATGAAGAAACTTTATATAAAATTTAATTGGCAGCCTGTTCTTGTTTTATTTCAGCCAAACATCATATAAACTCTTTCTTGGTTAAGGCAGAATCTACAGCCACTTTACATCAGGAATTGGTGCATGAGTCATCTATAATGGAACAACTATATATAATATCCACATCAGCTGTTTCTGTTGTGCAACTTACCATGTAGAGGGGTACTCAACCTGAGAAATCCCAATATCCCAACACTTTACCCAATTTCTTTCTAAGCTTGCTAGCATACTTTCTCTCTCTCTCTCTCAGATAGGTAGAAAGATAAAGAAGGGTTTCAGGTAACACTAAAATTGGGAGATATGGTATAATCACAACAAACTATGAACTTATAAGAGACAAACAGTTTCAGGCAAAGCTTTAAATCACATGCAGTGATCAACTCCATAATGGAAGGCACACTAGGTGATGAAGATCAAAATATGCAGGTAAACTTTTTTTTAGAAAAAGGTTTTATTTCTTTGTTTTAAAGAGTTTTGAGAAGTATTTTAGTCAAAATTGAGTTTTTTTATGTTAGGATGTTAATTAGGATATATTTAAGAATTTTTTAGTGACTTTTCCTTTGTTAAGCCTAATTTCATGTTCACCGTGAATTAGGGTTTTCTAGGGCTTCCAAAGGGTCTCCTACTTGACCTAGGATTTCTTTGTCATAAACTAAGCCTTCTCAGCATTCAGACTATTATGAATTTGATCTATAAACTTTCACAAAGGTTTTTCCTTTTCCTTTTCCTTTTCCTTTTTGGTGGTTTTAATAAATTTCTTTGTGGATTCAAATGTTATTTTCTTAAGATAAATGTTTTCTATTTCTTGCGACTTTCCACCCACATTAGTTGGTATTAAAGCCTTATCCTTGCTCTAATTTGATGGCTAATGAGCGCTACGTTAACAGTTTCATAGACCTCTTCAAGAGGTCCATAACATGGATGAATTCTTTAGTTTCAGTGTGACACCTAACAACATCAAAGGCACACCTAACAATCCTATAGAATACTCGACAACTATTTCTTGAAAATTAAGCTATTTTTTTCAACCCATTATAGCTAACTATTTCTTTAAAATTAAGCTTGGAGCAATTTTTTCCAACCCATTATATGGTCATGTGACTAAAATTACATATGGATTGTCTCTTCATTCACTACATCATGAGCTGAAGCAAGATAGCTCCAAGCCAGTTTGGAGTTGGAGCCAAACTTTTTCCTTAGTAAAACAATCCATAATCTCCAAAGAAATCAATCTTGTAACAAATGCTTATTAATTTATCCACAGTTCTACAAGTACGAAATAAGATATTTATTACTCGTGCATGCATAATTTAATTACCCCTACAAAACTTATTTTATTCTTTACATACTCCTTCAGGCTTTCTCAGGTGCAATGAAAATTAGCAGCTGGACAAAACAAAAGGAGCAATAGTTTTCACCAAATTAAGTAACCACATGTGCTTCGCATGAAAGTGATAGAAAAAGAATCAAATACTACAATCAATCAATCATGATTATTAATTAAATATAAATACTTCAAAAACTTATGGTTAAGAATGTGGATTGAGCCCTCACACCTAAAATCTCTAAACTGCAATTACAACTACCTATCTTCCCTCACCCACCAATACTTACCACAACTCTCACATTTATTAATTCAGTATCAGCCTTAGTTATGACCTAGATAATGGAAATTTTCATTCAACTTTGTCTATACAATAATTCAATCAAAACAAAGCTTGTAAACTTCACAATTTTTAATCCACATTTCTATTATACTCATGATACATGATAATACATCATATATGCAAGTCATAGAACCAATACATTTAGCATTTAGGCCTTTCTGATGATGTTCCTTCTTTCTCCCAAACTGTTTTAGTCCCTCTATGTTGGGTTGTAGAAACAAAATCAAGTCCTAGAAACTAAATTTGCATTACAAACCCACAACAAAGTTTACAGAAATAGAAAATAAAGACAAACCCAAAACAAATCATTGAAAATACTATGAAACAAAACGCACAAACAAATGAACAAAACCCCAACAAAACCCATGATAAATCAAATGATACCCAAGCAAACCCACAAAAAAAAAAAATCAAATGAAACCCACATCCCATCCCAGAGCCTATATGGATTCAGATTTAGTAGAAATAGAGGATTAGAGAGGTCAACGAAGAAGGGAAAAGTTAGAGTGACGAACCTGTGTTGCCATGAGAAATGGAGAAAGAAGAAGAGCTTGTGGTGTCGAAGAAGAGAGCGAGAATGAGACTGAGAGGGAGATTGACAGCGTGTGAGAGATGATAGCGAGATTGAGAGGGAGATAGCGAGACTGAGAGCAAGAGGTCGCCGGCGAAGTCTTCTGCTGCCGACGGGTTTTCTGCCACCGATGGTGTGAGGGTTTGGGCTTTAGGTGTGAAGGAGAGTGAGAGTGTGTGAGTGAGAGTGTGTTCTGGTGAGTGAGAGTGAGAAGTGAGAGTAGCAAATAAGATTGACTATAGGATGGTATTCGCACAGTACTCGAGCTCAGGAAGCTCGAGTACTAAGCGGATTTTTTAAATCCAAATGCCATGTCATCGTGCCACGGTGGAAGCATAAGATGTAGTACTTGCGTTCACCAAACTCGAGTACTTAAAAACATGGTAGATCCCTGTTTATTTCCGAAACAGTGTTTTTGTGCAAAAAAGTTCCAAAATTGATGGTATTTGGCCAATTTGGCCACATATCAATCAATTACAATGCTGCCATACTTTCTCTAAACAAATGAACATTACCCATTAACTTTGAAGGCACATAACAAAGGTCCAAAAGGCAAACATGCCTTCATAATGAGCTCTAGCTTAAATGACACCTCCGAAAATCAACAACAATCAACTACAAATGCAATAAAATGTTAATATAACAAAAATTTAACTAAACCAACAAATTTTACATAAAAGAAAAATTGTTAACACACTTACACTCTCTTTAAAAAAAATTAAAAAATTAAAAAAAGGCGTAACAGCAATGATATGAATTACAATTTAAAACCCCCAAAATATGATTACACAAACTATGATATAAAACAACAACACTACCAAAACCCCATGTTTAACAGTTCTATTAGAAATTCAAAACAGAAACCAAAATAGAAAAAAACGAACTTTCACCAAAGATTCTTTGATTTTTCCCACTGTTTCTCAGCAACCAAACAGTGAAACACACTTTGCATTAAGCATAAAGGGACTCACCTTTTTTTTTGTTTTCAGAGACCGCATAGACTGAAGGACCTCAAAGCTCTGCGATGACCGTTTGCTACATCTCTGTTCTTTTGGCGAAGCTGATGAATGTCAAATAGTGGAGACTGAGACTGGAAACTGAGTGAGAGTAGAGACAGTGAGTGAGAGAGTGAGAGTGGGTCGAGGACGGTGAAGCCAAGAGAGTGAGAGGGTGAGTGACTCGGTCTCAGTGAGGCTGAGAAAGTGAGAGGGTGAGCGACGGTGAGGCTGAGAGAGTGAGAGAGTAGATGGTGAGTGAGAGTCTGTGTGAGAGTGAGAGGGTGAGTGAGAGTGTTTGGTTAAAAGACGAGTGCTTCAAATTTGAAAAAAGCCCTATTAGAAATCGAGTCATAGAGACTCGGTTTCCATGTGGCTTCCACGTGGATCGTCCACGTTTGCCATGTTACACACACATGGAAATCGAGTTTCTAAAACTTGATTTCCAGGTGGATGCCAAATGGCAACTACTCCACATCAGATCTGATGAAAACACAAAAACCGAGCCCAACAACTCGATTTATAGGCCCAAAATCGAGTCTTTTAGACTTGAGATGTTAGTATGTAATATTCTTTGAAAACCAGACCAACTAACTATATAGTTGGCAAATCTTGGTTAAATCCCAATTTCATTCCCTGAAACTGTTGTTTAAGTATTTTTGAGAATGAAACTAGAGACCGAAAGACAAAATGTTTTCAAATGAAAACATCAATGCTTCAAAACTCTCTACCTGCTAAATCACCTTTTTTATATATGTATAACTTGAATTCCTAAATAAATCAGCAAACACTCAGAGGTAGTCTGTAGAGAGCTATAAAAAAATAAAAAAAAATGACAAAACCCAATTTATTTATATAAAACATAGGAGTTCACCGCCAACTCACCCAAATGGACTCTTCAATTTCAATTTCATTTCCCAAATCCCAAATAAACCCTTCAAAACCCCACAAATCCCCAATCACTTCCTTCCTCTTCTTATTCCTCCTCCTCACCACCAGCGCCGCCGCCGCTTTGAGACCAAGCCGAAATCCAAAACCCAAAATCCCCTACGCCCAGTACTGCAACGACGTCGTTCCCAAGCCCCCTTTATCCTCCCACTCCCACAACTTCTCCACCTTCCACTCCGATTTCCTCCCCTTCCGATTCGGATATTTCTCCGGCGGCGGCGACCGAATTTTCAACCGAACCGGATCCGATACCCCGAAATCTCTCTCCCTCAGCTCCTTATATTCCCAAAAGACCGCTTCTGATGGCGTTCTCAAGGTCAGAGCATCGCTGTATATCCGAAACCCGGTCGTGTACTCTGTTTTCGGCAGGCCTAAATATCGGAGCTTGCTACGTATTAGGTATCGGGGACCGAGAGGGTTCGGTCGGTTTGACGATGTTGTTTTTTCGCTTAAAGGGTATTGGTCAGAATCTACTGGAAAGCTCTGTATGGTTGGATCGGGGTCGAGGTACGTTGATTCGAAGCATTTTGAAGTTGTTCTTAAGCTTAACTATCCTAAGAATTCTAGTATTTATGGTAGTTTAATTGGTGGTACATTAGAGAGTTTGACTGTTAAGGAGGATGATTCCAAATCTGATTACTTTGAACCAATTAAGATATTGGGTTTGTCTCAGAATCCCAATTATGAATATTCATTGGTTGAAAAATTGAATGGGAGTGATTGTTTGAGTGGAAATGGTGGGAGAGATAGTAATACCAACAGTACTAACACTAATACTAATTTGTCTCTAAGCAAATTGGACGGTGGTGTTTGTTTCGTGCTCAATGGACGGACTAGTGTTTATGAATTGGAATATGGGAGTGATTGTGGTAATGTGGATTGCAACCCTTTTGGTGGGAGTATTGGGTATTTGCCTGATAGGATTATTTATCAGGGGCTTCGGTGTGAGCAACGCAGAAAGATGCAGATGTTGTTGGGTTTTCCCAACTCTAGTTATAGTGGTAGTGGTACTCAATTTCCTTTTGATCCTAATGCGACTTTGATTGCTGAGGGCGCTTGGGATGATACAGAGAATCGGTTTTGTGGTGTTGCGTGCAGAATTTTGAATGTTTCGGAGTCTTGGGCTAATGCTTTTGTTGGAGATTGCTCGATTGGTTTTACTTTGAGATTTCCTGCAGGTATGTCGTTAAGGAATCAGAGTAGTGTTGTGGGGGAAATTTGGAGCAAGAAGGATGTGAATGATTCAGGTTACTTTGGAAAAATTGGGTTTCAGAGTTATTGGGAAAGATCGATTGACCCCCAAGGTCTTAAATATGAGTATACTGAGATTGAGGCTGTAAGAAAGTCTTGTGCACAAGGGAAGACTGTTAGGGGCAAGGGAAAGTCATATCCCGATGGGTATTCAACCGATATGAGATTTGATATGTCGGTGAGAAACAATGATGGAAAAGTAGCACAAGGTTACTCGTCCCCACTATTTGTGGGAGATTCACTTTATGCACGACAGTATTATGGGCGGCCACTTGTGCTGGCAGTGCCAAGAATGACAGAGCCTGCTGCAGTTCAGCTGACAAGCAACCATAGCAGAATGCTGAATATAAGTTACAAGATGAGCTTTAGACCTCCACCTGATTTTAGATTTGGTGGTGATGCTTCATCCAAAGTTCTTATTTCTGCTGAAGGAATATATGATAGAGATACTGGTTTCCTGTGCATGATAGGATGTTGGCATCTTCAACCAAACAATCAAAATTTGATTAAAAATGGTTCATTGGACTGTGAAATAAGGATTAATGTTCAATTTCCTCCGTTTAATGCAGAGCATGGTGAAATTGTCAAGGGAACTATTGAAAGCACACGAGAAAAGTCAGATCCTCTTTACTTTGAAAGTCTTCAATTGTCTTCAAATTCGATAACCACTACCCAAGCTAAAGAATCCATTTGGAGAATGGACCTCGAGATTACCATGGTTTTGATATCTAATACTCTGGCATGTGTTTTTGTTGGCTTGCAGCTTTTTTACGTGAAAAAGCAGCCACATGTTCTTCCCTTCATTTCCATTGTGATGCTCATTGTTCTTACGCTGGGACACATGATACCCCTGCTGTTGAACTTTGAAGCCTTGTTTGTGGCTAACCATAACCCAACAAATTTTTTTCTTGGGAGTGGCGGATGGCTTGAAGTGAATGAAGTAATAGTAAGGGTGATAACAATGGTAGCTTTCCTTTTGCAGTTACGTCTTCTCCAACTGACTTGGTCTGCAAGAAAAGGCGATGGAAGCCAGAAGGGGTGGTGGGATTCTGATAGAAAGGTTCTATATGTGACTTTACCAATGTATGGTTTTATTGCTTGGTTTGTGCACCAATGGAAGAATTCTTACCAGAGGCCATTAGGGTCATTTCGAGAACCACAACTCAAGGGTTATCATCTGCATGCTCTCCAGCTGCTATCCTACCAGCAGCATTCTTTCTGGGAGGACCTCAAATCTTATGCTGGTTTGCTCTTAAATGGTTTTCTACTCCCACAAATATTGTTCAACCTATTCTTTAACTCAGGCGAAAAGGCTCTTGCCTCTTCCTTTTACATTGGAACCACCATTGTTCGGCTAATGCCCCATGCTTATGATCTTTACAGGGCTCACAGTTCTACATGGTACCTTGATTTATCATACATTTATGCAAACCATAGAATGGATTTTTATTCCACTGCATGGGACATCATCATCCCTTGTGGTGGTCTGCTATTTGCTGTGCTCATGTTCTTGCAGCAACGATTTGGGGGCCGTTGCATTCTTCCCAAGAGGTTTAGAGAGAGCTCTGTTTATGAGAAAGTACCTGTTATTAGCAATGACGAATTGTAAGGGAAGTTATTCAATTAATACTTTTACAAGATTTGTGAATTTGAGCTTTGGGAGATTCCAGTTCCTGCAATTCCAATATAATGATCCAGCTCCAGCAAATGATAGGACCATAAAGGAATTGGACTTCTCGTTTGCCCCAAGTAGGTATAACCTTTGGACTCTCATTCGTTTCCTTACACAATCGATGAAAAACAAAAATGATGGAAAAAAAAGAAGCGAAAAAAGCATTGCACCAGAACTTCCAATGTGTTTTTGCCGGTTAATGTCACCCATATTCGTTGCTTTCTTTTTACAATTCTTGGCATATTATAATGATTCATTTTCTTATTTCAATATGAGGAATACTACGGTTTTCTATATTTTAGTCAATCAGGGAATATCATTATGAAAATGTTGAACTATTGAACTTTTATGTGACTAACAATGTCCTTTTCCAAAGATATTTATCATTCTCCTTTTCCAAAGATATTTATTTATTAATATTAATGTTTTGGTTAACATTTTATTCATTAATATTAATTGATTAAGACTTTATTTATAAATACTTTTTCACAATTTTTCATATGCGATGCATAGGTTAGCAACGAATAAGAAGAAAGCTTGAATTTGTTGGTTTTTAATAGGGAGGCATCCTAAAAACGAATCAAATAAATGATGAATTTTATTAATACTACTAATTTACGATTGAGACTCCAATAGAATGCAAATGACAAAATTTACTTCTAAACTAGTTTGGAGGAAAAATTTATCAAACTCACTACGTGTTATAACCACCACCTAGGTGCATGTTTAGTCACATGACTTGTTTGATCAATCATGTCACTTGTTTACATAATAGGTCGGAAGAGATTCCTTCAAACTAATTTGTGGGAAATTTTTATCAAAATACTAGAAAATTACCACAAATATAGTAACCTACCAATAGATCAAGCTATTTTCAATTTCATGAGTTTTTTTTTTTTAATTAATTAATTTATTTTTAAAATCAATTTAATGAATTTATTTAATTTAAAATAGAAGATAGGATTTGAACTCTATCACATTCACTTCATAATTATTATTATTTTTGGGTAAGAAGGGAGGTTTATTTATAAAGTAAAACTAGTATATCAGATTTGTCCAAGAGACACCAGTGAAAGGTGTCTAGTTACAAGAACTAAAGGGCACTCACATAAAGTCCCTATACACAAAAAGTCTCATACATATTTACAGAACACAAACGATGGACAATCAGAAAACATTTCCAAAAGGCTAGCTTGCGCCCTCCACTTCTTTGCGAGGCCATTTGCTATAGAGTTTGCTTCACAGTATATGTGGTGTAGATGGACCACCTATTCCTTGCTGAGGAGCATCTTGCAATCAGAAATTATGGAAAACAATTCTGGAGCCAAGTTCCCAAAAGAAGTTAGACATGTAAGAACAAAAGTGGAATCAACATTAACATTTATAAATTTAACACCCATGTCCAAAGCAGTAATTAAACTCTGTCTAACAGTCCACAATTCAGCCTTATTATTAGAAGCAATCTTGACATGACAGGAAAAACTTACCACTCATTTTCCCAAGTGATCAAGGATAACACCCCTCGTATTTAGCGATGCAAAAGGAAAAAAGAGGGGGTTGCCATTCACTTTATAATTATTACATGTGATTATTAGGCCAAATCACTAATGGTTCATTACTTTTTTTCTTTTTTCTTTTTTTTTATGTAGATTAGATTTTAACCCAATTCCCTTCATCAATGACAAGCAATTTTATGTGAATTATTCAGTGCACTTGGAGGACCAGGTTTAGTGATCCTCCCATCCAATGATATCATGCCAGTTGTGTAAATTAAATGAGTCATAATCCTAATTAGACTACCCAAAAAAAAATTATCTAACTTCACATAGACTCCTGAAAAGGGTGTATAAGAGCACTGGACATGGTGAAGAAAAACACCAGTAATGGCTACAAGAAGTAGGGCCTAGGCGTTGGACACAACGGAGAAGGACACCAAGAGTGTCGGCAAGAAGGGGAGCCATCAAAACTCGAAATCTACAATCTCCAAAACAAGGGTTATGAAATCTATTTAGGTCCATATTCAAGAAATTTGTTTGATGCGAAGGATTGCATTCATTAGGTAGTTTTCACTAAGGAGGCTCGTATATATGATAGGGAAATGTTAATAAGCACCGTACGGTATTTGTTAAGGTTTCCCTAATGCGGGTCCTACGTAATAAAAAAATAAAATAAATGAAAGAAAAAGACATAAAAGTACTTATAAAGCTGGGAAAAAAAAATGACATAAAGACGTAAAAAAGACCAAAAAACAATTGTCAAAAAGAAGTAAAAAAAAGTTGTTAACCGGCACCTTGCAATGCCTGTTAACACAACCCTATATGATATATTGTGTTTTTTAAGTCCACATCAATCCATGAGCCATCAATCCATGAAACATGAGTAGGTTTTTTTTTTTTTTTTAGGTTTAGATCCAAAAAATAATGCTACAAAACTATTGAAATCTCCTAGTGTTTTGAACAAAAATATCCAGAATTCAAATTCTTTGCCATCCAAAACTCAAATTATTGTTATTATTATTATTTTCACCTTTCGTGTTTTGTGCGAATTATCCACTCAAGCTAATCCTATGGTGCTCTCTCTAAGATCAAGTGATCTTCATGCTGGAAAAATCAATCTTAATTTTTCATTCTGTTGTTGCCACCATCAAATAGATGGCATTGCCTAGGAATATATCTATTTTTGATGACTTCACACACTTTTATTTTTAAATTGGATTGTTAAGGACAGCGGATTTCAACAAGGACGTGATCAATCATCATGGGCGAGCAGGTTCACCAGGATTTTGAATCAGAATTCTTGGATCATCTACCACAAATGACTATTCTTTTCTTTTATTTTTGTGGTAGTGACTGGAATCCTGACTCAAAATAATTTACGCAATCGGCATGATATTATCATTGGATAGGGAGGATCACTGGATAATACCGTTAACCTAGTCAGTACACTGAATAATTTCTTCGATTTTACAGGCCCACCCACCAATTCCATGAGTTTAACAGAAACAGATGCAATGCTAGAACTTAGTTTCCTTGGATTTATTTTTTGGGCCAAGGTTTACCAGAGCACGTTTTGGTTAAAAAGAAGAGGGAAACAAAAGTTTAATAAGCCTAGGCCATGTGACAAGGGTGCGAAACGCCAACAATGAATCAAGACTCTTTCATGCTTCAAGTTTCAACTTCACTTGGACCTCGACCAAAAAATAAAAATGAAAAAGAGAAAATTCACCTTAGGATTTCGCAAATTGAACAACCTCCAAAGATATTTTTTTAAAGCAAACCCTCCACAAAGGAAGTTCACATTTTGTCCCGGTAAGCTTCTTTAGCGGCTATCTTTTCTTACAAAACTCTTCATTGGTACTTCACTGAAAATCCACATTGTTTCTCTCCATTGGTACTTTCTTCAAACCCATTCTCTAAAGAACCAGAGTCTGGTCCCCTAGGGTGTACTAGCTATATGCAAAATTGCTCAGTACATCAACCTAGAACACTGCAGACTTCAGGAATAAAGCAATCAAATTCAAGAACTGAATATTTGTATGAACAAAACCATAAATACTGCCAGATAAAATAATTTTGACGAACTAGCTGGCGCAGAAGCTAAACTGTACATGGACAATATTTACAGAACCATTCTCTGAATAAACAACGTGGTTAACCAATATATTTCCCAGTTAATCAATTAATAAGCAGTGCAGACGCAAGATCTCTAGCAGTAATGGCATGTGAGCATGCAACAGATACGACAGTCTTAGGAAGATGAAGTTCATGAAGGGCAAAGATCAAAATATGCATCACCCGTTATACGAAACATTGCCACAGCATGGTAAATAAACCACCTCAGTCAGTGGAAATCAGGGCAAGATATCTACTTCAATTACTCCTACCTCATTACCTGCAACACAACCCAATCCAGTTAAAATTACATAAAATGGCTAGTCAGAAAATAAATTACAGAAATTGATCATCAATTACCAAATATGGAAAAGAAAAGCCGGCAGTAATCGTCATGATTACTACCATATATATAATAATTTCCATATTGGGCAAGAAAAGAAAGAAAATGGAAGAACAAGAAAAGCACACTCCACTTGCTGTTACTTCTACAACAATTACCTAATACTTCTTACTTTAGTTTTTGAAGGACGTGATTTTTTCATACCTCAATACTTTTGGAGTTCAAGAAAGAAAATGGAAGAACAAGAAAAGCACACTCCACTTGCTGTTACTTCTACAACAATTACCTAATACTTCTTACTTTAGTTTTTGAAGGACGTGATTTTTTCATACCTCAATACTTTTGGAGTTCAAGACTACGAATTTAGAAAATGGCTGCAACAATTTACAGAACCCCGGTACTGAAAAACTGCCAAACAGCAAGTAGGAGTTCAATTTCCCACAGGAGAACAACAAGGTTCTGATGGCAACCAAAATGATCCTACCAAAAATCCATCATATCATCTAACATGACAAATTTGTTAAGGCTATTCAGAGACATAAGATATAATTGATACAAATTACTTGGTGACACCAAAAAATGCTCTATATTTTTATTTATTTATATTACAGGAAAAATGCTCTATAAATGATGACTGATTTTGTTGGAGTTAATCAATCATGAATTATGCTTTTAGGATTTAATTCTCTTTTATTTTTGCATTTAATGTAATAGATTACAAGTTATTTCATATCATTGTCAGGTTAGAAATTTATTTCCCTTCCTTCTATTATGTAATTTGGGACTCTATTTAAAAGGGCCTAAAGTTCATTATTGTAAGTAGTAGATAGTGGATTTATAAAATTTGGGGTAGAGGTTTAATTCGGCTGACTCTTGGGTTCCTATCATGCTTGGTGTTGATTCCAAGTAGCCCTTAGTGTTGATGCCTAGGCTCTTATCTATTTTTCTGTTTTATTTGCTTGATGCAAATTTCAAGCAAACCTTAGATACTGATTTCTAGGTCTTGTCCCCTTTTTTGTTGTTCTTTTGTTTCCCAAACAAATCCCCCTCAGACAAGGTTTCTCTCTAGACTAGTTTGGAGAGAAACCCTCTAAAACTTGTCCTATATTTTTTTATTGAATGTGAATTTTGAAAATGTAACCATTGGATTACTTGTTCTTTATGCTCTTAACATGCATGTCAAATTTCGTTCAAATCTAATTATTTTTTGTGCATAATTGTTTACCATAAAAACTTAAAATTTAAACATGTCATTGATGACATAACTATTAATCTTTCATCTTCTTGAAATTTTGCAAGCATGAAAAATATAATAAGAACATACAATCCAACTATTAGATTTTCAAAATTCACATCTAATAAAAAAAAATATAGGAGGCGCTTGAAGGGTTTCTCTCCAAACTAGTTTGGAGAGAAACCTTTTCTGAACTGGATTGAATTGGCTTGGATAATGCAAGTCCAAATGTGTTTTTATTGTTTTAAGGGCCTGAATAGGTTAAATTATTTTCTCCATTCAGTTGTAGAGAGGCTTGCATTTGTGGGCAACAGTACAATGCATAACATGTTGACTGTTTTATTGATAAAAATAAAAAATAAAAATGTTGACTGCATTGTGGATTACATAACCTAGTTTATTCAACTGAGGGATTGCCAAATATTATGACATATGAGATACATGACTAGATTATAATCTATCTGGATAAAGCAATACAAGCAAAATATGACATAGGCTTTTTAATCAAAGAGCAAATGCCATGAATAAGAATGATGTGTGTGTGTGTGTGAAGAAAAAGAAATTAGTACCACATTTAAATCTGATTCAGATGTAAAGTTTAGCTAAATCACCAATGTCCATCCCAGACTAGTTTACGTTATCAAGCAGGAAAAAGACTGTTAAGTAAGAAATGTAGAACTCCAAAGTTTTAAAAAAACTTCAGATGGAAAGTACCTCTAATCGCATCTCAGTTAGACTTTTTCCCAGTAAGAAGACGAGATATCTGGAGGCCCCTGCTGAATGCTTCATTGAACAGGATCCTTGTTTGCATTGACTGGAATCCAGGCAACCATGACAGCAATGCCACAGGAGCCATGACAATCACCCCAAACAGCATGTCATACAGCCGGGCCAAGGCAACCACAGTATCCCACACCACAGTGGACTGCAGAAAGGGTCTAAGTACCTGAGCTATCAATATCATACCCCAACCTGTGGGGATGAATGCCAAGAGGCTTGTCACAAGATCAAGAAACACGAACCTAGTGCACTTCAGCAATATAACAATCACAAGTACTGAAAGGAAAATGACAAGGAACTGAACAAGTCGGTAGTAAATATGCTCTTTTGCGGAATACTTGTCCCGGGCATATGACATGATGATGTAAATCCCTACAGCCACGACCATGATTATCCAAGATAGTAAATAAACAGCTATACTTGTATTACCATGAGTAATACGGAGCTGATACACAATGCCATACTGGAAGAAGAAGAAACGAAGATCTAAAATAATCTCCAAAAGTTTGCCCCAAATACCAGTCGTTCTTAGATGGTCCTGTTCCTCATACCACCATGTTTCCCAGCTTTGATCTGCTTTTGTAAACACCCCACCTCTATACCATAACCAATTCATAAAATCATCAAAATCATACACAGTCTTCAGCCAATCAAATCCAGAAGGATTAAATACAAAAGGGGCCATTATCCACGACACAACAAGAAACCAGCAAGATACTGACATGCCTATAAAGAGAAGAGTATACTTAGACAAGTCACTATGAGTAGAATACACAATTAAAATAACCCCAAGCTCAATTCCCTTCACAAAATGGCTGCGAGCATAGAGTCGATAGTTATCGGCAAAGCTCTTGTGCTGCACCACAAAACCACGACCAGTGGCTCGATACTTTGCACCACCGTGAAGTACAGTCCGGCCAAAGAAATGGGTACGAGTTCCCAATGAGAATGTGTAAAAAAATGAGGCCAGCTGAAGTTGCATCGTCATGAAGTCCCAAACTGCTGGAAGGAACCCATGCTCAAGAGAGTTCTCCACAATCATAGGGAGAGCAGTAAAGAGACCGAGCTGGATGAGAAACTGCTGATTAAGGATTGCACCAAGGGCTGTATTGTTGCTAGTATCTCGCATCACTGCTTTTTCAACACCACTGAGGGCAAGATAAAGGCGGCCCCACAAAAATGTATAAACAGTAATTACTACCAACATTGAATTGAAGTAGAACCCAACAGTTGTGTAGAAAACTGAAAGCATTCGGAAGAAGTCCAATCTATGACCCAATCGATATATATCTCTGCTCAAAACCTGCTCACCATTGCCGCTGGCAACCTTGGCCTCAAACATTGCTATCTGATTTAACCCAACATCCCTTCCCTTACCAACCTGTAAATATTCATGGTGTGTCACATTGCCCCCTCGCAGAGTGCAATTGAAGCCAGCAAATATATCCTCACTGATATTTATCACTTTAGAAGCCTTGCTGATTCCACCCCGACTCAAGAACCAGAACCTGTCAAACACATCTGGGTGACCATAATGCATTCTGACCTTCAACGGGTTTGCCAGAACACGCTGGCCCAAGGTCACAAAGCTTGTCTCCTGAGCAGACATGAACCAAGCAAGTGAAGACACTGAACCAGTGAAAATATTCTCACGAACTCCCAAAATGGTTGGCTTCCTAATACCATAGAAATTATTGAATTCCTCCAACAAATTCCGCATCTTGAGTGCCTCTTCAAAACAATTGTCTTGGTTCATGTCAATGGTCTGAATTGCATCACCTCGAGTGAAGATTATGGCATGGTTTTGATTTTCTGGTTTGCCTTCACCAAGCTTCAAGGGCCCAGGCAACCTGATCCGATAGATCTCCACCTCCCTTTGCAGTTGCTGATCATATTTCACAAGAACTGAGTAATACTCCACCTCTTCCCTCCCCAAGTGAACCTCATCAACATAGGCAACTCTAAGAGCCTCATTGTGTTTCATCAGATATAATATCTCTTCAGCACGGTTGTCTCCCTTCACCTTATGTTGCCCATACAGCTGGCAGGCGACCACATAAGTGAATTTCATCAGAGCACTCCCATACTCATTTCCTTTAAACATCAGACTTATACTGCTAGTTGCTCGGTTGAGATTCGGAGAACTTGAGTGTACACCATTCAAACCATTGCTTAGGTTCATTGAACCAAGAGAAGAAATACCTCCTGGTCCCTCCCTTATGTCCATCTCAGATGCAGAATCTAGAAAGGCAAGCATCTTAAGAGCCCTATAATAATACATCATTCCTCTCACAGTGCGGGACAAAGTTTGGCCTCTGTACGACGCCCAAAGTCGAGTATCCCTTGACTTTGTCTCCCAGAGATCATTGTCATCCTTCACACCCTCTCTGTGCATCCGCTCCAAAAAATTATCCCACTCATCTTGATAGATTTTTTGCAAATAAAACATGATGGAAATGCCATCTTCATTTTCCCTTCGAAGATTCAATAGGCTGAAAAGAACTTCTTCATCATAGTAAGGCGTGAGAACACTGAAAGCCATCATTTTTTCAACATGTGGAGCACGGGGCATATTCATAAATAGTGAATTGCTAAAGAAAGCAATGCGCCTTCTTGCCTCAAGATTCCTTGGGATGTAGTGCATTGAGTCTCTAGAAGTAAGAATAGTATGCAAACGACGTAGGTTCTTAAGTAAGGTAGCATCATCATCATCAGGGAACTCAACAGAGTTCTCAAAAAGCAACCCTCCATT
Organism: Quercus ilex subsp. ballota; assembly: GCA_032727855.1. Taxonomy (NCBI): domain Eukaryota; kingdom Viridiplantae; phylum Streptophyta; class Magnoliopsida; order Fagales; family Fagaceae; genus Quercus; species Quercus ilex. Next base: position 46,275,214 of record CM064912.1, on the reverse strand, counting down.
GGTGGCTGGACTACGAGGTGCCAGACCTTCCTCTCTCAATTGCTGAATGGGCTTCTTTACCTTTGGAAATTCCCTGATGGAAAGTTCATACAAGGCCTGCAGTATATTCACTGCCTTACTCAGATCTTTATTCTGCTGCATCAGCAGCTCAACAAGTGATATTAGCTTAGCATGAATTTTTTCTAGCACATACATCTTGTATACCGCTGTGAGCTTTCCAGTCTGAATCTCTTTATCTATCTCCTTGAATAAATTTTCAATAATTAAGTATTCATCCGAGTCATCTTTAACTATCATAAGAAGCAAATACTTAATGCTATCATAAGCTTCAATAACAGCACACCGCCGGTATTCACTCTTGCATATCCTCAACCAAAGCAACTGGTCAGGTTCATTTGCTAACTCTTCTGCCTGACTGAGAGCAAGCAGCAGCTCATTGCAGAGAAGGACACATGGCCATCGAATAACCCTAATGTTCCAACAATTAGGTGTCAATTCCATGAGCTCAAGTTCTCGGTCATTGATGAGATCTTCTTCCCTGAAAGTTACAATGATCTCATTCCAAATCAAGGCAAACCAGGTAGTTTCCACTTGGCTTGATTCTATCTTATTGTAGGGCTTACCAAGTCCGTACCTCAGCTTCAACCGGCGGATAGCATCACGAAGCTTCTTCACCAGTGTCAGCTTGGGGTTTAGCAGATGCTCCTCTGGCATGAAATTAAATTGCATTGCATTAGCAAAAAACTGAAACCTAAGCCTTAGCTGTCCAAAATTTCTGATCTCACCCAAATGCGAAAACAGCCCAATTGTTGCACCAACAAGGGAGGAATAAATCGAATACCAAATTTGCAAATCCATCAAATAAATCAACACCACAGGAACCCACAACAACACAACTGCTACTCTGTTGGTGTTATTGAAAAATTCATGCCATTTGTAAACTACATTCTTTTGTTTCAAAAGAACCTTCGTTGGGGCAGCCAGTGGCTTGATCTGAAGGAAATAACTGAAAGTGAATTTGGAAGCCAATACAAGGATCCAAAACACCGTATACTTGAAATTATTCACCAACCCTTCCCTCAACCCACGACCCACAAACAATCGCGTATGAAACCACCATGTCAGCAAGTAGATCACAGGCCAATCCAATTCCTCCAATACATTGCGAATCCATGGAACAATAAACAAAGCCAATGCCAACAACTCTGGCAACAAGAAAACCAGAACAGCCTCAAGAAAAACAACAATCCTGCTATTTGCCTCAGCCGACCACCTCCCATCGCTACTCTCCTGACTCCAAATCCTCCCATAGAACACCCCAAACACCACCATCCACGCCAATGCCACCACGAACTTCAACGTCATCCTCACCCCAAGCCACATTGTCTCCTTAGTAACCAAACTATACTGAGTCCCAGCATCAAGCACCGCTTGCAAAACCCTCAACCCGCTCCACGTAATAAACACAGTTAACAACTTCACCTGCAAATCCCTACTCTTCAACGCATTCAACGTCGAACCACCATCTTCCCACGCAACTATAATCATAGCCTGTAAAAACAGTATCAACAACACCCACACCTTATCAAAACTCCTAAACACATTCCAAAAAGACCTTTGCTCCACAAACCCCGTCTTCCCAACCCGTTTCTCCTTAGGCGTAGTAGCGAAGAAATTACACGACAAATCAAGAGGCCATTTCAGCTTACGGAAACACCTCCTACTCCAAAAATACTCATTGATATCATCGTAATTCCGCCACGCCGAATGCGGAGCCGAGCCATTTCTACTACTCTCAACCTCAAGCTTAATTGTATTATATATAGGCATTACCACACCCTTCAAAAACGCACAATCCCCATATATCGAAGGCAAGAACGACTGGCCCGTATCGGGGTCTATTTTCTCATCTAAAACAAAGTTCAACTCCATAGCCATGTGATGAAATATGTAACAAATACACTCAGGAGTGAAACGAAGGTTAGCAGACTCACCCCAGATTAGGAGATAAAGCGACACGTAGAGAAGCTCGCGGCGGAGACTGTTCGTCTCGGAGTTTCCAGTACTGTTGCGGCGATGGGAGGCCGAGATTTGAGACTTCCGGCCGAGGTAAGAGCACCAAGAAGTGTAGTTCTGGAGCAACTTGCGGCGGAATCGACGGAGGACGCTGGCTTCGAGGGAGTCCGGTAGGGTCGGAGGTGGTTGGACTCGCATTTGAGAGTTGGCTAGGTGGAGGACCAGGTTTTCCCTTTGGTTCTTCACGTTGTCTTTTTGGAAACCGAACATGATCCCAAGCCAGTCCAGGAGGTCGTTGTTTGGGTCCCATGGAGTGAACGGTGGTTTCCTCAAGTCTCCGGTGGCGCGTAAGGCTGACGCGGCGGCGCGTACCTCTGGGTACCGGAGAGATGGGTGGTCAGTCAAGAGGTTGTGGATGGGGATTATGTTGTAGACGTTTGGGTGTTGCGGCGGAGGCGGCCCGTAACGGATGCTACCGCCGCGCGAGAGTGGGGGACGCTGCCTTGAGTACATAGTGACAACGTGCGATGGCGAAGTGGGAGTGAGAATAATAATACTAACAAGGAAATGTGAGTTTTGTCTGTAAATGAAAGTGTGAAGTAGATGAGTTTGGATAGTACACGTAAATATGTGAGAGTACGTGACGAAGATACAGTGAAACTGTGTGCTGTGTGTGCTCAGTAGAGTGTTTTGTGGGTTAAGCCACGCGCGAGAGTGGGGGGATGTGGAACACGGGACAGTTTTGTTGGTGGAGGAGTGGGGTTGTTCAAAGTTAACTCTTCTTTCTTTTTCTTTTTCTTTTTCTTTTTTTGATGGGAGAAGTTAACTCTTTTGAGTAATAAAGGCTTTTTTTTTTCTCCTAAGAATATGAGAAAGCAAGCAACAATAATCCAATCCAAACATTGTTTAGTTGGATATTAAAACACGAAAGCTTTTTATTATTTACTGTACTGTAATGGCTTAACGTTTAAATCTTTTGGGACAAAATTTAGTGTTTTTTGTGGTTCTTACCTTTTTTTTTTTTAATTAAATTAAACTATGTAACTTATTAGTTGAAGCAAAATTATTAGCACTTATTACATTGTTGATTTAGTTTGAAATCTAAATTGCAGTACTTATGCAATTAAAACTAAATTTTGTCCTTATTTTATATTTTTGGTCTGAACACTTACAAAATTTGAAGCTGAAGCTGAAAATGAATAAAATCAAAAAATGATATTGCCCGAAAACTCAGCGAAAATAACAAAAAAGTAAGAGAGAATATGACGCATTTATGAAACTGAAAAGTAACAGTAAAATAGGATTTTGAAGGTTCAAAGTACGTTAAAGCTTAATATACTACTGTGTTAGAGTAATATTAATATTAATATTAAAGAAGGGGGAAATGCACTTTTAATTCTTATATTTTGTATTTTTTTTTTTAGTTCCTACATTTTATTTTTACTTACCACTTTTAATCTCTAAATCAATTAACGCCTAACATTTAAGTCATTTTCGTCACCCAACTAACAGCAAAAGCTGACGTGGCTGACGGTGAAATAAAAAAATAATATAATCACACAGAATATAATGTCTTGTCAGCATATAAATTTAAAAAAATTAATTTATTAATTTAAACTAAATAAAAAAAATAGAATTAAAACCAAAAATCACTAAAATTAAGATCTAAAAAGTTTCTTAACTCAATGAACACTTCTGTTAAGAGATCACAAAATGGGTTCAAATTATTTTCTCTTCCTTCTCACTTTATTAAATTAGTTTTTCTTCTCTCTCTCTCTCTCTCTCTCTCTCGTGGTAACTGGTGGTGCAATGGCTTGTGGTGGCTGTGGTGGGTGGTGGTTGGGGTGGATGGGTTGAGATTGGGGTGGGGTGGGGTGGGTTGAGGTTGGTCTGGGGTGGGTGGGTTAAGACCGACTGGGGTGGCTTAAGTCGAGGTGGTTGGGGTTGAGTTCAAGGCGGGGTGGGTGGGTTGAGATCGACTGGTGTGGCTTGAGTCGGGGTGGCTGGGGTTGAGGTTGGGTTGGGGTGGCTGGGTTATGAGCCGGCTAGGGCGGGTAGAGATCGGGGGGGCTGGGGTTGAGACCGAGTTGGGCTTGGTTGTGGCGGTTGGGATGGTGGGTTGTGGCGGCTGTGATGGTGGGTAGTGGTTGTTTGATCGGTGTAGGTGGTGGCTAGATTTTTCTGCGTTTGGGTAGAAAGAAAATTTCTAGGTTTGGATTCGGGTGGAAAGAAAATTTATGGGTTTGTGTTTAAGTTTGTTGGTTGGGTTTGTGTTTATATTTGTTGGCTGGGTTTGATTAGTAGAAGTGGTGGCTGGATTTTTCTGTGTTTGGGTAGAGAGAAAATTTCTAGATTTGGGTTCGATTGGAAAGAAAATTATGTGTTTAGGTTTATGTTCTTGAGTTCTTTGATCTGAGTTCGAGTTTTTGTTTTCTTCATGTTCTTCCCAAAAACTAATGAGTTTTTTTTTTAATATTTTTTTTAATTTAATTAATTAATGTGTGATTATATTATTTTTTTTATTTCACTGTCAGTCATGTCAAATTTTGCTATTAGTTGGGTGACAGAAGGAACCTAAATGTTAGAAATTAATTGGTTTAGAGACTAAAATTAGTAAAAATAAAATATAGATACCAAAATAAAAAAATAAAAAAAAAGTACAAAATATAAATACTAAAAGTGTATTTAGGCCTATTAAAGTATAACACAGAACATAGACGTTAAAGCTTAATAATAATATTATTATTATATTGAGGGAATATTCTTAAAATTAGTGTATCAGAATAATATTAATTAATTGTAAACTGATATTTGTAATGTGGGGTCCTTGAGTTTGTAACGGAGGTTCAAGTCGTAAAGACAGATGGGGTGGTATGATGACTTATCAGTGACAGGTGCTTTTATATATAAATAAAGAAATAAAGATTAGATTTGGCGTTTGGCAATTGGCATAACGTTGAGTGTCGCTAACGGCTTTGTGACTTTGGGGAGTTATAGATAGATGAGAACGCAAATGTAACAGTACTCATTCATTAAAGCCAGCCAAAAGAGTCTCTGCCTGGAATTTTGTTTAACTCTCTCTTCACTACTTAATAATTGATCATCCAATGATTCTTAGTCGGGAAAGTTTTGGAATTGGAGGGGCCATGGCCTCACTGTCATTCTAAACTTTCCTGATCTAGATGTTGGTACCTTGTAATTAAGCTCACTCCACTCTCCACTCACAGGACCATGGGCCAAGATAATTAGACCTTCTAATGATCAATGGTGTTGGTGAAAGTACAGCACTTAAGTTATATCAAATATATTCCTCAAAAAATAAAAAAGTTATACCAAATAATATATTATTTATATCTTTTTCAAAAATAAAATAAAATTGTGCACAAATATAAATAACCAAAGCACCCATAATCACGGTAAATTTCTACATACAATTTTTTCTTCAAAATAATTGAGTATAATGTAATACAAAATGTGTAACCCCATCGGAAATGGTCAAGTGCATAGTTGTCAATATCGTACACACTTAACACTTTACTTTCATATTTGCAACTTTTTTTTCTAAACTCTGAATAATGTATTTAATAAAAATATAATTATTTTTTATTTTATTATCATTTTTATAAGTCTAAGAAGCTTCAATGCCAAGCAGAAATATATATATATATATATATATTTTAAATAGAATAAAAGAATAGGAAAAAAGATAGTAAAAGCTAATGATGATGAAGAAAATGTCAATGAAGAAATAATTTTGTAAGATGATGAAAACATTGACCTAAATGAAGTTTTTTTTTGGTTGAGAATTTGACCTAAATGAAGTTGATTAGGCAAGATGATGAAAAGAAATTATTATTTTGGCTTATATCTCATGTATTATCACTTTTGAGTTTAATTTATTTGAATATATATGTTATAAATATATGTTAATTGATTTATTTAGTTAGCTTTGTTAAATAGTATTACATAAGTAATGAGTAAATTGGTCATTAGTTGAATATATTCTAATTTTATAATGAATATACCTTTTATATATGTATATCTATAATTTTATTAGGTATTTGTATATTTTACGATATACGATACAATATGATACATGATATAGAAAAATTAAAAATCAATTCACGATACGATTCAGGTTTTGACAACGGTGGTTAGGTGCTTGAATAGCTTTGGACACCATTATTAATTAAAAGAAGAAAAAAAAATAAGAATATGTCTCATCTCAAAAAAGAATAATAGTAGTAACAATATACACCCAAAATATGCAAATAAAAAGTAAATAGAAAGATGCATTTGTGGAGACACATAGACATAAAATACTAAAAGAAATTACTGCATTTATTTTGAAAATATAATGATTGAAATAGTAATTTCGTTATTCTATGCTTAAAGGGATGATCTATGGCTCCTATTTAGTTTGAACATGTTTTACTTCTATTGTTGTTCTTGAGAATATTTAACATGTGTAGGTTTTGTCTTTGATCTATTTGTTTAATTCATATGTTCTGTTTTGTTTCGAATGAAGAGTTGAATGATTAGATATATGAATTAATGAATGTGATTAAATATATGAATTGATGAACATGACTAGGTATATGATTTGATGAACATGTTTGTTTGTGACGTTTTGTTCTTGGTAGACTTAGATTCAATGCATGTTTAGGAAATGAACTAATTTTTTTGATCTTGATTTGTCGCGTCTTACCATATTTTGATTTAAGGGTTGAATTAGTATATATGAATATGTGAATCTATTTGAAAATGTAATTTAAATATGGATTTGTGTTTCTAAGTGAATATGTGCACGCATGATTAAAGGTGCGCAAATATGCTTGCAAAGATGTATATACAACCTCTTCCATGCGTGCGCATCATGACCCAGAAAATTGATGAATTTTTGTTTTAATTAAATGATTGATTTGCTTTGATCTCTCCATGCTTGTTTATTATGTTTGACCCTGATTAGGTTAGAATATTTTAATTATTTGCTTTGCTATGATTTTCTCTTTGACCTTTCCATAATATTATATTTGACATGTTTGGAATAGGATGTTCTTTATTTATGCATGATTTCATTTTTGTCTGATTTGATTTGTAATTAATTGATATTTGACTTAATAATTGCATGATTAGATTTTGGGCTTTGTTAATAATCTCCTTAATTAAATGTGGCTTATCAACTTTAGTAAAGGCCATCCCCGGGTTGAGTGGGGTTGGGTGTCTAACACCTTCCAATACTCATATCTTAACTCCGAACTTATTTTCTAGTATGTAAATCCACGCAAGAGACCCAATTTGGTTCCTAGACCTAAACCAAGTGGCGACTCCCAAAGAAAGAGAAAGTAGGCCCTGCAACCCGCAAGTGTGGGATGGTGCGCCCACAGATGGCATATTCTTTAATTCTGGAATTTGTAGCTGGTTGAAGAAGAATATGTGTTCAACACAAAATCCTAGAGAATCAAATCTACCATGGAAGCATTTCTTTGCATATGGAATATGGAGTTTATGGTTTCACCACAACAAGAGATTTTTCAAAAAAGAAGAACCAAATTACAGATTGGTGGGAGAAGTGAGGAATTTGGCTCTCAACTATTTTCATTGTGCTGGGTGTATCAAGCAGATTATCAGTAGAAGTCTAGTCAATGTGAGGTGGAACAAACTAAATTTGAACTAGTACAAACTAAATACGGATGGATTAGCTCTAGGGAATTCGAGCATGGCAGGAGGTAGAGGTCTCATTCGTGATGATAACTATGAAGCATGGGTGCGTTTTCGGATTTAGGTGCGGGTGCGGGTGCAAGACTCAGCAATTTTTGAAAAAGTAGGGTGTGGGTGCGGAGGGGTGCGGTAATTAAAAAATTATTAAAAATATTTTTATTTATATTTTCTATATATTGCTAAGCATACTTTTTCATATTATATAAACATATACCAAATTTAAGAGTAATAGTAGATAATAAAACATGATGTTCATAAATTAAATACAACCCACAAGTTTGAAACTAAAACATTCCATGATGTTCAAAAATTAGAATACAACCCACAAGTTTGAAACTAAAACAAAATAAAACATAATCAACAAGACAATCAAATACAACCCTCATCATCATTATCAAGATCAATAGCTTCACTTCGAACTTCACTTTCACTAGTAGTAACACTAGTGCTAGCATTCCCAATAACCATGGCCTCCAACTCTGGCTCATCAAGTGTAAGGGTAGCATTCTCAAGAATTCCAGCTCCTCCATGTATGTCACTGTCATTTCAAGAGCCTCCTGCAATATTCCACATCTTTGTTGCTGCATTTATGTACTCTTTATTGTGCCTTGACAAGAGTCGAAGATTAAAATGCACATATACCAAATCATCAGCACGTGCAAGAGTCATTTTGTTTCTTTTTAAGGAATGAATGAATTTGTATGTGCTTTAATTCCTCTCAGCACATGAGGATGAACAAGGTTGTCCAAGAAGTTTTAAGGGCAAGGGTTTGAAGCGTTGGTAATGAGGAGCCATGGTATTGCCACCAAACCAAAGGTTGTAAGGCCCACCTATCTGTCAAGACATCTAGTAAAGGAAACCTCCCTCCTGAAAACACAGCAAACTCAACTTTCACCACCCTTAATTGGATTCTCCAAAAGCCAATCAATAGAGTAATACCTAGTTAAAGATTAAAAAAAACAAATATAGATGATGAAACGTGTGTTTTACTAGAAGGGGGAACTAAGGAAAATAGAAAATGAAAGTACTTACTTAGGATTTAAGGAATGAGCCAAGCAATGTAGTGGTGTACAATTCTTAGTCCATCGATCAATGAGTATATCATACACCACATTAAAAAATGAGCTATACTCATCATCTTCCAAGCCTTCATGCCGATATATTACTACCTTCACCTTCTCTATCATTGAATCTCACATTTCATACACAAGATGAAGACAAGGACTATCTATGTCTGCTGCTCGTAGCATATCATAAATAGGTGCTATGAATTCAAGGATATAATCAACAACATCCCACCAACGATCACTTAGAATTATATCTTTCACTTTTTGAGCTTTTCCAACATTATCCTCCCTCTAAGAAGCCCATTGGTCACTAATTGCCATGACTGGAAGGCATCTTTTTATCAATTTCAACCTTTTCAGCATTACAACAACAGAAGCAAATCTATTATCAGCAACTTGGAGCAGTTTTAATGGACAAAATTCATTAAACATTGCCAACCTCATTGCATGGTTCATGATAAAAACACGTATGAAGGATGCATCATCAACAATACGTGTAATCCAACTACATTCCTCATATGTAACGTCATTATTTTCAGTGTTTTTTGTTGCACAAATATTCTTTAAAGCTAGATTGAGAGTGTGGACAACACATGGAGTCCAAAATATTTTGGGATACTCACCTTCATAAGAGCTCCAACAGACTTCATCACACTAGCATTATCAGTGATGACTTGGACAACTTTTTCATGTCCAATCTCTTTTATAGCATCCTTCAACACCCTAGCAATAAAATGTTTGTCTTTGAACTCACCTGGCCCATCAATTGCCTTTATAAACACTGAACCCCCATCTGACACAACCATAATATTAATAAAAGGCCTCCTTTATGGATCTAACCATCCATCAGAAACTATACTTACACCATTTGCAAGCCAAGAGTCCTTAATTGGTTTCAAAAGTCTTTCAACATGAGCTCTTTCTTTTTGAAAAAGTGTTGTTCTCAAAGCATTGTATCCAAGAGGAACATAACCCGGAATGTTATGGTTAGCAGCATATGCATAGGAACTACGATAATTTGGGTTCCTTGCAAAGTGAAACGGAAGCTCATCGGTATAAAACATCCTAGCAATTCTACTATCCAATTCGTGTCTAGCATTATTCTGGAATGCTCTCTCTAAAGGAGAATTCGCAGTCACCTTCCTCTTCTTACCATCAACTGGATCTGTACTACCACTCCCCCACTGTCACCAGAATGAGGGAATAGGCCCACGGCCTAAGAGATGTGGGGGCAAGGGAATTTGACTTCTGCATTCTCTCTCTAACTTATCATTCTCAACTTGCTCATGCATTCTCTGCATTTCCAATATATGGCTCGATGTCACTTTAATGCATGCTCTAATGCCTTTTTTTCTAATTTTTAATAAATGAGCCTTAACCCTAGAATAGGATCCCAAAAAAACTCCACCACAATAGTTGCACTTAAAATGTGTGTTTCCACCTGATTTAGAAGTAGAACTAGGCAGTTTTTCCAATTTAGTCACATACTGCCAAAGATGAGCTTCTTCCTTTGGCACTTATTAATCTAATGAAGGTGAAGTTTCTGTGATAGTAATTTCATCCATTGAGTTTCTGTGCTAGTAATTTCATCCATTAAAAATTCAATAATTTCAATTTAACCTACAAATAATTTGACAAATACATAATAACTAAATAAAAAATTAAACCCAAGTCACAACATTACAGCTTATATAAAAAATTAAAAAAATCATATCACTATGAGTAATAGAGCATGTGAGAGCATAATGGAGGGTGAGAATGAAAGCTTTAATACCTGAGTTAGCTTAGGACTTGGGTTGGTGAGCTTGAGAGTTGAGACCGAGTGATGGTGGAGAGATTGAGACCAAGAGATGCAAAGATTGAGACCGAGAGATGGAGAGAGTGAGTGGCTGTGGGTTCTTAGGGAGTGAGACTGTGAGAAAAGGGAGACGGAGAGCAGAGAGGCAAGGAGGCAGAGATGCATAATCAGTGAGAATAGAATGAGAGAGTTTAGGGTTTTTTGTTTAAAGCTTCAGGTTCAAATGGTGCGTTTAGCACTTTTTTTTATTTATTTAAATTTTTACTTAAATTTCGTCCTGATTCAAAGCCGGTTTCAGCCTGAATCGGCCAGTATCGGTGCCAATACGGCCTAAATCAGTCGGTTTCGGCTTGAATCGGTCTATTTCGACCAATACGATCCAATTTGACCTGAATCAACGTGAATCAACCCGAGTCGGCGCATATTCGGAAACGAAAAAAAAAAAAAAATTCCGTCACGGCACCAACGCGCGGGTAGCAGCGTCACCCACCGCATCCCGCATCGGGCCACGTTGGACACCTGTGCGGCACCCCTGTAGCCACGTCGGTGCTTTCTTGGATGATAATGCTAAGTGGCTGGTTGGCTTTTCCAAAACTATAGAAAATAGCAACAAGTGTGGAGGCTAAATTGTAGTCACAGAGAGATGGTTTGAAGATCTACATTGCAAAGAATTTCAAGTTGTAGAAGTAGAGTTGGATGTTAAAGTGGTTGTAGAGTGGCTGGTGGGGCAATACAAAATGAACACCGCTCACTCTCTCTTCATATCCGATTGCAGGTACCTTTTAGGTTTGATTCCAAGGGTCAAGGTTAATCATTTTTTTTTTCTTTTCAGGAAGCTAAGTGTGCTAACAGATTGGCTAAGAACGGGGCAAATCAACAAGAATATTATACTAGCTTTGATTGTCCGCTTTCAAACATTGTTATGCTTTTATATTTTGATGTCATTGGCATGTACTTTGAGAGGCTTTGTCCAAATTTTATTTCTTTAAATTAATATAATCTTCGGTTTACCCAAAAAAAAAAAAGGATGATCTAAGCTAATATAAGATATTTGGCTGTGGGAATAACGAATACAAACAAGGGTACAAAGACTGTAATAGCACAAAGAAATCATATTAGATACACCACCACAATACATGCAAAGGACTGAAGGGATTTTGGTGCCACTACTAGCTGAGATGCTAGGAGTCAATTCATCGGCCACTAATTTAAGGTTAATGACGTCCAAATGTAGGGGTAGTTTAGTTTCCTATTAACTAAACTCTCGAGGTCCAAATCTTGAACTAACTACTTGTTCTGAAGATGGCTAATCTTTAAAATAAAATATTAGTAGATTTTAAAAAATAAATTATGCATTTTACCACATTTTCAAATAACAACACATCCCCTCATTTATTGTGAGCATAAATAAATAAATAAATAATTATATTAAAAAACCCCAAATTATACATTATTATACTACATTTTAAGTAATTATATATTCTTGCACAGCATGTGAGATCTGCAGCCTCTACTACAAATAAAAACCAGGGAAAACAAAGTAGTTAATGGCATGCTTGAACATGACACTCTGAAAGGTGGCTCTAGTTATAACCCGTGTCAACATGCTCTTAAATCTTAATGCAAAGATTTGCGTTATCATTGTAATTGATCTAGGTTTGTGGCATCGAAGTCAACAAATGGTGATGGACTTGTCGATGGGGGGATAGCTTGTACTTGATCATGGCATGGGTCTATTTTATGGCTAATCCACCATCAATTCTTCATGATTGATGTTGTCTCGTCAATTCTTACAAATTTACAAAATTTGCTTAGTTGGGATCACTTCTGTCTAGTAACTTAAACCGACCCCCTATTTTACTAGTAGAATCGTTGATTTCCCATTATTTTTAAGAAATTTTAGTTTCATAGGACAACTGGATTGGTATATAAAGGTTGGTTCATGATTCAACCAATTTATGTACAACCGGTTTACTTCTACTTGATCTTCAATCTATTTTACTGCTATTCCACCATCAACTACTTCTTCATGATTGTTGTCTCATCAATTCTTACAAAATTGCAGTATTTGCTTAGTTGTCTGCTCCTGTCTAGTTAAACTGACCCCTTATTTTACTGGTAGGATAGTTAATTTGCCATTATTTAAGATTTTTAAAAAACTCTAGTTTTATACAATAACTGGATTGGTATATAGGTCGGTTCACAATTCAACCAATTTATGGTACAATTCAACTAATTTATGTGCAACCAGTTTAGACACACACACAAGTGAAAAGACTAGGTATTATTTGGTAGGGGCAGAATTAGAGGGATGGAAAACATTGGAGAAAAAGTAGGTTATACAAGTGACACTGACACATCACAATTATTACATCATTTTAACTTCTTTCTCTATACATTCATTTTTATATAAAAATAATAATAATAATTAACCTGCGTATATTACTGATCACTTCGTTTCTTTCAATGGAAAATCTTGTGAAAATATTATTTTTTGTATTTTCCAGAATTTGGTAGTATTAGAAAAAATGAATAAAATGAAAACTATTTTTAGTCAACAAAAAAATATGGCTTATTTTTTAGAGATTATTTTTCACTTTTTTTTTTTTTTTTGAAAAACAATTTTATCTCACGGCAAGCTAAATAAGGAAAGTTATGAAATCGTTTTCCAACTCATTTAAAGTTGCTACTAAACATAAGAAAATAAGATAGTTTTATAAAAAATACTTTTTGAATGAAAAATGATTTATTTTCTAGAAAACACTATCAAAACAAACAAAACGTTTCTTTTATACGGGATAATAGAGCTATGTCCTCTCAAAAAAAAAAGGTAATAGGGCTATGATAGTAAATTTATATAATTTGTTTTCTATCCAATCATTTTTCTTCTCAACCAAATAGAGGAATTTTATATTTATTTCCTATCATTTAACTTTTTCATCCTCCAAACTAAATATTCTCTAAATTTTTTCATTATAATGTACACAATATTTATTAATTGTGTTTCAATATGCTCTACCTAGATAAATTTTATGTTTTGTTTTTGTTATTATAGAGTTTCAACCTATTACTGTGACTTATTATAACTCATTTAATATTTTAAAAATGATTTCTTATAAAGAATGAGAAATATCTCAAATTAGCAAGCTAGAAGCATGTCACAAACCTGGAATATTGGAGCCAAGAATCTGTTACAGAGTTTGAGTTTACAGAGTTTTAAATGGGTTAGCATTTGTCATGGAAGAATTAGATCTGTAACTTAATCCACACTACGGATTGCTATATAAATAACACCTAATTGTAATCCTTGATATTTATGCAAGCTATAATATATTTTTTTTTCACAGAAAATCAATCTCTCTCTCTCTCTCTCTCTCTCTCTCTCTCTCTCTCTCTCTCTCTCTCCATAATTGAATTTAGTTCATCTTCACTTTCCTCGCTTGCATCTCAAGAACTTTACAAAGGGACAAAGTTTGGCTACAATTCTCACTAAAAAAAAAAAAAATAACATGGTTATATATTTTAAAAATCTAACAATTGTATTACATGATCTTTATACTCTTAACATACATGTCAAATTTCGTGTCAATAAAATGTTATTTACCATTTGATCAAAAAATTATTTTTTTGCATAATTTCAGATTACCAAAAATTGAAATCTAAACATTTGCTTGATAACATTGCTATAATCCTTGCTTTTATAAAAAGTTTACAAATATAGAAGATATAAGAAGAAAATATAATTCAATGGTAAATTTATCAAAATACTCATATAATAAAAAGATATTGAGTGAAGTTGTAGCCATTATAGATTTATAATAAAAAGATATTGAGTGGAATTGTAGTCATTGACTACAACTAAGTTTGTAACTAAATTTTATCATTTACAAAGTTTTCATTTAAAAGTGTTTTTGATGAACGGTTTTTTCTTTTTCTTTTTTTACTCCAATTTATTTATTATAATGGCATTTATGGATTTTAAAGAAATAATAATCATTACTTTATTAGAAAATTAATAGTCAAATATTACCAATTGATTTTACTAGTACTAAATCTCTAATTGAATAAAATACTTATATTAATGCTACAACAAAACCCATAACATTCTCTAATATATATATATATATATAAAGCCATAATATTCTATATATAAGATGTTGGAAAAACATAGTTTGTATCGCATACAAAACATATGTAGTAGAAAATTAACGAATATACTTCATTCGCAATTGATAATATGTACTATTTAAATTTCAAAATTTAAGAACAAGAGAACGTACCTTGGTACGGTGAAATTCAAAACCAAAAATTAGAAGTACTTAGGAACACTTTTAATCTTCACTCCAATTCCACTTATGTCCAAGAAGTGTGGTCTCTCAATCAGTTTACACGTATGTATTCAAGGGAGAATAAAAGAGTGACTTACACTCATATACACACCATTTTCATACATTTTCATGCATTACAAATTCTGTATGTTTCTCTCCAATTGATTATCTAATTGGGCTAGTCTTTTGGGTCATTCCAATTGGGTTTTAGTATGTAACTTAGAGTGGGACTAAAATGGACAAATAAGACACTAGCTCCAATGGGTTTTGATCCTTTCTGTCAACTATTGACAAGCTCAAAATTACCATCAATTATATTTAATACTACTATATAAATATAATTGCACTCTATACCTTATTAATAAATTATATCCCAAGACTTTATTACACATTCAACTCCTTCATTAAAATATTCATAGTAATACAAAGTCATGAATGTTGACTGCCACTTTGAAGATTAGTACATCTTAATTCTTGAGTACCCGGTGTAATCCTTTAGGTTATTCATCATATATTTATGAAATTCAATTTCATAAATCTATACTTTAGTAACTTCTTACTAAAGTAGTTAAGACTAACATTCTGAATAATCAAACCCATTAAACTTATCTTAAGTGAATATTTTATATCTCTGTTAAGAGATTATGAATTTCATCTTGAGAATATATGTTCCTTCAACATTAAATGTGACTGCCCAACATACTGAGATTTTGATCGTGACTTTAGATCTCACTCTTGATATATCAAAGTAACCTACATTTCATAATCATGTTCGTTATTCTCTCAGGATTGAGAGTTGATGTAAATAGAAGTTGTGAGATTTATTATTCATTTGGCAGTCGTTAGTAGAATAATAAATCTCATAGCGGTCCAGTTCAATATGTCTTAACACTTAAAACATATCAACATACCAACTAGAAATCTCAACTTCCATGATCAAGACAAATCATCTTCGTTGATATGTTATAGTCTTCACAGATGAAATGCTCAATTTCATCATCGACTACGAACTAAAATTCTGAATTTACAAAAAACTTGTGATTTATATCTTCTGTGACTATATTACATAAATCACATACTATGCATCTCATGGATTATATGATAATGTTCAAATATTCATATTACCATTATTTTAGATAATAATAAAATAACTTTATTAATCATAACATAATATCATACATTATGTCATACATAACATCATACAATAAGATTTAAATGGCATATATCCTAACATAAGAATGCATTACAATGTAAAAGAAATGGCATAAGATTGCGGTCAATATAAATATATTAGTGTGTGTGTATATATATATATATATATATATATATATATATATATATATGAGAGAGAAGAGAGTCTATAGTAGAACTTATAACTTAGAAGAACCAAAATCACCCAAATGCCCTTTCCAATGCTATCACTATTGCCAAAAAGGTAGGTGAAGATTCCATTAAAAATTACAGCATGACACTGGAAGCAAGGAAAAATCTCAGAAATTTTCATTATTATAATTCTATATTATAGCATTTCATTTACAAAATTCAAATCCTTTCCACTTTTAGTTGTAGGACACTATATAATCTTGTAATTCCCCTTTCCGATGCTAGCACGCATTGCAAAAAAGGTAGTGGAAGATTCCAGTGAATATTACAACAGCTTAAAATCAAGGTAAAATCTTAAAAAATTTAGGGTTTATCACGCCCCAAACCCGACCAGATTTGTGACCATGACCAGCATACTAATATTAAACCTAAACCTAATATTAATAGAACCAACTTAACTTTTACAAAACTTTTACCAAAAGCTTCCCTCTTTCTTATCATTCTTGTTTCTTTACTTCTTGATATAATTTTTCACTTGATATTCAGAGTATTTACACTGTACTCAAAATATAACGTAATCTTCCAGTTTTTCAAATTCCATACTTTCACATAATACATATCTTAATGCTTTGAAGTACACAATTTTCATTAGATCCTAAAATACACAATATTACAAAGTTAAACATCAAATTGCTAATTTAGGATCTATACATATAAAACTAAAACTAGCTCCTTCCAAAACTCGACTAAGGCTCCCTCTGCTTCAAATTAAAACCTGTTGACTGAAAGAGTGGAAGGGGTGAGCTACACAGCTCAGTAAAGGTAAGATATATGAGAATTTAATAAGGATGCATGTAAATCAATTCATTTCATTTTATAAATATTCGGATAGGAAAACATCTTTTCATGTATAGTATTTTATACTATGTATAATAATAACGTATATGCTCTTCGTAGGAAAATAATTGTTCTCCCTTTTTTCTTTTTTCTTTTTTTTAAGGTGAGAAATCTGATTTTGCATAGATCCGTAAGAAATGAGAGGAAGAGAGCTTCTTGGAAATTCTAGTTGCATTGAAAGTCAAAGAAGGAGCTAGGTGGAACTTGCTCATTGCATGGCCAAGTCTTGGTCTTTGGAGTTTGTCATCATGCATGAAACTTTGCATTATATGTGTTCAATTTTCATTGGTTGCATGGGTGGGTGGAATTTCAACCATAATATCTCACGCATCATACATAGTTAAAACACCAACAACTATATATATATATATATATATATATATCTCATAACTTAACCACTTAATATAGTTTTGCATATACTAAGTATATATTTATAATACAAATAGTCATTTCAATTATTTATAATCTTTACAATTCTCATTCAATGGCATTATAAAATAATATGCTTATTAAATACTTTTATATTAATTTTAAAAAGAAAGTGACTCAAAATAATTATTAACCACTTGAACACAAGTTAACTATAAAATTGGGTCGGGGTGTTACAGGGTTGGTTTAGGATAGCTTATTTTACTTAAATTGAAAATTTTTTGCTGAAAGTACTATAGATAAAAATAAACGTTAATTAAAATAATACAATAAGACCCATGAATAGTACCAAAAAATGCAGTAGGACTCATGAATAATACCAAAAAGAGCATTCTCATCAAACATGTCAAAAAATATAGCATTTAGCATCTCAAAACACTACTTTATTTATTTTAACACTCCACTTTATAATACACCCAATATCAAAGGTTTTATTTTTTTTACCACTTCATTAAAATATTATTTATTTTAATCAAGTAAGAGAGAGAAAGTAGCGGAGAGAGGCACAGCACAAGAGAGAGTGAGAGAAAGAGAAAAAGAAAAAAAAATAAAAAAAAATAAAAAAAATAAAAATAAAAACCCTCTAGCAACTTGCTACAATAGAGTGTCAAAGATGACACTCCACTGTAGCAAAGATATCAAAATTTTTAAGAATAACATACTTGATGTAGATAATATTTTAAGGGGGTGAAAGCTAAAATTAGGATTTAGCATTTTTCACATCTTTGAGGTGAATGCTCTCTATATTATAGCATTTCATTTACAGAATTCAATTACTTTCCACATTTTATTGCAGGGCACTCTATATATAGGGCATGCAATTACTTTCCACTTTTTATGAGGTATTAGATCTGTCATCCTCTTACACTGCAAGAAAAATGAGATATCTCAAGGCGGAGAAAACATAATACGAAAATGCCTGGAAAACAACATGCTTTGACTATAGTTAGGAAATACCAACATTTCATGTTAACCGCTTGATTTCATCGGAGCAAACCTAGGTGTCATGCCATGCACCAACGCTGTCCTAGGAAATGCCTTTCTTATGCTTGTATAGTGTTATTGCATATTCAGGGCTGCTAAGATTTTAACTGATGGAATGGAAGTGAGATTTTGCTTGGATTTCTTGGTCCGGGCATCATTGCTGGTCTCTTCTTGCCCTTCTTCAGCTCACTTCCTAATGCTATTATCAGAACCTAACAGTATAACACAAATACAACTACAGCACCTATACAACTTACAACACCAAAACAGCTACAGGGGACAATACAAAAGCCAAAAGGAGCCCAGATCTGACAGATACCAAATACAACGACATTAACTACTACTATTAGTATAGAACCTGAAATGCCCCAAAGACAGCAAATTGCCCTGTTTTGACCATAGCCTCTTCGGAAAGTACTCTACCTTGGTGAATAATAGCATTCCTTTGAAGCCAAATATGGCTTCAAATTATAACATGATACGGCAGATTGGACACCGTTACAACACAGGTATAGCACCCCAAATGAAGTGTCCGTGCATCCTAGAATATGGTACACAGTAGACCACAATGCCAATCTACAAACAATAAGCTTCAAACTCTTACCTCCTAGTTGATTCTCACTGCAAATCATGGCCAATAAAACTTTTGAGTGTTTTATTAAGCACCAGCTCATTAAAGTTCTCCATATTCTCTTCAAGAAGGATCACACTGAACACATCCAAATTAGCACATTGCTGCAACATCCGATCTTTGGCGGATGATCTGTTCTGCACTGTTAGCCAGCCTATAAAGGAATGCTTAGGAATAGCAACGGGAAACCAGATCATCTTCCACCATTTAACTTTAGGGCATTTCTTCCTTATACAGTTCCATGGACCTACACAAGAATGTTTCCCTGTTTTCTCAGTGATCTAAACTGGCCTGTCTTCATTTCCAATCTCAACCAAACTGAGCTTGCTCTGAATATTTACCAAGTTCTCGGAGCGAGCTGGATTCCAAATCCAATTGTCCTAATCCAAAACTCTAGACGCCTAAGCTTCAAGAGAGCTTGCTGCACCTTACACCACTCTATGACCATACTTTAGTTAAAGACAGCCATCAGGGTGCCACCAATCATACCATAGAAGAATAGCTTTACCATGTATATTTAATAAATGGTCAAGTGATATTTCTTAGCTTGAGAATTTTCCTCCACAACCGTGTACAATCACGAGGACTTCAAATCACCCAAAAGCTGTTTCCTTAGACCTAAACCTCCCATATGGAGCACACCTGTGTAAATAAGCTCCAAATGAAGCCCATAATTGCAGCCTTGTTCCACTGCTCTAACTTCCTTCAACCTAAACCTCCTTCATCCCTTGGTTTACAAACCATATCCCAATTTACCTTGGCTCTAGAAGCTGAAGTATTTGAGCCATTCCATAAAACACTGCTCAATTTTTGTTCAACAGCTTTGATTACCTTTTTGGGAAGGATAAACATTCTGGACCAGTACCCTTGAAGACTGAAGATGACGGATTGTATGAATTGAAGTCTGCCTGCATATGAGAGAGATTTTGCTGCCCATGAGTCTGTTCTTGCTGTGATCTTGTCTATGAGTGGCTTGGAATCGTTTTCTGTTAATTCCCTGAAATTAAAAGCACCCCAAGGTATATGACAGGAAGCTTTCCCTCTTTGAACTGGAGCAAATTCAATCTCTCTTTTTTTTAAGACTTGGAGGAGTAGCTGCAATAAAAATTTCGCTCTTTGTAAAATTTTCTCTCAACCACAATAACCTTGTAAACTTATCCAAAGCTTCTAGGACCACTGGAACTGACTGTACATCAGCTCCCAGAAACAAGATTTTTTGAGAAAATAACTATAAAACTCATACTATATTATTAGTTAGGCAACGTTTCAAACTAATTTGGTTTCTAACAAATTGAGTCCTTTGGACTTAATTTTTGCTGTGCGAAATTGCATTGAAAGTCGAGTGTCTCACACTCGAGTTTGGAACTCGAGTCCTCTGGACTCGATTTCCAGTGAGCAAAATCGAGTCCTCTGGACTCGATTTGTCTAGAAACCAAATTAATTTAAAACGTTGCCTAACTAATAATATAGTATGAGTTTTATAGTTATTTTCTCAAAAAATCCCCAGAAACACTGTTAAGTCCTCAGCAAAACACAAATGAGTAAGCTTTAATGCAGCACACTTTGAATGGTGCTTAAAATTAGTACATTCTTCCACTCCTTTCGGCAAAAGCTTAGAAAACACCTCCATGGCTAGGACAAACAACTAAGGGGAAAGGGTATTTCTCCATGCCTAATAATATTAGTAATAAAACTATGTATGTACACATTAATTGACAATGATTTTTTAACCAAATGATATCTTCTCTCCTACAAACGATGGTTAAAGGCTGAAACTAACCTATCTAATATTTTCTGACAATGATGCATATTCATTAAACTGTGGCATATGCTTTATCATTTGGACTTTAACAATTCAAAAACTAAATAGAATTTTTTTTTTATGCGAATATATAGAAATGAAATTATTGTCCACTTCGCAATGATAACAAATAAGCCTTGTCGATTTATTCTACCTATGAGCTTTAGATGACTCCACTTAGGCAATTGTATGGTACACGCAAAGATTAGGCAATATAACAACTAATGCTATGTTAAAGCCTTTGGTTTCTTGGATCTGATATCGTTCCTTGTTAAGTAGACCTTTCTCCACTTCTTTTTCTCATATCACCAAACCCAATCTGTTTTGGTTTGAGACCAGATTTACAGCCTGCAAAATTGTAATTCGGTAAACCTTTGACTGCCTTGATGAACCTTACACCATGATAATCAATGTAGCAAAATTGTCGAGCCACTCAAGCCTGAGCAAGCAAATAGAATTCATCACCAGTAATCGAGACAAGAACATGAACCATCATTAAAGTGATGGAAACGAAGCTTATCCCGGATGATAATTTCTCTGTTAGAGACAATTGAGATGTACTTAATTGCTGAATGACAATCCTCACACATTCTAAGGTTTTTCACAATCCTGATGGCTACACCGCTGCTGGTTTTCAATAACCCAAACGCTATTGCAAGCTTCTCACTATGGTATCTAAGAGCATATTCCCTCTCCTCTTCTTCCAATTCATGCATCACCGACTCAGGTGCTGGTACATATCCTGCTTCTCTACACCGCGACATCAATTTGTCTAAATACCGATAAACTTCATTTGTCTCGGGGTGGGACTTGTCACCCATGCTAAACAAATAAGTCTTCTGGTCAACCTCTATTGTGCTATAGCCAACTTGCTTCTTTAGGCCTCTTCGGATCATCAGGTTTCTAACCAACTCCACTCGATCCATCTTACCAGTCACTGCGTATATATTTGAAAGCAAAACATAATGACCTGGATTTTCTGGTTCTACAGCTAAGAGATGCTCAGCAACTTCCACTCCAAGATCAAAATTCTTATGCATCTTGCAAGCCCCAAGCATTGCAGTCCAAATTGCTGGAGTTAGCTCCCTAGGATTCAATTCTTTGATAAATGCATGGGCATCATTGAGAAGCCCAGCACGCCCAAACATATCAACCATGCAAACATGATGTTCCACTCCAGGCACCAAACCAAACTCTTTCCTCATAGATCCAAAGGCGCAGCGCCCTTCCTGAATAAGTCCTGCATGAGCACATGCTGACAGGACAGCAATAAATGTGACATTATTAGGACGTGGACCGTGAATTCTCATTTTTCCAAAGAGCTCCATTGCTTCTTTACCATAACCATGCATTCCATACCCGGAAATCATAGCTGTCCAAGCAATAACATTCCATTCACTCATCAAATCAAAAACTTCTCGAGCTTTGGTCACATTCCCACATCTAGAAAACATATTAATGAAAGAAGTACCAAGAACCACGTTGACATCAAAACCATTACTAATAACATAATCATGTACCCAACAACCCAAACCAACTGCCCCCAACTGAGCACAAGCCGACAATACACTCACAAACGTTGTCGAGTCGGGCTTAATGCCCCACTCCCGCATCTGATAAAACAACCCAATCGCTTCCTTTGAAAACCCATTTTGCTCATACCCCGAAATCATCGAATTCCAAGCCACAACCGTTCTTTCCGGCATTTTATCAAACAATTTCCGGGCAACTTCCAAATCACCAGTCTTTGCATAGAATGTAACAAGTGCAGCCTGAACAAACGCATCCGAGCCATACCCACAAACCAAAACATGGGAATGAATCCCTCTACCCAGTCTGGAAGCAGAAAGATCGGCACACGCTTTGATCACGGACGTGAAAGTATAATTCGAAGGCGAAATATTCGCGAGGAGCATCCGGCGGTAGAAGAAGATGGCGTCGTTTGAGAAGGCGAATTTGGAGGAGCCTTTGATGAGAGAGTTGAAGAGAAAAGAGTCTGGGTTTGGAACGGTGAGGAAGAGACAGCGAGTGTAGGATATTGAGCCAGCGGCACAAGCTAGCGTGAGGAGCTTGGTGATAATGGCTAGATTTCGGTACTTGCCTAAGACGATGATTTGAGCGTGGACTTGTTGGAGGGGCCTGACACGTGGACCTGCTCTGAGAAGAGCTTGGTAGGCTGGAGAGTGTGATTGTGATTGCGGCTCTCTGTGTTGAGGGTAAAGTTGTTCCTCTGATTGGAGTTGTTTGGCCTCCATGAAAAATTGCCATGAAAATGAGAAGAAAAAAAAAAAGGTGAGAAAATGTTGAAGCCTGAACCTGCCGAGCTGGTAGTAGCCTGACTATAATTTTTAAGTGCAAAACTTTTAAGTGGAGGATGTTTCTTAGGTTTCCTTATTCTGTAATATAGATTTGGCGGAAATATTATTTTTTTCTCTACATTTTTACTCGATTTTTACTTTGATTTCTATTTTCTATTTTCACTTCATTTAATCTCTATTTAGAAAAACGTGTTCCGTTTTAATCCTTTTGTCAGTGTCCTAATGACAACATCTTACGTGACAAACGAAACTATTAAAATAATAATAATAATAATAATAAATTTTATTTTGACATTAAAAAATGCCAGTCAGCATTTGAATTTAAAAAATTAATTCATTAATTTTAATTAAATAAAAAAATTAAAAACAGAAATAAAAACCAAAAATAAGTTTAATTGAGATCTAAGTGTGTCTTGAACAAGAACAATAAGAACACAAACCCAGATCTAAAAACACAAAATTAAAATCCAAAAATCACAAACCCAGAAACACAAACACAAACCCAGCAACAGATCTTCCTTGTCAACCAAACACAAAAGCAACAAACACAAACACAAACATCAGTAAGAATACAAACACAAACCCAGCAATCCCTCTTCAGAAAACCTGCAATCCATCTTCCGAAAACCCAAAAAACCCAATTGATGGAGACTAAGTATGTCTTGAACAAGAAATCAGTAAAAAAAAAATGTTAGGATCAGAGACAGGAGTGATGACAAGTAGAGAGCCATTTAACGTTGGAGCACTTCAACAACAACATCAACAATAGCAGAAACAACAACAACAGTCGTCGTCGCCGCCGGCACAGCCACTGGTTCAGAACATGCGCTTGGGTTTTAGTTCCGATGGCAACGCCGTTTAGAAGCCCATCTCCGCTGCAACAAACGCCACAACTACGACAGCAGCAAGAGTAGCAATGTCACTGGCTTACCAGCTTGATGGTGGAGATGGTGGGGCTATGAATGTGAATGTTAATATGAGTGGCAGAGAGCAAGCTAAGAGGAAAAGAGGGAGACCCAAAAAGTATGGCCCAGATGGGTCTATGGCTTTGGGTCTCACTCCTACAGCTCAACCTGTACCTGTAGCTCAGACTCAGTCAAGTGGTGGAGGTGGGTTTTCATCTCCTCCTCCAGCTCCTCCTCCTTCGGCTCCAACATTGCTTCCTTCTGGAGGATCAGCGCCACCCACTTCGTTCAAGAAAGCTAAGGGCAGACCGCCTGGTTCTAGTAGCAAAAAGCACCAATTGGAAGCTTTGGGTACTTACTTATTTTTTGAATTTATATCTGGGTTTAATTTTTAAAGTTTAAAAGGAATTTGTATTTGAGCTAAATTTTTTGGGTTTTTTTTTTGTGTTTGTTTCCTAAGAAAATATAGGTTTATGAGTTTGTTGGAGATTTGTTTGTTTACTGGGTTATGGATTTATGGGTTTGATGGTTTTTTTTTTTTAATTTCTGGGTTATGTTCTTAGATCTGAGTTTGTGTTTTTGTTGTTCTTATTCAAGATACATTTAGATCTCAATTCATGTGATTTTTGGTTTTTAATTCTTTTTAAAAAAATTTATTTAACTAAAATTAATAAATTATTTTTTTTAATTCAAATGTTGACGTGGCATTTTTTAATGCCAAAATAAAATTTATTATTATTATTTTAATAGTTCTGTTTGCCACGTAGGATGTAGCCGTTGGGGCACTGATGGAAAGAATTAAAACGCAACGCGTTTTTCTAAATAGGGACTAAAAGTGGTGAAAATAAAATATAGGAACCAAAGTAGAAATCACGTTAAAATGTAGGGACAAAAATAGTATTTCCGCCTATAGATTTTTTCTTATGAGATAAAAGTGTATTTTTTAGTCAGATAGCCACATGGC
The DNA here is from genome assembly GCA_032727855.1 of Quercus ilex subsp. ballota. NCBI lineage: Eukaryota > Viridiplantae > Streptophyta > Magnoliopsida > Fagales > Fagaceae > Quercus > Quercus ilex. The sequence goes on along the minus strand of CM064912.1, from coordinate 46,250,032 downwards.
TGAATCCTAACAGAGGAACCTAAAGAACAGCATTTAAGGTACTGTATCTAAGTTTTATCCATTTTTAAATAATTACTTAAAAAGATCGTTTTAGGCTTAAAAAGCTATTTTAACACCACATACCCTAAAAACTTCAAAAGATGCCAAAACTATATATTTTTAACATTAAGAGCGTTGCCAATTGCCATAAATTAAAAAAAAAATCATATATATATATATGAAAAAAAATAAAAAGATGAAGGATAGAGAGTGGTATACTCAATACAAACTCTGCCTATTGGTGAGACTTGAATCCAAGCGCATATGGCAAGGAATCCGAGCTCATACCACCCCAATGACAAACTTGGGTGGCAATATATATTCACATTTCCACTTTAACAATATAACATATACCACATTCTTTATTTTACAATTCATTCCATTAAAAATAATCTATTAAAATCCACACCAACAAGACAAACGGTAACTAGACCCAAAACTAACACAACATACATCTCATTTTTTACTTTACAATTTATCTCATTAAAATAATCTATTAAAATCCACACCAACAAGATAAATAGTAACCAGACCCAAAACCAATAGTGGCTAAACCCATCGCTGCCACCTAAACCCAATCCTGACCTAGTAACAACCCCCACCACCAAACAACCACCAACCTCAGCCATGACAACCTTCAAACCTAAAACCAAACCCACCAATACCAGCACCAGCGACAACCACCAAAACCCAAAATCAAACCCACCAACACCAGCATTGGCTATCCACCCCAGCCACAACAACCATTGTGACCACTACAACAACCAAAAACTCATATTGCTACCCAAAACTCAACCTTGCTTCCCTAATCCAAATCGCAACCCAAAACTCACTTTTTTTCACTTATCCAAATTTTAACAATCCACCACCACGTAACCTAAAGAGTATCATTGTTGAGGTTTGCATATGCTATAATGATAACGTATTTTTAGATGTTGTTATAGTGTGTAACACCTGACTCACTTAAATTTAATTTAATTGCTTCTAGAGTGAAATTGATGAATTAGTTCATTTATTTTGTATGTGATATTATTTTATATTATGATATCTACAAAGAAAATAAATAAAAGAAGATGTAACGTGGAGAGTTATTTTGTGGATTATTCATATTAAACTTTTAGTCTCCTTATTAGTTAAGGAAAATGATAAGAGATTAAAACCTATTTGGATTAGGAGTTTAAGTGTTATTGGAATCCTTTAGAGTTCTAGCCTATCTAATCAACCTTAATTTGAGTTTAATTGGGAATTAAAGTCTTGAGAGCTTATTTAAGTTTTATGGGCTTCTTGGAGGCTAAAGAGATAAGTTTTAGTGGGTTTTAAATTCGAGCCCAAGTAGGAAACGTTAATTCCAGTCCAAGTAGGAAATGTATTTAACGTGTAAAGCTGAATTTATTTAAGAGTTCTAATTGGAGTGGGAATGGTCTTCCTAGACTGAATTGGAGTGTTATTTTAAAGGTATATACTGGGTCTTTTTAAGTCAGCCACGTGAAAGGTAGAGAGAGACTGCAAGATTCTGATAAAATAAAAAATAAAAATAAAAAAAGGGTCAGTGCTTAGCATGTGAAGGTTTAGGAGCAGAGAATTAAGGTTTCGCTACATTGAAAAGAATAGAATAACGTGGTACTACTAGAGCAGCCAGTAAGTTCATATTATATTGAGGTAAACATCTAACTATACATGCTTTATTGGAATCATTAAACGCATCTTTGATGTAGGATTTATCATCTCATAGTCGCATGGAAGTCTTAGAAATTATATTGATATATTCAAGGGAAAATAAGCTATCATGGAAGTATTTATATAAACGTACATTAGTTTATTGATTTTGAAAGAGATCCTAATATATATGTGGAGTAGCATCACCATTCTTTATAAGTTAAGCCTATATAGACATCCATAGGTGGTGTTCAATGGTATATATATATATAGGTATAGCAGATTGTAGTATTAGGGATTACACTACAATTATATAAAATATAGTATAAACATGATGTATATTAGAAACTTATGTTAGATTTAATATTGTGAAATCTTCACAGTGGCTAAGGAAAAGTTTTATAAGAGGACTTTTTGGTGATTCAAAACCTGCACTTATCATGTTATTTGATCTTTAATTAGGTTCTAGTTGACATCGTTCCAGACAATTGAAGTAAAGCTTGGTTTAGCAACTAGAGGTAAGTGGACTTTAGAACATGACGTCTCTCAAGACGTGTATAATTATATATATACATATTTGCAAAAGTGAAGTTTAAAAAATTTATACCATTGTCAATGCTTTATACACATACTTGAAGTTTATTATTTCTTGAGTGTTATTTTGAAACAATATATGTTAAGAATGACTCAAAACTATATTTTTGAAAAAGTATTTGTTATATGATATAAGATTGGTATTAACAATATCGCAATAAAGGAAGAATGTTTTCAAGTGGTTAGTTAGACAATCTACAACCTTTGCCAGCACAAGGTTAAGTGTTGGCCTTCGACCGATGTAGTGTTATTGTGGTGTGATGCAGTGTTATCGTTTGCTTTTTGGAGCTAGTGTTGCCTATTTGAGGTTAGTGGTATTGTTTCCCATAGGAATCACCCACCGAGTGTTTAGTTTTTGACCTTTATAAGTGGAAAAGTTGTTTATTACAATAATATATTGTTTATACCTATGTAGGTTGCGTTTGTTTTGGGTGAAAACCACTTCCGGAAAGAGAGAGAGAGCATGAAGAGAGAGAGAGAGAGAGAGCACGAGCCGCGAGCTCGAACCGCCGCTCCAAGCCCGGAGCAACCGCAGGAGCAACCGCCGGCGACCTTCGACACACGAACCCAGAGCCTTCGACCTTCGACCCAAACCCATCGCCTTCAACCCAGACCCAGACCCATCGCCACGAACCCATGATCTCGTCGCCCTCTCGAGCTCGGTCTCTCTTCCTCGATCTCTCAGTTTTGTTTTTTTAAGTTTGATTTTTGTTGTTGTTGTGGTGGTGTGGTGGTGATGTTTTGGTGGTTGTGGCTTTTGATTGCCGGAATTTGCTGCCAGAATTTGTTGTTGAATTGGCTGTGATTTTGAAATTTGTTGTAATAAAATTTGTTTGGATGCTGAGAAAATAGCTGAGAAAATGTGAAAAAATTGTAGGAAAATAGCATTTTCAGAATACAACCAAACACATGAAAATATTTTCTACAATAATTTTTTTAATGCAACCAAACACTTGAAAATATTTTCCTTTCCGGAAAATAGCATTTCCGAAAAATAGGCTATTTTTCGAAAAGTATTTTACGGGAACCAAACACAACCTTAGTGTTTTTTGGCTAACTAAAATGGTTGCTATTTTATTTACTGATTACAGTGTTATAGTTAAATGTTTTCTTTCTAATAGTTTTATAGAATATATTATATTACTGTTAAAACTATTTGTAAATGCTTTGTAAAGATTATATTTTGTCAATGATACTATTGTTTTGTTTTGAAAGACATCCTCATATTATGTAGTCTCTTATTGAGCTTCTAGCTCACCCCCCCACCCCCCCTTCTCCACCCTTTCAGATTAGAATAATGGAATATATTTTAGTGGTAAATCATTGGAGCCATAGATTGAAGACTTCTTTTAGAGCTATGTTAGTTGATGGACTGTTTTATTATGTTTTCTTAAGATAGTGAGTTTAGTATTCTTGAAACTATTTGAGATTGTATTTAAAGACTTTATTGTTAAAGTTTTAGTTTGATGGATTTTATAGAAAGAGTTTGATGGTTTGATTCTTATTTGTGGATATTTAATTACGCTTTGTTCTATTATATCAAATGTTGATTATTTATAAGATAGGTCGTGCATCTAATCCTTGGTATGGGTTTGGGGTGTTACATAGTGTGTTGTAAAATTTTGAAAAGTAGTGAAGGATCGGATGTGGTGGTAATTTTGAGTGTTTTATGTAACAACCCCCACCAACAACAACCACCAACCCCAGCCATGACAAGCACCAAACCTAAAACCAAACCCACTAGCACCAACACCAGCACCAGCACCAGCGACAAGTCGACAATCACCAAAACCCAAAACCAAACCCACCAACACCAGCACTGGCGACCCACTCTTTCCACGACAACCATTGTGACCACTACAACAACCCAAAACTCAACCTTGCTTCCCTAATCCAAATCGTAACCCAAAACTCAACTTTTTTTTTTCAGTGATCCAAAATTCAACAATCCACCGCCACGCAACCTGCAAAGTATCAATGTCAAGGTTTGCATGTACTATAATGATAATGTATTTTTAGATGTTGTTGTAGTGTGTTGTAAAATTTTGAAAAGTATTGAAGTATCAAATGTGGTGGTGATTTTGAGTGTTTTGTGTATTTGATAATGTATTTTGCATTTGAATGGCTTTTACATTCCTTGATTCCCAAATGAGAATGCTCTTAATTGACATTTTGACTGAAAAATTGAAACTTAAAGGATTATATATATATATATATATACACATATATATGGGTTGGGTTTAAGTTATACCAGGTATAACTTTAAAGAGTGCTACACCACTCAATATATTTTTAATTGCATGTGCATTTTAACAAATTCATTGTTTAATTACATTATCTTCATGCATTCTCCATACTTGTAAAATTTCAAGATGATTGAATATTAATAATCATGTCATCAATCAATTGTTTCAAGTTTTTGTAATTTAAAATAATAAATAAAATATGAGTTTATGAATCGAATGGTAAATGACAACTGATTGACATGAATATTGGTGTGCATGTTAAAAACATATAATCAAATGGTGGAGTTTTTAAAATATGAATTTAGTAACAAGTTATTGGGTGATTTAACATTCAAGTTATATAAGATATAACTTTATAAGAGTTACACCTTTTTTCTTACCATTGATTTCTATTAGATCTAATGGTAAATAAGATACTAGTTGTCATGTCATCAACCTTCTAAAAAAAGTGATGTCAAAGAATTAAAAGTCACTAATGCTTTTATATAGTATGTATTTATTATATAAAAAAAAGTTATTAACTTTCTCCACTCTCCTCGTCCTCTTCTTCTTGTCTCTCTCATCTACCTAGGCCACCATAATCAAGGGAATTGCCATCACTTCTATTACCTGTTGGATTGTGATGAACCCCATCACAAGCCAAACTCATCATTTTTGTGCATCTTCAAATCAATGAATTAAATAATGTTTCACCATAGTCATAAACTCAGATATTGAAATGTTTACAAATCTCGGTGCTATTCATAAAAAAAATAAACCAACTACTCTCCCATTGTTCTTCAAGAATCAAACTCTAAATTTATGGGGTTTTTATGCGTTTTAAAATATCTAAAAAGCCCTTTAGTTTCTTTGATGCTACAGTAGTCACAATAAAATTTACATCTTTCTCAACCATAGTGGCCACCTAAACAAGAAATAGAGGAGAAATAAGTAGAGTTGATGACATTACACAATGATATTATTTTTCAAATTTGCCAAGCAATGTCATACTATAATTTTTAGACTAAATTTCACCCTTAATTTTTGGGATAATTTTGATTTTATCTCAATCCAAATGTGAGATTGCTTCAAGATGATGATAAGTGATAGTGTTTGAAGCAATAGAGGGTGTGGATGAATGCATGGCAGTGGCAATGACATCAACAAGATTTTCTGACATGATGTCATTTGAGAGAGAGAGAGAGAGAGAGAGAGAGGAATATGTAATGTTGGATCACAAATGGTTTTTTTTTTTTTTTTTTGATAACAAATAAACATCATTCATTCATTAAGAGAAAAGTAATTAAGACAAAGTCTATAAAGATAAGTCTGGCATTAGCCTACAATAATGGACTGGGAAACAAGTAGTGATATGGGCCGAATACAAAATATCTACGATAACTCCCTTAGGAACAAAAAGGGAAGTAATGATCAGGCCCTGTTGTTGTAGATGGACCAAATCCGAGATGAAGGTTTGCTCAAGCCAAGTTGGGTTTCTCCTTTGATTGCAAATCTGCACAAGCCTCTTGGTGTTGCAGAGAATTAACATTTTTGAGAATCCTAGCTCCTTGGACTTAAAAATAGCATCCTTCATAACTTCCTGAGATGACTGATAAGATGATTTCCTTCCATTGCTCTCCCCACCCCTAATTCAGAATAATAGCACCATTCATTGTTATCACAGCATAAGCCCAGCCACTCCTTTTAGTTTTCCTATTTCTAAAAGCTGCTACCTTGATGATGACTTGCCATCCCTAGTTAGTAGGCATCTAGTGAGAATGATTTGAAAATTTGGGATGCTGAGGTTAATCTTTTTGGAATGATTCCCTTAACTTGCAAGCAAGAGATTGAGCTGTTAGCATAACTTCCATTGGGTTTGGAGATTTACCTTGATGAAGAACCTTGTTTCGATGGTTCCAAATAGCCCATAGTATAGTGAAGAGGGATTGAAGGAAAAACATTCTATCCTTGTCCCTGTTGACATTATGCAGAATGGAAGATGAAAACCAGAAATAAACTAAGTTTTGGATTAAATCTGAGGTTCTGACTTCTAGATTGGAGCCATGCCAGATAGCTCTTGCAAAAGGGCAGTACAAGAACAGATGGTATATTGATTCTTCCTCCTCATTACACATAAGGCAAAGGTTAGTGGTTCTTATACCTCTCTTATTTAGAGTCTCAAAAACAGGAAGGCTCCCATGCAAGATTTTCCAAATAAAGGTCAAAATTTTATAGGGGAGTTTTACTTTCCAGAGAAGCTTCCACACTGTATGGGGTAATACATGTCTTCTTTCTTCTTGCCCCATTGAAGAGTAATGTTTTTGATGAATCATTGAGTAAGCTTTGCTGACCTTGTATTCTCCTGAGTTAGAGTGTCTCCATAAGAGCTTGTCTTCCAGGCCAAAGGTTCTAAGAATATGAAGCTGCGTGATTTCCTTACTGATGTGATGCTAGTATAATTTCCTAATTAAAGTATGATCCAAGTTCTTTTGTTCTGATTAATGAGATCTGCAACTGTACCACCAAGAAGGTTGTTCCTTATTAGATTATGATTTGAGCATTTAAACTAGTCTGGGTGAGTGAGGGGAATTTGATGACCATCCCCAATCACCCAATAACCTTCTTTCAAGGAGGCTAGACTTGGATTAGCCATATTTCTACAGATTCATGAGTGATGAGGTTTAGTCTTATGATCTTTTAGGGTGGTCCTAGGGAAATATTTAGATTTGTATGTTTTAGCGAGAAGGGAATTTAGGGATTGTTGTAATCTCCAATATTGCTTAACTAACAAAGCTTGGTTGATGGTTTTAAAATTTTTTAGACCTAGTCGCCCTCTGTTTCTTGGTTGGCAAATGGTGTCCCACTTGATCAAGTGAAGTTTTCTATTTCCAACCTCATGTCCCCACCAAAAAGATCTAGCTATAGCATTAAGCTTGTTACATGTTGCTTTAGGAACATTGAAACAAGAAAAAATGTACAAAGACATTGCTTGAAGCACAGAAGCTATCAAAGTAGTCCTACCAGCTTGAGATAAGAGTTTGGCCTTCCAACCTTGAAGCTTTCCTTGAACTTTATCTATGATATCCTGAAAATCAGCTACCCTCTTACCCCTTAGTTTGAAGTTTATCTCTAGATACTTGCTGGGTTTAAGAACAAGGTTAACTTGAAGAGAGAGAGCAAGGGCCTCCTTAACCTCCTAAGGAGTGTTAGGTGAACAAAACAAGTTAGGTTTACTAAAATTGATGCACTGACCAGACACTACACAATACCAAAGAATAGTATTCTTTAGGTTAGTTGGGGTTGTCTTGTCAATTTTGAAGAAGAAGAGAGAATCATCAGTAAAGAGTAGGTGGGTGAAGGGTATGCCATTTCTGCCTGTTGTGATTCCTTTGATCATTTTTTGATTCTCATCCTTAGAGAGGACAATGGATAAGATATTAGCACAGAAAAGAAAAAGATAAGGAGAGATAAGGTCTCCTTGTCTAAGACCTCTAGAAGAAAAGAAAGCTTTAGTTGGGCTACCATTGATAAGCAGAGAATATTGAACAGAAGTCACACATTCCATAATCCAATCAATCCATTTGTCACTAAAATTCATGGAGAGGAGAACAGTCTTAAGAAAGTTCCAGTTGACTCTATCATAAGCCTTAGACATGTCAATTTTCAAAGCACTATATCCTAGCTTATAATGCTTCTTTTTCCCTAGCATATCAAAAATCTCATGTGCAAAGAGAATGTTGTCTGTAATGTTCCTACCTAGAATAAAAGCATTTTGGTAAAGAGTAATAAGAGTATCCATAAAGAGTTTAAGCCTAGATACTAAAATTTTTGAGATGATTTTGTAGGTGACATTACAAAGACTGATGGGCCTAAAGTGAGCTACCTCTTTTGGGGTTTTGGTTTTAGGAATGAGAGCAATATATGTCTGATTGAGAGATTTTAGAAGTGTACTTGAGTGGAAAAATGCATGGACATAGTTAAAGATATCTGGCCTTACTATGCTCCATAATTCTTGATAGAAAAAGGTTGATATCCCATCTGGACCAAGGGATTTTTAGGGCCTTAGTTGGAAAACTGCCATTTCAATCTCCTCATTAGACACTAGCCTATCTAGATCAACTCTCTGGGCAGAATCAAGCTTAGGAATTTCAAGGCTTTCCAATTCTTTCATTAGATCTTGTACTGATTTTGTACTTGTTTCACTATATTGATTTTTGAAATGCTCCAGTATGTAGTACTCAATATCTCCTAACTCTTCTAATATGCTCCCATCAGCTATCCTAATTTGCAAAATTCTATTCCTAGCTCTCCTTTGCTTAACTAGAGTTTGGAAAGAATTTTGTATTTTTGTCACCCTGGATAATCCAAGTATTTCTAGCCTTTTGAGCCCACATAATTTCTTCATTTTCCATAAGATTTTCAATATTCTCCCTAAGTTCTCTCTCCACTCTGATATCTTGTATAGGTCTTCTGTTTTTCTCTTATCTCCTTGTCCACCTTTCCAAATACATTTTTAGGGATAATTACACTTTGCCCACCTGTGATTTTCCTCTAATTCTATGTGCCTACCCGTGGTTTCAATTTTGACACTTTGCCCACTCGAGGTTCTCACCGTGAGTGTGCCATAACCCACCTCTCCACCTGCCGTTACTCTAACACAAAATAAGTAAAAAACAAACCCCAAAATGGATCAAAACACTCTCACTCAAATCTTGAACATGAAGAACGTAAAGAACATACCAAAAATCTGAAAAATTATAGGAAGTTGAACCCAAAATAAAACATCTAAATCATCAATAATAAAACATCTACATCATCCAAAATAACCAACAAAGCTATAAACTTCACAATCAAACACCCCAATGACTATTTGGTTTGTTTCCCGTGGCCATGAGTGACTCCAAATCCAATCAATCATTCATCACCTTCACCGGCCACTCCCTGAACTTCTTCCCGATCCAAACCCAAGAACAGATCTCCATCCAATTCCCGCAACCAAACATGTCATCTTCTTCATCCGGATTTAGTGGCGACAAAACCGCACCCTTCTTCGAGTTCCTGGGAGCGGCGTGGGTCAATTGCTTGGAATTCAGCGTGGGTCTGATTGATCCACCCAAAACACCTAGACTCCGAATCAGAACCCGACAGAGACGCCAAATCCCGATGCCACCACTCGGTTTCACTACCTGTCGTCAACCAATCAATTCTGTTCTTCGTGGGTCTGAGTATGTAAAATTTTTGCTTCGTGGGTCTGAGTTTGTGAAATTTTTTCGTTCATCGTGGGTCTGGGTTTGTGAAATTTTTTCTTGGTGGTTCAGCAGTTGTGGGTTAGAGTTTGTGACTTGTTTGTGATTTGATTTTGGGTTTGTGATTTGATTGTGGTTTGATTTTGGGTTTGTGACTTGTTTGTGGTTTTGGTGGTTGGGGTTTGAGGTTGTGGGCGGTGGTGGCTATGGCAGTGGGTTGTGGTGGCTGGTAGCAGGGGCATAGAGTTTGAAACTTTGTAACTGATATTCTTAAACTGAAATATGCGGGTGACATGAGGTGAAGTTCTGTTTGGCTGCGGAGAAAATTAAGGGACAAGTTTTTGAATTTCTGCATTTTGTACTGTGAAATATTTGATAGAAATTAATTTTCTTTTAGTTACTAGAGAACTTAGCTGGAGTTATTTTCTGTTGAAACAAATGGAACTAACGAAGCAAAAATCTCAGCTCAAGTGCTCAACTCAGCGAAAAGCTTGGATTTCTCTTTCTTTTTGTTGTTGTTGTTGTTGAAGTTTTCGTTTGCCTTCTGATCAATCAAAACAGAGCTTAAAGCATAAGAATCTAAATGATTATTTTCCTTATATTTTTGTTACGGTGGTATAATAATGGTGGTAATTAAAATTGGAGGGTGCTCTTTTTTGGTAACAGAGAATGTTTTTTTTTTTTTTTTTTGATAAGTGGTAACAGAGAATGATTTGAATTCGCATCCCTATGAGGCGGAGATTACAGCCTTGTTGGACAATTCGGGACTTGAATTCAACTTCATAAAAATGTTCTTAAGCAATCAAAAACCCTAACTTTTTGATCTGTTTTGTGTTTTGATTTTGAAAGAAAACGTGTTAGAGTAACGGCAGGTGGAGAGGTGGGTTATGGCACACTCACGGTGAGAACCTCGGGTGGGCAAAGTGTCAAAATTGAAACCACGGGTAAGCACATAGAATTAGAGGCAAACCACAGGTGGGTAAAGTGTAATTATCCCACATTTTTATTCCAACTATGAAGCTCCTCCCTAACATTTTTTAGCTTCTGTTGAAGCTGAAAAGCTTTGGATCCCTGAGAGTAAACACTCCAAGCATTCTAGATCAAAGTTTTACAATCATCATAAGTTAACCAGATTTTTTCAAATCTGAAGGGTCTTTTCCTAAAGGGTTGTTGAAACTCAAAATCTAGGATACTAGGACCATGATCAGATCTTAGGATAGGAAGGTTCCTTAGAGCATATTGTGGATTTGAATTGATCCAGTCCACTATGGAAAAGGCTCTATCTAGCCTTTCCATGACAAAAGATTCATCTCCATGACCATTCATCCAAGTAAAGCGTTGCCCTTTTGCTTGGAGATCACAAAGACCCAAATCAAACAGAGTTTGTCCAAACACCTCTTCACCTTCTATTTCCCTGTAACTAAAACCAAATTTATCTTCATGAGATAAGATTTGGTTGAAATCCCCTATACATACCTAGTGTTTGTGAACTAAATTCCTAATATTCCTTAATTCAATCCACACTTCCTCTCTTTTAGCATGATTTGGATATCCATATACAAAACAAATGGATAAAGGGGTACCTTTCTTGTCATTAAAATCAGCATGCAGAAGATGTTTTGAGCTGTACAAAATGCTTAAGCTTAGATTCCCCACACATCTTAGCAGCAGACCACCATTCATGCCTTCTCGAGGAACCTCCTAGCCATGCCAAAAACCACATTTCTCCAAAATTGCAGCTCCTTTGTCTTTTGCCAACTTTGTTCCCATTAAAAACATAATTAAGGCTTATACTCTTGGGCCTTTTTTTGACATTGCAAAACTGCAGAAGGGTTGCCCAGCCCTCTACAATTCCAACTTAGGACTCTCATGGCTGCTGGTGAAGCTATTGTAGGCCAACATCCCTAAGCCCTTCAGCTCTCTCACCATCAGAAGATGTCCCATGTTCAGATACATCAAAAATGTCTTAGAAGTGGTTGCCTTTCCTTTTGAAAAAACCACATAGCAGCTTCTGTTTAATGTTTCTCCCAAATTTTCCTATTTCCTTCTTGATTCTTTTTCTCGAGCTCAGTCTTGATGTGTCTCCAGCCAAAGTGTCCCCACCTTCATTACACCAAAAGTTTGATGTCAAAATAGAGGCAGGTAGGTTTGTATCAGATAAAGAAGGGCCAGGTCCTAGGGTAAGAAGTTCAAAAGGATCCAGATTTCTTTCACTTGCTCATTCATTGTTTAGTTGGGTAGTATGTAATGGGTTTTATAATGGGTTAGGTTGAACAAGCCCATTTTTCTCTTCTTCGGGGTTAATCAGTCTAGGCCCATAACTAGAGTCTCCCAATTCAAATATGAATCTCGCTCCATTAACTCTCTGTACCAACAACTCTATGTAGGAGTTAGGGGACTCAGGTATGCAACCCTTATCCCATCCCTAGCATTGGACTTCAGGTCTATCTTCATTCAAACTGTCTAGATTAAACATATCACTGTCTGTATCCGATGCTTCAAATTGTGGCCTGGTGCTCTGTCCATTAGTAATATGAGGTCCATTACCTTCAATCCAGGTCCATTGAAGGTTTGACTCCTGTGGTGGTTGCCATGTTGGCCTAGATGAGAAAGAGGCATTTTGATTTCTATTACCTAGAAAATCCTAGGGTAGGGGTGTGGGGTTATCATGCACAATGTGTGATTCTAAGTCATCTAAGTTTGGGATTGTTCTAGGGTTCTTTGAGTTCAAAGAGTTTGCTGGGGTAGGGGGAACAAGTGTATTGTTTAAATTGGGCATTGTTTCAAATGGGTTCAGCCTACTGTGATTAAGGTTTAGCAAGTGTATAGCTGAATCCAGTGAGGCTGTGATGATATTCTCTAACCCTCTGACTATTCAGTTTCCTTTAGAGTACCTAGTTGCCATTGTACTGCACTGTACTCATTGTGCATGCAACTGCTGCTGGTCTTTCTTTCCAATATGGATGATCACATAGTTCCCAGAGAAGTTGGTTGGACTGATAGTAGCAATTCAGACATTAGCTCTGATCTTTTTGCTGAAGGACTGGAATTAGACTTTTTATCCACCGAAGAGGATGAAGTTCCTTTTGCAAGACATGGTCCTATGGTAGAGCCCGATCTTGAAGATTTAGCAACACAAAGAGACTTCTAGAGCCGCTGTCTAGTACCCAGAATTAGCTAGAAAAATTGGTCAATTAACAGGAATAGTGGAAAGTGTAGATTGGGAAGACAAGATTCCAAGGAACATATGGTTTATGAGAGTGAAGGTCAGAATCGATCCTTGGTTACTAGTGATAGCTGGTTTCATGCTCAGATTGGATGATGGTGCTAGAATCTGGATTCAATGTCGTTATGAAAGAGTCCACAAGCTTTGTACTAGATGTGGCCTCATTGGTCATACATGTGGCCAATGCACCCATAACATGGAAGAGGTGGAACTGATGCTATTCAAACAGAGGCAACGCATACAAGAGCTTCACCAAGTGCAATATATATTTGATGCCTTACAACCCCAATTCACAAATGAACTCAGGGCCAATCACAATCGAAGGAGGAGATGGACCACCCAGGTTCGCTTTGGACATGTGGACGAAACACATCAACAAGTACTTTTTAACCCTTCTCACTCAGAGCATCCTGACCCTAGTACTCCTAGCACACCACATTCACCACATGCGATCACAAATGGTTATGAAAGGTGGAGAAAGTGTAATCTAATGTGAGAGAGTGAGATATGAGATAGGAAGAGAGAAAACTAAAGTGTAAATAAATAAATAAAATGAGAGAAAAATGCCAAAAAAAAAATTTTGAAATGGTAAATACTTTTTTTTTTCCCAACATAGCAAAAATTGCATAGTTTTAATGCATTAAAACTATTTTGTTTTGAGATAGAGTGACGTTAACAACCACTTTAATTACAGATAGACAAAAAAAGTTTTTATCAAACGATAGCTGATGTTAGGAGAGTGGATCAAAATTTTGAAACTTTAAAGACAAAATCAAAATTTTTAAAAACATTTAAGGTACAATTTGTAATTTAGTTTTTTTTACATGTTAGGTTTTTTTTTTTCTTTCCCCTCCCCAATTTGAAAAGAAAACAAATGGTGGGTTTAAATAGAAAACTTTATCGTCCATCCACTCAATTTCCTTTATTCCTTTTTACCCGAATCAAATAATAGAAAATTACAATTTTCTCTTGTTTTCCTCCCAAACCAATCAGAGCATAAAAAAGATTAAAAAGAAATTTAATGGGGTATAAATTAAAATTTTCATTTTTAAATTAAATTTATAATTTAGAATTGAAAATTTAATAAAGCTGTAATTTTGATAATAGTAATTGTCATTTTCTTATGGGAGAAAATCATCAGAACGCACCGTTTGGCGGAAGCTACAAGAAAAGTGGGAAAACGACACTGTTTGATTTCCCGCCGTTAGGAAGCTTCCTTTCAATTTACAATGCTATAAACACGCGCGAATACCCTCACTATCACGACACGCGCCACTTCTCTTTGTCTCAACAACTGAAACAGTGAAACGTCATGAGTCCCTCATCGACCACGTCTAGCACCACCGGTTCATGGCTTGTGCAAGGCCTACTCGCCGGGGCAGCCATAGTGGCGGCGGCTGGAGCTTACGCGGTGATATCCACGCGCCGAACCGCAAAGTATCGGAGCCGGGTTGTTGGTATCATACCAGCTCGTTTTGCTTCTTCACGATTTCAAGGGAAACCTCTGATTCCAATCCTCGGAAAGCCCATGATTCAGGTCCTACATTTTACTCTTTTTTATTATTTATTTTTAAGTATGGCTCTACATTTTACATGTTAACAACCTTAAATAGTTTTGAGATTAAGGTTTTGTTGTTTTAGTTGATGTAAGCTATGACTCTGACACTACATTTGAAACTTGAAATTTTAGTTTAGAGTTGAAAATGTCTTTGTTTTTCAATTGGATTGATTTAGTTTTGAGTCCAACCGAAAGTCAAATATAGCTAGCTTGTTAAATTATTTATTTATTTAATTTTTTAAGTACAGTTTCATGGTTTATACTTTATCTTAGTAAATGCATGATGAGAACAAATTTAGACAAATGCTTAATAGTTAAATAGCCAATTAAAAAGTCCTTGGTGCATGTTTTGGTCGATTGAAAATGGCAGAGTTGTTTTGGTTCTCCGCGTGCTACTATTGCCCATAAAACTATTTTATGTATTTTTGGACTGCTGAGTGAGATGGCTTCATAAATTGATTCAAAGTAGGCCAAGAGTCTTCTAGCTCAATAGCATTGTCCAGTTCTCTCATTGAGAACAACCTGCGTTTGAATCCCCTGTCCTCCACTTGTTGTAAAAAAGAGGGGCAAAAAAAAAAAAAAAAAACGACTTTTGTTTTGTGTGTGTGTGTGTGTGGGGGGGGGGGGGGGGGGGGGGGGGGGGTGGGGTTTGGTCCTAAAAAAAAGGGCGAGGGGGACCAACCGTGGCTTCCCTACCTAGGTGTTACCATCTTAGCTCCTCTACTAAGGTTATGATACCAGTATGACATGGGTTCGGCACCCTAATGAAGTGTCCATGCTTCCTTGGAGAACCAATGCATGAGGGGTTTAGACGGAACAGGGGCCAAAAGCACTCCCTAAGGTGAATTAAGCCCAAGTCTGACCTCAACCCCCCCATAGCATCAGTGGTTTCAACAAGAGTAGTTAAATTACAGATGTAGACTTTGTTCTTGTTTTCATAGTATATGGCTCATCTCAGGAAACTGTCAGTTCATTGGGAATTGTAGATGCAAAATTACACGTATTCATTTACTACTGTGGAAAAGATTTGAATTGAATGAGGTGCAATTTTTGTGTTTTTGGTCAAGGCACTAATTGTCCTAGTAATCCATGTTTAATCTCTTTTTGTTCTCGTTTCAACCAGTATGTCTTTAAATATTATATGCCCTGCACAGGTTTACCGTAGTTTATGGATTTTGTTTACTAAAATTGTGCTTGGCAGAGAACATGGGAAAGAGCAAAACTTGCAACCACATTAGACAAACTTGGTATGTCCTGCAATTGAGCTTCATATCTATTTATTTTTTTTGTTCCAAAGATGGTTGACATCATATGTTGTTACTAAGTGGATAATATCCTTTTGATGTTGACATTTTGGTTACTTACCAAAATAAAAAAGAAGAGACAATTACGGTACAATGTAAGAAAGAGGCAAAGTCATGCACTATAGCTAATGAAATTATGATCCTCAAGATCTTCTGACATTTTATTGGGTTAAGGTACGAGTGTTTTTACCTTATGGCATGTGTTGCAGTCGTTCTTTATTATATTCTGAAAGATGCAGCTTTGATTGATTAGAACCAAGAGAGAGAGAGAGAGAGAGAGAGAGGATCAGGTTCTGTCTTATTGATGCAGCTAACGCCACTGAGATTTGCATTGTAATGTTGCCTCTGCTCTGGATCAAGGGCAGCATTAGTCTTGCATGCTGTAGTGAGGGCATTATAACAAACTACCCAGAAGCAGCAATGTAATCACATTATTTATGACTTATCTTGCGTTTAAATGGCAATCTGTCACAAAATGATAACTTTAGTGAATTTGGTTGACTAGTTTCACTCTATGATTCTTCTCACCTGTGACAAGGGAAGCTATTTTAAGCATCAAATATAGGATTACACTAATGATTAATAAACTAAAACAATTGAATCATTTTGAATTGATTCAGCACATGCCTATCATCATATGATAAGTTTTTTAAAAAGTAATCTCTCTCTCTCTCTCTCTCTCTCAATTTATAATATCTGGTTTTCTCTTCTGCAAGTTGTGGCCACTGATGATGAGACGATAGCAGAAATCTGCCTGGGATTTGGAGCTGATGTGATAATGACGTCAGAATCTTGCCAAAATGGTGAGACCAGTGGCTCAACCTTATTAGTCACATTTATTTTTGTATTAATTGAATAGACTCAGAAGGTTATCTTAATTGCTTGATTGGCAGGAACTGAACGCTGCAACGAGGCAATTCAAAAGCTTCGAAAGAAATTTGACATTGTTGTTAACATTCAAGGAGATGAGCCCCTTATAGAGCCTGAGATAATAGATGGGGTTGTCAAAGCTCTGCAGGTAAGTTATTTTCCGTGCATAAATAAGATGGCCATTTGTAATTTTTTCTTTTCATTTTGAAAAATGGTGGCCATTCATATCTGGAACTAAGAAAGTTACACATTAGTTACATTCCTCTTCGACATGGATGAAAAGAATATATGCTATTTCTTTACATTTTATCTTTTGATAAATAAAATTTGGTTTATTGACTCTTGTGTTATCATTTTTTTTTTTTTAACTCCTGCCTTAAGTAAATAATATTCTTTCTTAGAAAATTGTTCTAATTGATAGAAGATAAGAATGTGGCTAACCTGTAAAACCTTCTCTCATCACACTCAATATCTTGTAGTATCATCTGCAGGACAGCTACATACTATTCTTTTGATATAAATATAATTTTCTGTCTTTGGGTTGTTCCTGATTTTTGTTTTCCTTTTCCATATGAATTTATTGGTTTAGTTTAAGTACTGCAGGCAGCTCCAGATGCTGTATTCAGCACTGCAGTTACATCTTTGAAACCTGAAGATGCATCTGATCCAAATCGAGTGAAATGTGTGGTGGACACTCATGGATATGCAATCTATTTTTCAAGGGGTCTGATCCCATGTAACAAGTGAGTTTTATTGAATAATCTATATAGATGCAATACAAAATAGAGTGTGTAGCCTTAGTAATTTATGTTTATCTTTATGTATGAAACACAGGTCAGGGAAGGCCAATCCACACTTTCCATATTTGCTTCATCTTGGTATCCAGGTATTGATATACCAGTATGTTTAAAAAGGACTGTTGCTGTGAGGTTCTTATGTAAGTAATTTCTGTGTGGTCTTTTACCATGCTGACTTTCTTTTGTCTTGCCTGAGCTATGATACACAGTTTTTAAAGATATATCCAGATCTTCCACCTACTACATTGCAGCTAGAAGAAGATTTAGAGCAGCTTAAAGTCCTTGAGAATGGCTATAAGATGAAGGTATCATACAATCATTTGTTTTATATTTTGATTGACTTGTTCTAAATTCATTTGATCAATTATCTGTCATCTGTACCAGTTTAACTCTTCATGGATCAGAGTCTAGTTATAGTTACATTTTACCCCATGCTCCTTTTTCTTTGGGGGGGTGTGTGTGTGGCGCAGGACAGCCGCTGACCTCACCACTTGCGCAATGATATTTGTGTTTTGTCTATAATTAATGATGCTCATGAGTCATGACACCTATTGAGTTTCAGTTTGCATTTGCATTTCAAACTAGGCATATCAATTTGTTTTTCCTTTGTTGATTGATAATGTTGAGTGATTTGGAGTATCCGTTGTGCATGGTGCTTGCAGATGATAATATATCCATTCATTAAATCTAGTTAGTCCACATAAAGGTTCTTAACTAAAAAATGAGAGGAAAACTCATGACAGAAACTATATGACCTCAGTGGCATACATTTTTATGGGCATAAGTATGTAAAGCTATTCTATTATGACGCATGTGTCCTAAGTCACATCCTTTTGTTCATTACATGAACGTAACTCCCAAAACAAATTTGGATATTTTGCTAGAATTGTATTTCACTGTGAATTGTCCTCTGCAATTAATAACATTCTTAGAAGTTGATGCTGAGATGACCTTATTTAACTTATTGGGTTCACCTATGGGTTGCTGAAATTATTCATATGTTAGTACGTGGATCACAATTTATATTGGCTTATTTTTTGTTTGTTTTCTTAGAGATGTGAAATATTTTTTAATAAATTTCACAAGCGTGGTACATTATTAATCACAGGTGATCAAGGTTGACCATGATGCTCATGGTGTTGACATTCCAGAAGATGTCAAGAAGATAGAATTGTTGATGCGGGAAAGAAATTTGTCTTAGTTCTCAACAGAATAGAAGAAAAAGAGAACCCTTTTCTTACTTCATTTATAATGGGTGTAGCATGATCTAGAAGTTCTTGCAGCAAATTTAAAGTTTGGACTTCTGTTTCCACTTGCCATCATTTTGTTTCCCTGTTTTGAGTCAAGCCTATTTGTGCTAGTTTTCTGCTGTAAATTATATTAAGCCAAGTACTAGATGTAACTTTCAAGTTACATGTACAATCTAGCTATCCAACCAATTTGGACCAGTAACCCCTTATCCAGTCTCTTCACCGGCTTACTGTCCATCTGGGTTTAACAACAATGTGTGTGGTGTGGGCATTACTTGCAAATTTGATTAATGAGATCTTGTTTCTTTAATGACAAATTCAGAAGTTTCATACTAAGTGTGAAGCTAAAAGTTCTCATAAATCCAACATTGCAAACATCATTCATACAACCTTGCATAAACTTTTCACTTGACTGGTCCATGAGTGTATTCCATTGGTATCTTTTACATTAAGATAATCTGCCCTATCTCAAGGAGCAGTTCTTTTATGACCACACATTTTGTCACAACTTGTTGATAACATGTGCGAGTGTAATTGGTGAACCATAACTTTCACATTGATCCACAATTTTTTTTCCACCATTTACAATTGCACATCTAGATTGGGGTAAAAGTTGTGGCACAAAAGTTGTGTCATATGTATACTTTCTCTCCAAGGAGTGACAAATAGCTTCTTCTTCCATTTTTTCTTTTTTTCTTTTTTTTGAGAAGGGATGAGTGACAGATTGCTAAGGCAAAGAATTATGGGAAACCAACAATGAGGAGGCTGATGTGTGTTCCCATAAAGGTTTGAGAAGAGTAAGCAAATTCAGAGAGTATATATAATATATATATACACACACATAGGGAAGGGCAGGTTCAACAACAACAACAACAAAAAAATCCCTTAGTAATTTGAGTAATTATTGAGAGTAATATGCTGCATGAATGTACAATCCAGCCATGAAATTCCAAGTGTTATTCTACCATAAATACAATTGAGTCTTAGATTCTCAACTTCAAGGTTGAGACCTTTTATTGGAATCAACCAGTGTATTGCTGAACTAAAAAACGTATTTTCTCATTTTCAACTCTTGAGTCTATTGTCCTCTGAATCTGATACATAGAGTATCCTTAAACGTTGGGCAGCAAGGTTGGCTTCTTATTTCTTATCAATGAATGCGACATATCACTAAGTTTCAGTAAAGATAGAAGTGATCACCATACATGTGGGCTGTCATGTTCAAGGATTGAAGCATAGCTTCTCCTCTTTTGTTGAAGTTAAAAACAGATATCCCACCATTATTCACATCTATTGCTCGGAACCTGAACGATTAAAAGCTTTATTAGGGTTAATTGCTGAAGGAAATGAAAAGTGCATAATTTGTCATCTTTTGTTATGATGATATTTCATGGTCAATCAAAATGTGACAATAATACCAACAGTGCAGAATTTGTTATTTGGCTAACTAGTTAAGAAGTGATTGAAAATGTGCCACTGAGCTGCAGTGCCATTCTAAAATGGGAAAAAGAAGGCAACTCACCAAAAATGGGACACAACAACAGCAACAACAAGAAAGGAAAAAACAGGTACAGCTGTAAATAGTAGGTTATTTTACTTACGATCTTTGTAATAGGTTAATGACATTATCCAAAGACCAGCAACATTATTGTTCATATTTTTATAATTTATGAGGATCTGGGAAAGGAATACAAAGATTTTGGTAAGATCAACCATACTGTATGAGGAAAAATTCATTAAGTAGTATTGTTATTGGCCAAACCTTCACACCCTTTTTATGAATGTCAGAATTTTTAGATTCATATTACAAAATGATCCAGAAACCTTTGTTAATAATCAGAAATATTTTTGCAATGATCAGCAAAAATAACCACCTGGTTGGCTGCATCTATTGAAACAATTACGTACCTCTCTGGGGGTAGACCTAAAGCTGTACAGATCAGTGCCCTCAAAATTGATTTGTGAGTGACAATCAAAAAACTGTCTCCCTGCAGGTGAAAGAAAAAATGTCCATATGTTCATCCAAAACAAAAATAGAAAAGATAAGAAAGATATTCATATCACAACTAATTAGCTTCACAATATGAAAAACTAAAATAACAATATTAAGGGAAAAGCTTACAGGTGACAACAATATTTCCCTCCAAGCCTCTCTTGCTGTTCCCCATAATTTTCGTACTGGGTAGATGCCATTCACATTGAAATTAGAGGGATCTTCTCTCCATGTTGTATACTCCTTTGGATATCTGTCCTTAGCATCCACTGCCTCCAAATTCTGAATGTGATTTAGTCTTACGCATAAAGAAATAAAGGAAGGATATAAATCATGCACAATTACAAATCCCCAAGTTAACTAAAGCAAGTTTTGAGCAGGCTAGTGAGGAACCTTTTTTTTTTTTTTTTTTTTTTCCCTTTTATAAAGTTTCAACCAGGCCAACTGAAATTTTAACTGAGTCATGACCAAGTCAAGTGAATTGGGTTAAAATATTGACTAATTTAATGAGTAAGATATAAAGAAAGCAATTAAATCATGTCACTACAAATTACATATACAGTTCTCAAGTTTATAACTATATGAATAAAAAGGAGACTGACCATTTTTCATGCCTTCCAGATAAAATAAATGGGCTTCCTTTAACGAATCAAGGAAAACAAGCGGTTCTTTCTTCCCATGCCATATAACTTCAGCAGTGGACTGCATTAACACTCAGAGATAAAATGGTAAATTATGAAAAATCAAAATACTAGATTGTGTGAGTCAAACCTTGGCACGAGATATTGGACTTGAAAAGCACTGATCAAAGTATATCTTTGCCAAGGCTTTCCTGCACCTCTCTGCTTGTTTCACTCCAGTTTCCGTTAGGACAGATAAGTTTGAGCTTCCCTGAATGTAAATATAGCAATCAAGTTATTAGTTAAAAACTTAAAAGAATGATAATAGACAAAGAGATGAATGGGACTTGAACTTTTGTTCAACCACAACAGCCCTCAAGGGGAAAGGTTTACTAAGTTGGACTAAATATTTCCTTCAATCCTAATATAGTGAAAGGGAAGAGAAATATGTAAATAAATAACATCAAATTTGGAAGTCTAGGTGCTTCTTGTCAACTAATGAAACTCAGCACTTTAGTGTTTTAATGTGCATGTGTTTGATTTCTGTCATATTACAAAATTATAAGAGTAATGCTGAGACAAAATTCTTATCAATGAGAATAATAACTTATGATCAAATCTTGTAACACATTGACAAACTTACAATGCTTTGGAAAAGCTTATCTAGCATAAATACAGGGCGAAGAAGAAATGGGACTAACTAGCTTATCAACCATATTCTTTGTATTTCTAGAATTTTCTTTGGGTAGTGACCCTCAGTACGTTTCAAAAATTAAATAAATGATGATTAACTGATTATTAGTGGAATTGAGAAGCAAAGAAGTTGCACTTACTAACAAAACATTCAATTTTCACATCCTAAACCAAAGACAATCATCCCCCACTTCCCCCCCAAACCCACCCCCCCCCCCCCCTCCCCCCACCAAAAAAGAAGAAGAAAAGAATAAAGAATGACAGATGATGAATAAATGAATTATAAAAAGCAGAGAAAAAACTCACCTGAACTCTACCCTCTTCATTCCAAGAGCTAAGGCCATGCCTCAAAAGAGTTACTTTCTTAGATGATGATATTGACTGATTAGTAAGTGATGTCGTTGCTCTTTGAAAATCATATGCACCACCAGTCATATAGCCATCATTTTGAAAATTCTCTGTCATATATGCATTATTAAAATTAATTCCAATTGGAATAAATATTTGCAAGCACTTCAAATTCATTAGAGCTAATGAATTCCTAACATACATTCTAGTTTTTATATTTGTATATATTCATTTCATGCTTCCTTAGATCCTATAATCACTGCATTATATGAAAGATTTTCTATAGACCATTTTTTGTTAGCATTTACGCTGCCGAACTGGGTTCAGCCATATCATTGAATTCATACCACTCTATAGCTTTGGGAATCTAAAATTATGAAATCCCTAGAAATCAGTCAATACCCCTATGGGAAATTATGCAAACAAGAAATCCATGCATCCATTTCTCAAAATGGGAAGGTAACACAGCTAAATAATATACATATCAGATGGATTGAACATCCATAAAAAGTTTCACAAAAAGGTAATGTACTTGAATAACAGCCTCTAAGCACCAGATCCTTAAACATCCTAATTCCCATTTATAGCAAGTAAAGGGACAACCATCATGCACATCCCAATTATAAGTAAACCACAGAAACGTTTACAGGAAAGCTGTTTCCATGCACTCCTTTCCTCTTTCCTGTAAAGACTAAAATTTAAGAATTTATCAAGCAGTAGAGATAACACGTTCCCTTTTACACTAAACAAGCAACAAAAGTTAGCAACAGCTATTCAAGATAGGCATCATCAGACGTTTTAAGTTTTTTTTTTTTTTTTTTTTTTTTTTTAAAGCAACTCTTTATACTTTTTAATTTCATTTGTAAGAAAAAGGACCCAAAAAAAATAAAAGGTTAGCACTTACGCATGGACACTCTAGGGACACTTATGCATACTCGTTAGGAGGAAAAAAAATTATATTAAATTTTTTTTTTTTTATTTTAGATATGTTTTTAATGATTTTGATCATTGTATTTATTTTGAAAACTTAAAATAAACAAAAAATATCCCTATATATGAATAAAATGTACCTAAAAATATATATTAATTAATTTCTTTCAACCTAATAGGCAGCTAATTTCAATCTTTCTGGACAAATAGAGCAGCTAATTTTTATGAGAAAAGCTTCTCATAAAGAATGTCAGAAGGGTTCTTGTTAAGTTTCACTGAAGTTATAAAAACAATAGGAATAGAAAGAGACAAACTCAGACTTAAGAATTTTTTTTAAATGATCGAACTCTCTGAACCCATCAATGTTCCCAACTTTGGACTCATAATGGACATGATTTTATTTCATAGACTAACAAATATGAACTTGTAAAGGTTAAAAAAAATAATAATAAAAAAACAGTGTCAGACTGTAGAGTGATAAACTTACCAGTTATTAGAGGCATGTCTGGGTTAGTATTGGAGCACTGAACTGTGAGTGTTGCATAAGAACGATTGTGGAGGTTAGTGAGTCTTTTAGAATCATATACGGAGCTGGAACTTGAACATAAGAACGTAGTCAAGGTAAGAACTCCAGAATTCATCTTCTTCGAGTGGTTGGTTGGTCCAACTATGAGATGTCTTATTGTTTCCTAAGTTTCTTATCCGGGTGGTCTCTCGCTCAGTCGCTGAAGATAGTTTTGATGCCTTTGTGGGAGATTTAGTATGTGGTTGGCTGTACTTAACAGAGATTTGCATGAGTAAGTTTTGATCGTTGATTGGTCTTGGCAACGTTATCTGATGGGATGTTGTGGATTGATTGGCTTAGATATGGGTATTTATAGCTGGGTGGTGATCTCTTATTTTTGTATTTATTTTGTATCAAATTATATCACGCCAACGATTTCAAAATACAATAAATGAGAGACATATGTATAAAAATAAACTACCAAATAAACTACCCACTAACACATGTCTTTCATTTGTTAGTGAAGTAGTTATTTTTTGTTGATATGTCTCACACTTATTGAATTTTGACACCGCTAACATGATATCATTTGATACCAAATACCTTCTTGTATTTATCATAGCAAAAATTCTAGATCATAACTTATTCTACATATTTAACCACAACTCATTTATATGACTGCTGTGAGAGTTTGAAAAAAAAAAGTTAGTTTATGTGAAAATGACAAGCAGCCAATCATGTAGAATGGTTATGATAAAGTGTGGAAGATATTGTCATCACATAGATATGCTTACATCTTGAGAATACTTATTTTTTGTTTCTTATCTATTATTCGTTTGAGAATTACTTATTTTCGGTAACTTGTTTGCATAATTGAGACAAAAAGCTAAAAGTTGGCTTATTTAAAAAAAAAATTGAAAATTAGAATATTTAAAATAAAGCTGACATAAAAAGTAGGGTGAGACCCACAATAATAAATAATTTAAGCCCGAAACTAGTTTCTAATTTGTTGGCAAATGCATAAGAAGGGAATGCAGCTAAAGGCAAGCCCCATGCAATCCTAAAGAAGTAATTTAACTCAAAGTTTGCTAAGACACTGAGGGCTTAGGGGTGTTCACCAAACTACTCAAACTGCATGACTGCATCGAAACCGACCAAAACTGCCTTTAAAATTGAGTAACTGTACTGCACCACACCACAAATGGCAATGAACCGCACCACACTATGCGATGCAATGTGCAATTTTATGATAAGAAAATGACACAAAATTGCAATATATATATATATATATATATTTAATATTATATGAAGTAAGCGGTCAACCTAAAGTTAGTACGTTCTAGTTTCATGTTAAAAACAACTTTGTTTTGGTTAAATGTATAATTAGAAGTTCAAAACCTTATTAACTTCTCCATCTCACACTCTCACTCTTCTCTCTCGATACCCTCTCACTCTCAGCAGGCATGACTAGCAGTGTATATGGTACATTGTTATAGACCTTATGGTTTTTGCTTGTTAAGCATTTTTGTGTTCCAGTTTATATTTGTTTAATTGGTGTTGATACTCGTTTTGGACAAAAGGCCCAACAATGAGGAAATATGAAAGAGAAAGGGAGTAGAAGATGTAAGAGAAAAGTAAATGAATCGTGGAAGCCCAAGAAAAGAGGTAAAAAGCCCTATGGGCCAACATGGCAAGAATGACAGCCAATAGGCCCATAGGCATAATAAAAGGTAAAAGTAAAGTAAATGGGCCGTGGAAACCCAAAAAAATAGGTAAAAAGCCCAATGGACTAACATGACAGGAATAACAACCAACAGACCCATAGGCACAAAAAGAGGTAAATGTAAAGTAAAGGAAGCCCAAGAAAAGAGTGTTAGGGACATATTTTATGTAATTGGAAAATCCTTTGACAAAAATGCACTTTACTTGTAATTGGGTAGATCTAGAATGAGTTTAGGACTTCAAGAAACATGTTGTTCTAGTCAAGTATTAAAGTCATGAAGATCTGACCAAAAAACAAGTGAATAAAAGCTGTTCATTAAATCTCGACAGCAATCTCGACAGAAAGACTTCTATTGAAGTTTATAGTCGAAGCTCGACACAAGCTATTTTTG
Source organism: Quercus ilex subsp. ballota (assembly GCA_032727855.1). Classification (NCBI taxonomy): domain Eukaryota; kingdom Viridiplantae; phylum Streptophyta; class Magnoliopsida; order Fagales; family Fagaceae; genus Quercus; species Quercus ilex. The sequence goes on along the minus strand of CM064912.1, from coordinate 46,224,064 downwards.
TCGAGACTTACAAATTCAAAACTTCCAGATCTGAATTTCGGCCTATACTGAAATATTTGTATAAGGTTTTTTTTCTCACAACTCTAGACATATATAAGCCTTATTTTAAAGGTCGTCGCGCATGCAGAAAATGCCCTTGTTCATTATTCTCTCTGAAGAAACTATTGCGTCTTTACGCCAAGGGTTTTATGACCAATAAGCTTCTTGATCTTTATTGTTGATGAACTGAAGAACTTTGCAGCCAATAACCTCTTCAAGTTGCTAGAGTTAGTCACGTACTGGGATCCGTGCACATTGGTTAGTCACGTACTAGATTCGTGCATCAAGGGAAAGATTGTCGTTACAATACAAGTCCAATTAGGTATTGGGATAAGAGTTCAACTGTAGTTTGGTATTTCAGAATAAGCCAAAGGGTTTGGTAAGATTCCTTATACTTGTAACTGCTTGTATTTAATAATAGTGGATTCTTGGGAGTGGTGATCTTAAAATCACCCGGTGGAATTTTGCCTCGGTGGTTTTCTTCATTCTTAAATAAATCATTTGTGTTAAATTTATTTTCCGCTACATTTAGATAATTTTGTGATTTGTTTGTACTGCCACGCTATTACATGAAATTTGATCTAATTAATTAATTTTGGTAATTAATTAATTAATTGTAATGGGTCAATTCATTTTAACCCAACAAAGAGGTAAAAAACTCAATGGGCAAACATGGTAGGAATGACAGCGAACAGACTCATGGGCACAATAAGAGGAAAAAGTAAAGTAAATAGATCGTGAAAGCCCAAGAAAAGAGGTGAAAAACTCAATGGGCCAACATGGCAGGAATGACGGCCAGCAGGTCCATAGGCATAGCAGGAAGATAAGTAACAAGAGCAAAAGCCCAACAGACTGGATGGGCGGAGACTTCTACCAAACCAATGTCCAAGCCCGTGGGGAAATAAGAGGAAACATTACAAGCCCAAGAGCCCACGCCCTTCATGCCGTGGAGGATAAGCACAAATAAAAGAGACACATAGCAGAATGAGACATGTATTTTTCTCTATAGGATTTTGGAATACACTTTTCCAAAGGAAAATTAACGTACATAAGAACTGATTGAGAGACTACTCATCTTGGGCACCATGTGGAATTGAGATGAAGATTGAAAGTATTCTCAAGTTTTGTTTTTGAATTTTACTGCACCAAGGTATGCTTTTTCTTCTTTGTCTAAAATTCAAGTTTACATATTTCTCATGAATTAAGTAGATCCTTGTGTTGCTTTCGCTGTGGGTTTTTTATGAGATGCAAAACCAGTTTTTCCAACAATTTTGTGGTGGAGGAAAAGGGGTCTATTTTGGGGTTCCTGCCAAGACTTCTTTTGGGAAAAATGCCTTACTGGGATGGCATTTTGCCCAAAAGAGGTAAGCAAAGGGTTGGGACCACCTGATACATGCCATAGAAGAAGAAGAAGAAGAATCAAAGAAGAGATAGAGTGTGTGGGGTGAATAAATAATTGATTTTTAAGCTTACAACTAGTGAATAGCAATTTGTAAATGTAGCAAATTATTGTAGCTGAGTTGTACAATTTTTTAGATATAGGAATCCAGTTGTTGCATGTTTTGGGCTTGTGTGAATCTAAAATAGCAATTTGAGGGGTTTTACCCCCCCCCCCCCCCCCAACCCAAAATGCTAATGCTTTTAGTTCCTAAGCCTATTAGTCATTTAGCTAGGGACTAAATTGATCAATTTGAAAAAGTCTTAAACATGGTTGGCATTAACCCAGAACCTCAAGGTATGTTAGTGGTATTTACCTAATATTATTAATAATTTGTTAGCGCCATGGGGACACATTATTGCGGATATAAAATCTCATCTAAAAAATATTACGTTTACAATATTTTCATCACCAATTTTTTCTACAAATCAATCAACGGCCACTCACGCATTAATAGTGCTATTAGTATAATGGCCATTCAAATTTTAATTTTCAAATAAATTAAATATTACAATGCAATACTTACTTATTATCTCAGAGTAAAGTTGTGATTTTTGCAAATTCTAAAAAAAATTTAATATTTGTTTTCCTTAAATAATTCAAGAAATTAAATTGAAAAATACAGTAGTAATTTATATGTACCAAATATTTTTAGTTTTGGTGGGAGGATTTTTGTTTTTGTTTTCAAATAGTAAGAAAATAAATTTCAAAAAAATTGAATTTGAAACTAATTTTCAGATAATAATTTTAACACTGTACATATTTTGGCTCCCACTTTTAAGAACAATTTTCAAACTGCCGAAAAAAAAAATGTTTGGGAGACCATTTCTACTTTTGAGATTTTTTTTATTATAAAATTTTATAGAAAGTAACATGTAGATTACTTCTTTTTTTCTCTTTTTGGATAATGATAAGGGAACAAAGCTCATGTATCCCTTTTTTTGGATAGTGGTAAGCTTCAAATTTGAAGAGTAAGAATTATTTAGTGATAAAGATAAGCTACTTAGAAGAGTTTAGAAAAATATGTGGGCTACACTATTTTCAATTTATCTAAAATTATGCCATTAAAAACATTTTTTGTATTTTAAAAACATCATCTTAGCTATTTTCAAAATCTCATTTTGAACAGGAAAAATAGGAAACAATATTCTGAAAACTGTATTTGGAAAACATTAGTCAAACAATAAATTTAAGTGTGGGAGCCACTATTTTCTGATTTCCGAAACAGAAAAAAAAAAATTTGTATTTAAATCCTTTTACCAAACATGTCCTTAATTTCTATCATTGAATACTTAAGTTTTAAATTGGAGTATGACCAAAAACCTTATAGCTCAATTGGTTAGCATTTACTAGTGTTTCAATAAAAATATTTAGATTCAAATCCCCATATCCCAACAACTATTAAATATCAAAAAATAAAAAAGTTTTATATTAGCACCCTTTGATTTTCAACTAGTTAAAAGTATTAAAAGTACCCTTTATAATTTATATGCCACTATATCATTGGAAAACCTATATATAGCTGCAACTCATTGATCAAGTGAATTTAATTTCTACTCACTTGAGCATAAAATAATAAGTGTTATTCCTAAATTGTGCTGTTTTTATTAAATTGGATTGTATGAGTAATAGTTTTACAGGCTTGTGCTAAGTTTCACATAAGATATTTATTAGTTGGATATATACTACGTAGTATATAAGTAATTACAAGAAATCTAATTGTAAGTTTCTCAAAAAAAAAAAAAAAAAAAAATGAAATCTAATTGTAATTTGACTAGTCTTTTTTAGAGTATAAATATAGATGTGATTCACGCTTTCCCCGTCTCATTATCATTATAAGAAGAGACCCAACTTTTTTTTGTAGATTTAGCAAATGACCAGTGGCATGCTTAACTCGGTAAAAATGTCCATATTAACACACACAACTTGTCTTGAGTGTGGTTATCCATCAAACGGTGAGTTCTTCAAAGTTTTGCTCAAATAAAACGTATTTATCTTATCAGATTGTAGCAAATATGCATTCAATCCTACGCATATAAACTTAAAAAAAAAAACCAATTATCCATTTTTCTCAAACTGGAGTAATAAACATTTCATTGCATGAAACTTTAGTAAATAAAGATTATAAGCATATTACATACAGAATCAAACGAGCGGGGCGGAAGAGGTAAAGAAAACGAAGGGAAGGACAAAACATGTACTAAAAGGAGTTACAGAATCCACAGAAAGAGAATTGTCTAAGGTTTAATGGTGAAGAGAGGACTATATATAAACAGTGTGAAGAGTGTAGATAAGAAGCACCAAGTATACTATTGCAGCAATAAAACCAGCGATTAGAGCTCCAGTGACTTGGTTGCAAAACTTATGGACTTGTCCGCAAATAGGCAGCCAACCAGCCTGACTGTTTCCTTTCTTTCCCACATGAGCTATCGCCATGGCAGCCGATACGCTTGAGCTCAGTAGCGTCGTTATAACCTAAATTACAAATGACATAAAATAAAATTAAAGAAAAAAAAACAAGATGAAGAAGAGAAAGCTCATCATTTGTATCTATTTACCTATAAACTAACTTAATTTTTTTTTTAAATCACATATACAATTCCTCTAGTTAATTAAATTTAAGTAACCATATACTTTTTGAGGAAAAAAAAAAGTAACTATATATTACATACATATTTTTGTTTTTTTTTTTTTTTTGGGGTGGAAATAAACCATTAAAAAGCTTCATTACCAGATCTAGGATCATAACCAAGTGCCTAAGCAAACTCTTTGAAGAAATAAAGAGAACAATAAGGCTGTATCCACTTGCTACTGCTTCTGCGATCACAAAGTACCTATATATGGCAAGCATTTTAAATTGAAATCAACAATAAAACAGAGCTAAAAAGATGACGATTATTGATGATGATTATACTAAAAGTTGAAAGTTAATTAAAACTTACTTGAAAGTAGATTCGTTGCTATATTTTGCTTCGAATGTTAAGTTCAAGACTTCAGCTGAGTCATGACTGGTAACCATGATAATGGTCGCGGCTAGGGTAGCACCCAAGGCTAGTAGCCTTAGCAAAAGGGTGAAGATCGTCCTGGTCTTAGTCATTGGAAATTTAGCTTTTAACAAGTCAAGTGAAGAGGAAAATCGGTCCCTAGCTAGGAGAGTCCTCAAAATGTGAAACATCAATTTGGATGAGAAAATATATAAAGAATCAAGTGAGGAGAGATAAGTAATGTGTGTGTGCGTTCGCTAGAAGGACAGATAAGCAGAGGTGAGAACTTATTTTTCTTGTGCATCTCTCTCATCAAGCCAAAATGGTTTGGTAACCTAAACATGCATATTGCATGAAGATTTTGTGCTTGTGATAACTTAAAAGCAATATGTGTAACACTAAACAACTAAAATAATCACAAGTAGAACGTAACAAGAAAAAATAATAAGAATTCAGGGATTATTCCTTTAAACGTGTAAGTACGTACTTGATGCCTCGTGCAACTTGGAGAATTTTTGCTAGTATTTTTTGTGGTCCGTTCACCTACCTACCTGAGCCTGTACGGATCTCACCATTTCTAGGCACCAATAATTAAAGCACTTATTTATGGTGTAGACAATAACGTACAATATATTTGCATGATTTTGCTTGGAATATTAGGCGAGCTGGTATAATATAATTAGTAATGGATCTTCACCGGGAGAGGAGGTAGTTGATACCGCGTAAACTTTATATACATATATATATATATATATATGATATATGTTTAAACACAAAATGTCTATACTATAATAATTGTTTTTTATTATTAAGTTGAAACATCAATTGATTTTTCTTATAGAAGTTAAGATTCAAACTCAAGTCTGTCGATCAAGAACCAAAAAGATTTACCAAGTAAAGTAATTGGAACCCATAAAGTTTACAAATTAATAATGTGTCAAATTTATGTGACCCTTATCCTATGAATTTGTAATATCAGCTAATAAGCCATTTGTAATAAATTTGATAATTCATTTTCAATAATGTCTTTAAAATTAGAATCTATTATTCTACACTTTAAAAGTTATTTAATTCTTGTCATGTCATATTATAATTTTAAGTGGATTAACTATTATCAATTGTATAAAATGAGTTAATAAAGCTTAAATATAAAAACTTAATTACTAATATTGCATCTTAAAAAACAAAACAACAGCAATTTTATACCAAATATATATAATTAATATATTTAGATATTAAAGGAAATTCCACTTTAATTTATGGTCTTAAACCCCAAAATATATTAAGCCAACCCTAGTTACGTACATAATTATTCCACAAAATGATATGTGACTCACAAGTGACTTATGCATTTTGTGTGATCAAGTGCATGTCACGTAATCATTTTCTTTATAATATGCATGCCGCCTGGTTATATTGACCCAATAGAGGCCAAGATGATTCAGAATTCTGGTTTTTTATAGACCGCCATGTTAGAATGCTTTTATTTAAAGGGTTTAAAAGAAAATTCCTTGAAAAGTTACGTTTTGTATTATGTAACATGTTAAAGATCATAAAACATTACTGTATGTAATATTGTAAGACCAATTAATAGTGATAGTGTATGACCAATGGTGCAAAACATACCAAACTAAGAGTGAGATTTTTTTTTTTTTTTGTGGGGGAACTAAGAGTGAGATTTGGGAGGCAAGAAAGGGGCAGAAAAATAGATGTCATAGATGGTATCCAGCGCAATTAAATGGAATTCTGCCATGCAATTTTACAAGCAAATCTATATATATATATATATATAAGCTGAAGTGTAACATTTATTATTACTACGTTCTTGTTGAATCACATCATACATCCATATCATCTACCTATTTCCAACTCTCTCTCTCTCCCTCTCTCTCTCTCGATTTTTTATTATTTCTTGCAACTCTACTTTAGGTTGATGAAACATTATGTTTTTTTTATAACTCTACTTTAGGTTAATAGAGTTTTGGTGTTGAATTTTTGAGTTCCACAACACAAGTAGTCTATCTCCCTCTTATAACTTTGGTTTGATTTTTGTTTGAGTTAATACTTAATTATTTTGGAAGTGAGAACTTGAATTTATATCATTACACAATATTGACTATATATGCATTTGAATGCGTCTATTGAATATTTGAGTAATATTAAAAAATAAATTTGTTAAGATTTTTTATTATTATGATTATCTCCTTTAAAAAATGTCTATCAATTATTTAAGTAATATTAAAAAGTAATTTTGTTATAAGTTTTAATTATTATAATAATCTCCTTTAAAAGAATGGGGAATTTGAATAATTTATTTGAAACTTTAAAGGTTTAGTTATAGAGAAAGAAATTGGAAAAACACAGCACACCATAACATAATTTCAAAGAATATTGACCAGCTTATAAAGGAATAATATCAATCAAACACTGCACCAAAAATAATAAAATGATATATTGGTAAAAATAGAAATATAAAAAATAATTTTAAATTTTTTTTAATTTTTAGGAAAAAAAAATTATACATTATATTACAATTGCAAAATAATTATTTATTTTCATACATCACGTAGGTCTGCAACTAGTTTTATGAATTATTGTCAATTCTTATAACCCTAGGCTACTACTACAAAAGTTAAGCTCTTTTGTAGTAGTACTCTGGTTATGTAATATATTATAAGCCTGTTTAAAAAACTCTATATACTACTTTCGTGTTCGTGTGTTCTAATAAATATTACTGTTTCCTCAAAAAAAAAAAAAAAAAATTTATTGTCGACCCTAAATCAAATGATCATCAAAATGCTTATGCATCTAAGGAAAGATACACTACTAGGCCTCGGTATGATTTGAAAACATGAAAACTACTTGCAAGATACAAATGCTTCAAGAGGTCTGAGCCAGATCCAAGAAGATTACAAATACAGAGTCTGCAGTTTTAGTGTAATTGCATATCATAATACGTTACATAGCTTTAGTATCGTTGTTGTGACATTCAACCCTCAATTCTGGATTCAGCTTCCCTTCTTTCTATCTGTTTAACAAAATTGCGGACAATTGTCTTGCCTTCAGTGCTTATAATGCTTTCTGGATGGAACTGAACCCCCTGCAATTTTAAACCAATTTAATTGTTGTAGTTACTAATCCAGAAAGAAAGATTGTAGTACTAAACTGAAGATTAGAATTGCAGTAACAGTAAAAGAAAGATCATTCTATAAAGAAGAATGAGAAAGATGATGTCATCAAGCCAAACACATACTTAAAAGTTACTTCTGTTATATTTATTCTTTGGACTCCAGATTGTTTTCTAATCTATCCTGCAAGACCACCACGATTTCACTTTTACAATATGCTACTACAACAAGATTGCTTTATCTGACCCAATGTCGTGTGTGCAGCAGGGTTGGGGTGAAAGTCAGAAAACATTCCATCTTGGTTTGTAATTTGATTCAGAAATATCATATGCACAGATAGCCAATTATTTTGAATCCCTTTAATGTGTTTGATGTTAGCACAATCCTTCCCCAAATGTTGAATTCAAAATATTGCATCTAATTTTCAGTAAAGAATCAATCTTGTGTGTCCCTAAGCCATTGTTTTTTCAGATGTAAATACAATTCACACACCTGTAAAGTGTTTCTGGAAGTTTGAAGGGAGAGTAGAGTAGAGGGTATGAGGGAAAAGTGGATGAGAGGGGAGGGGAATGGTTATCCCTTCCCCTTGTTTGGATGTTTTACAAATTAAGTAGAGGGAGGGGAGGAGGGGTATAGATATCACTCCCCTTTGTTTTGAATGTTTAAAAATTAAAATGGGAGGGAAAGGAAATAAAAAGACATCGTATAAGTTGACAAGTATACCTCTGTCATTCAATTTAAAGAAATAAATATAAATTGACATCATAAGTGCAACATTGACAATTTTTTGTAATATAAGTGGAACCCCTTCCCTTCCCTCTGCCTCCCCCTAACCCTCCAAATTCCCCCACTTTTTGGGGAGTTAAAAATGAGGAGTTTGAAAGCATATCTTACCCCTCCAAATCCCCTCAAACCTCTTCACCTTCCCTTTTAAAAAAACATGTAAACAAGGTTAATTAAACCTCCCATCCCCTCCCCTCTACTCCTCCATCCAAACAAGCCAGTAAAGATTGGACCTAGGACTCTCACCTTTCATCACTTTATGGAGAGATGAACTGCCATTGTTCCATAGGCCAGAGGCAAGTTAAAACCACAAATATCTCTCCGTGTTTTAAATAGGAGCCCAAGGGTGAAAAGAAAATAAACCCTTTTCTATAAGTAGAAAAGAAATCCATTATGACCTCCATTTGTACCTTGGTGGCTGTATCTTTTAGCAAACTCATAAGAAAGAGAATATGCTGGTTTGGTTAAGGGATTCTCACATAGTGTAGGGCTCCTATCTTGAAATTTTATTTTTTGTTTTGGAGTAGCTAGTTTCAAAGGTCAACCTAGGAAAGCGTTTTCTTTTCTTTCTTTTTTTTTCTTTTTTTGGTGGGGGGGGGGAGGGGGTCGAACCTAGGGAAGAGTTCACTATTTGGAAGAGAACATGTCAAGCAGCAATCACCAAAACTTAGCGCAGGACCAGTTACCAATTTGGGTCTTCTGGTAGGTGCTTCATAGGTTTTACTTCATATATACGCTTACCCTCTTTCCTAACCCAATCTTTGCTTGAAAAAGGTTAGGTTCGTTGGATGAGAAAAATTCATGCATTGTAGTACCCTATAAGAATCCACATGAAGTGTGTTCAAGTGACAGAAAACTTCTTGGATGGCTAGAGAAAAACTAACCTTTTGGAATCCCAAGACAAAGGATCTGGGCATTATGCCAATTAAGAGGCAAAGAAACTAATTAAGAACCCCTTTTGGTCCGGTGTTAAGTGTCCACAGAAGTTATTTGAGCCTTACTAGCTTTTTGTTTGAATCTTATTATTAATAGGATTTTATATGTAGGGATATTTTTTTTCATCGAAGGATCAGAATTAGTTGTCATTAGGGTTTCCTACTTTATAACAGGTTTGTAAATCCTTTTGGGACTAGTAATTTGGAATGAAGATCTGCAGTTTTTTCTTCATTCATCTTGTGGTATTGAGCACTCTATTCCTTCTTTATCTCCTTCTCTCATCTCTTTCACTTGTCTTAAATTCCCTTCACCTCTGATCACCAACCCCTTCAAACCTCGAAAACCCACACTTCACCAAGCCAACTATTCCCTCAAACAATCAACTCTAGCATCCAAAACTTAAAGATCAAACCATGGTTAATATTTATAATTTATGCCACTGCTCATAGCTTCCAAAATTGGTTTTTTCTTCTCTTATTTGACCATAACCCCTTGATCCTAATACATATTTCTAAACCTTAAAAGCCCTATATTGTTCCAAACCATGAGTCACTAATTCACAATTTAATTCAACCTTTAGACTAAAGGTTGTTCCATCTTAAAATTCCAGCAACCTTTTTCCTTCAGTTCTTTCAACTTAGACTCACAAAACCTTTCCACAAGCCCACATAATCATATTACAACATGTTTTTGAGTAAGAGAGCCCATAAATTCAACAGCACCCTACATCAATATACTAACCCTTAGACAATCCTGCATTCATCTACATTGGTGCAGCCAGGATCCTATTTGAGGAAGAGAGGGAGGTGGGTATTGGGATATATATTGGCTAACAAAGGTGTCCAAAGCTCTTCAAGAGCTTGACTATTTCCCTGGGTGAGTGTACAACCCCCCCCCCCCCCCCCCAAAAATATTCTCACACACACTAGGTAATTATAGGGAAGAATCCCTTGGGGGTGTCCCCAAGATTCTGGCTAAAAGTATTGAACCCAAGACCTCGTGGAACTCTAGTATAAAAAAAAAAAAAAAGACATCATGGAACTCATAAGATTTTAGGAATCACTAGGCCAACCCTTTGGGAATGGGATATTAATACACAAAGGAAGCACTTCTAATTTTACACATTGGAATGGTGTTTGACAACCCAAAAAGCTGGTTTAATTTAATTTTGAATCAATCTTTAAAATCAAATCAACATTGAACTAGTTTGAGTTTTTATGCAAATGTCTAAACTCAGTCTTTAATTAGTTTGACATTATGTTTGGCTTATCTAAACTAAATTTATTGCAACACAAACAAGATATCTAAAAAGAGTGTGTGAAACTAAAGACATAATTGAAATTTAATTTTAATGTCCTGGAGATGTTTGTTCATGAAAAAATAAAGATATGCTCGCTTTGATATAAAAAAGAGATGTAAAAGGAAAGAAAATGCACTACTGTTTTTTTTTTTTTTTTTTTTTTTGCGTGTTGGGGTTTTGGGGGATGGGGGAGAGTTTCTTTCACATTTTAGCTTTGGTGAATACTAGCTAGAAAAGGAGGGGAACTTTTTTTTTTATGAGTGAAGAAGTTACTAGAAATTTTGGGGGGAAAAAAAAAACAAAATTCAGAAAGTAGTTTTTTGTGTGATATATTTACTCAAATTTTGAGTAAATGCTTAAAAAGATGCGTATAGCAAATTTGAGAAATAGTTTTAATATTGAGAAGTTTGGGGGCTGTTTGGTACCAACGTTTAAACAACAGTTTTCAGTGTTTAAACAACAATAACACTTCTAATACATATTTTTATAACACTCAAACATGTATTTGCACAACACTGAAAACTGAACAATGATACTAGAAATTTCCAACCAAACAGGCCCTTGATGTGTAGTGTAATATATTTGGTTTTACACCCACGCAACTACTAGTTGCGCAAATAATATGACATCCTAATTTATCCCTTGGATGTCTCCTTTAGAAACACCATGAGTAGGGGTGTCCAACCAGACCCGAAACCTGCCCAACCCGTCCAACCCGGCCGACCCGGCCCGAAAACCGACCGACCCGATGCCGGCGACGGTCGGCAGCGGGTCTCCGCCCAGAAAACCCGAGACCGGCGGGTCGGTTGACGGGTTTGAGCATGAAAAACCAATATTCAACCGACCCGACCGGAAAACGCATCTGAATTTCAATTCTTCGCCGATGGAGTGGTTAGCCGGCCTCATTTTATCCGATCTGTCGAGATCCGGTGAGATCTCGTCGAGATCTGGCCGGATCTCTTCGAGATCTCGCCCGATCTCTTCGAGATCTGGCCGGATCTCTTCGAGTTCTCGCCCGATCTCTTCGAGTTCCGGCCTAGATCCGATCGATCTCTTCGAGTTCCGGCCTGATCTTGTTGAGATCCGGTCAGATCCAGAGATTTTGGCAAAATCCGGCGACGATTTCTGCAAAATCCGGCGATGAATACACTGTGCGAAACCGACCAATACCCGACTGGAAACCGACGACATCCGACCACCCGAACCGCTACCTCCGGCGGGTCGGCAACGGGTCCAAATTTAGGGGACCCGAAGTGATCGGGTCGGTTCCGGGTTGGGCACAAACCCGACCCGAACCGACCCGTGGACAGGCCTAACCATGAGGTGCCAACTAGATGAGATACAAGGCTCTTGACACTAATTTATCCTTTTTAGTGTTCTAAAATGAATTATCGCTTTTTTTATACTTGTATTTTCATTGCATATCTACACACACAAAGACACCTCAATTGGATTCTCTTACCTGTGTCTGTGTCCTGTGATTCTAAGATTTGTGGCCTAAGCAACTAATCACACATGCATAATTAGTGAAATTTCAATCACTACAACTGATGGGTTGCCCAGCTTCACAATAAATTTCCACTTACCAACTGAAATGTATTCTCATTCCAAAAAAATGCCAGTGAAGTAATTGTTAAAATATGGGCTCATGGATTTAAGATGAAATCAGCAGTTCAAGGTGGCAGTGGTCCTGTGATTATCCTAATGCTAATAGTTGTGAAAAGGGGGAGAGGGGGTACTTCCAACATGCTATCCAAACATTGCTCTAATTAGCCAGTGATCATCTAAGAACTACTTTTGAGAAACGACTTTCAAGCACTTGCTCCTCCAATTGACAGTGATACTAACTTATGCGTGGACAGAACAAAGGTTCGGGACACAGAGCCCAACTAATGGCACCTTACTTTCTACCAAATAATACCTGAATGCCAAGTATGGCTCGTAATAATCTGTCCTCCAATCACAAGACTACTTTTCCTGTCCTATTGTGGTTCCAGTATTTGAAGACGAAATGATTTGGCCTAGTCTAGAATAACGTTATAATTCTTTCCATTATTAGCAGTATTTATTTGCGCACCAAGAATAAATCAAAAGGAAAAGGAAGCAAGGGGGTTGCATAGAAAGAGGAAAGTAAATTGCAGGATCAGAACTTCACATGTTACAATACAACTTTGAAATATGGAGCTAAAAGATAAAGTACATTTATATTTTTATTACCAATTTACCATATATACAGAAGAAAGCTAGATATTCATATGCAGTACCTCTCAAAGTGTAGAGGTCTTGGTATTTCAAACAAATTTCCCACCATTCTCTTATCAAAAAAATATCCCACAATTTCCACCATCAAAAGGTAAATTAAATATAATGACACCTCATCTTCTAAGTCCACAAGGTGGTGTACTAACATTGTAAGGTCCATTTGCCTAACCCAATGGGCCTTTCACCCTCATCAATTCCTCTGAACAAAAAAGTAGTCTCCCTCAGCAGATAATAAGTGAAAAGGACAAACAAAATCATACCTGTAGATGCTTATATTTTTTGTGACGAGCAGCCATTACCAGTCCATCCTCTGTCCATGCTGTAATCTCGAGTTCATCACCAGGAAAACTTTCCTTCTCAATCACAAGGCTGTGATATCTACCAGCAGTGAATGGGCTGAAGACACAGACCAAGCAAAAACCAACCAACATCTTTGGTAATAAGAGAAACCAACAATAACAGATAAAAGGGCATCTTCCACTGAGATTTAATCAAAGGGAACAAGTAGCAAAGAACAACAAGAAAGGTAACCCTTATTGATCAGAAAAACCACCCATGTACACCGGGGGTGTACTCAGGCAGTCAACCAATCTCTCAAATTACAATGCTCAAGCATATCTAATAAAGTAGAACAGTGCAGGGAATTAAAAGCAACATTTTAATCCAGTAAAGTATGAAAAAGAAAGATTTAATCTCAAGAGTAGACTGTTCACATCCCTCATGATTCATAAACCCTAGAATAATTATTTCCCTCTCCTAGTCTGCACTTTATTAAGGCATATAAGCATGGTTAAATAGAATAGAGTGAATGCTTCACAAATGAATTTCTTAATAAAGAAATACAAGGCAGTGGTTAAATAGAATAGTGAATACTTCACAAATGAATCATTTAATAAAGAAATACAAGGGTGAGCTATTTGGAAGGAGAATGGTTCTCATGTTATTTTAAGAATGTTGGGGTATAAGGGGGGTTCAAGAGATACCCCAATGGTTCCAACACCTCTTACGGTGCCTAATGGGGTTCGAACCCCAACCAGCCCCCTACCCCATATTGACCTATCAAAAAAAGAAAAAAGAATGTTGGTGTAGAAGGACAAACTGCAAACATATGAATGAGGTAATAATTCAGGAAAATATGAGTTTCCTTACGGCTCTGTTTGTTTGGATGTAAAATATTTTTAGATGTAAAATATTTTACTCTGAAAATATTTTACAAAAAAATATTTTCATTTTACAGTGTTTGGTTGTGTATCTGAAAATTCATTTACAAGTGTCTATTTCTTGGTAAAATAAATATATATATAAAAAAAATAATAAAAAAATCTTCCATTAGAAACAACCAAAACTCAAAATTCTCGCCAACCTAAACTGAAATTCTCAAATTTTGATAAGAAACATAGCCATGAATCAAACCACCCAAACTCAAATTAGCTATTAAAAAAACACAGATTTGCAACCCAAAAAATAAAATCAGATCTGCAAACAAACAAAAAACATCCCAAATTTGCAAGGACACCAGTAGAGATCTACAGAATTTTTGTGTGACAAGGCCTAGAATTGTCACATGATTTCTTCTCAACAACCTTAACATTTCAGTGTCAAACAACAAAAAAATCAACACAATTGCTCTATGAAAGTCATGAGGAGCCATACATGCAGGTAATGACTTCCATCTCCAAGAAGAGTGGAGGCGAAGATATGGGTGGCGTTGTAGGTTGTGCTGCTGGTGGGTGCTCTCCCTATCTGGCTTTGGCTGGAGTTGGTACTTGGGAGTGGCTGGTCTGTGAATGTGATTACGCGTAAGAGATTGTAAAATGTAAAATGTTTTACCAAAATTTTAAGCGTAAAATATTTTACTTCTTCTTGCTTTAATTTTACAACAAAACAAACATGGTAAAATGGAGCGTTAGATGCTACTATCAACCAATGTAGATCAAAGGTGATAAATTGTATATCTATTTAATAAGAATTGCATGCTTCGTAAGAAAACAATACTCAAAAGAAACCATACGAGCTAAGGATACCCTCATGTATCTTACCAAGGTTAACCTCCTCTTTACCAAACATATTAACCTATTAACTAGTAGGAACCATACGCTGGCCAGATACAATTTTATCCTGTAAATTCCACATATATAGTGGACGAACCCATATTACAAATTATTAAACCTGAACAAATTAAGTTTTCCACTCAAGTTTCTTTTAATCTGCTAGCAAACCATAAATTGCAAATGAAATACATGATTTACGCATTAAAAACCAAATAACCAAAAGAAAGCAGGTCCATTTTTCTATTATTTCCATGAAAAATAAAAAATATTCTCAAATTTTTACTGTCTCATATGGCATTATTACACTGAGTTTATGACAAATATGTTTCATAGATCAGTCAAGTTCTTGAGATTCAAAAGTCCATGTCACAAAATTTTCTATCTCGGCTTTTCACATCCTCCAGCAGAAGAAATAACTGAATTGAATACTTTTTATGCAGTATATATCAAGAGCATGATATAGAAAAAATAGGGGTGATTACATGTAAGCCATGAAAATGAGCTTACAATCAAAAAATAAAGGGTAAAATACTATTTTGGTCCCTAAACTTTACCAAAAGTTTGTTTTTCATCCTTAAATTTTGAAAAGTTCTTTTTCATCCTTAAACTTTGTAAACAGTTTTTTTCAATAGTTTAAAGACAAAAATAGGGATGAAAAAAAAATAAAGCTTTTTCAATAGTTTAGGGATGAAAAAAGAAATATTTTAAAGTTTAAGGATGAAACTAAAACATTTTCAATAGTTTAGAGATGAAAAACAAATTTTTCTATAGTTTAGGGATGAAAAACGAATTTGTTAAAGTTCGGGACAAAAAACGAATTTGTTAAAGTTTAGAGGCGAAAAATGAACTTTTGGTAAAATTTAGGGACCAAAATGGTATTTTACCCAAAAATCAAAGATACTTCAAGCCAGTAGCTTCATATTGTGAAGCTGATTTGATGGGAATTTCCCTATATTCCCAGAGAGTATGTACCAAAAGCTATGTTAGGTAATACCTGGAACATACTCAGTGCTCCAAACCTTTATTAGGGAATTGATCATATAAAGTCAAGTCAACCCATTTGCAAAAAGATGACCAAAGCTATGGTGTAAACCAAGTTTAGAGAAAAAAAAATTCCTAAAATTACTGATCCTTGGAACTAAAAATATTGCAATCAAGGACACTATTCAGAAGCAAACAATTAATCCGCATAATATACAGTAGTATTAGATTTTTAAGGGTATATGGAATGAAGTGTATACTTTGATAACCCAGCGAACAAGTTGTCTTCCTGCTTCTCATCATAATACACAAGGGAACTCTTTCCGTGCATGACACCAAAAGGAGAACGAACAACTTTCCCCGCAATCCCTCCCCAACCTAAAACCCTCCCTTCCATGAGTTGAACACTAGACCCTAGACCTCTCCTTAAAGGAGGAAAGGTAACCAGTAATACGGGATACAATGGCCCTTGGTCCACATGGGAAGGGGTCCATTGGCTATAGGGATACTGGTCCACAAACAGGGTTTGCATTAGAAACCCACAAAAGAGCAGTTATCCATCAGCCACAACAAAAACAAGAAATAGAAAAGTCATACACTACATGAATCCCATTTTCCATTGAGTAGAGGTGCATATATTCAATAATACTAACGCAGGACAACCGAAACAAAACTAAACAACAAAAATAAATGAATATGACCTAGGAGTCAGAACCAAGTGGAGAAACCACTAGGAGTCAGCACCTATGGTGGACCTAGAGTCAGCACCAGACCAAAGAGAGACCAAACGGCCATTTTTTCATTCATCAAAATATCAACTATCTCTTCAAGGAGTACAATAGGTTGCTTATAAAGGATTGCTAAACCCTAGTTTTACTTGGCTAGGAAACCCTAATTACCTTATTACAAAAATAAGCTTCCAAATTAAAAGTACTAAGAGCCTAATAAACTACTAGAACCTAAAATATAATAATACAATTGACTTGCAAACATAAATGATACTAAATAAAAATCTTCTTGCGTCTTCCACCTCAAATACCATATAAGCTAACTTAATCAAACATTCAGATGAATGAATCCTATATTGGGATCACTTATAAGATTGAAGACATCAAAGAAGACTCACCACCAAATGCCTCTCCAATGCATTGCAAACCCATGCACACACCAAATAAAGGCACAATAGGTCCAAGTTCCAATACGGTTTGCAACGATATCCCAGAATCTTGGGGTGCACCTACAAAAAAAAAGTATGGCCTGTAAAAAACTTGATGTGAGTAGATCCTTTTTTTCCCATTTTTGGGAGTCTACAGTTAAAAACAACACATCCAAAAAATTCTTACCTGGCCCTGGGGATATCAGGATTCCTCTTGGATTCATCCTATAAAAATGCAAAAAGAATCACAGACATGATTTGTTAACTACATTAGACACTAGGTGAGATATATACTACATCAGAAATCCTTCACCACCCAAAATACTATCACATACATGCATGGATAAGCAAAAGTAATACCAATCCTTACCTTTTCAACTCATCCACCGTTATTTCATCATTCCGATAAACTTCAAAGTAACATCCTACCTATCCCATATACTTCAGAATTTTAATAAAAACAAAGGTATTAGACTAACAGTTTCTAATGGCTAAATACATTCAATAAGAAAAATAAGGGTAAAATATAGTTTTTGTCCCTAAAGTTTGCATGAATTTCACTTTTCTTCCCTAAATGTTAAAGAGTTCATTTTTTTGACACTAAACTTTTTAAAGGGGTGTTTTCAACAGTTTAGGGATGAAAAAATAACTTTTTACAATAGCTTAGGGATGAAAATGAACTTTTTTAGATTGAAAATTGTTAAGTGTAACATTTTCAATAGTTTGGGGACAAAAATCGAAATTCATGCAAAGTTTAGGGACAAGCAATATTTTAGCCAAACAAATAATAAGAGCAAGGCTAGAGACACCAAAAAAAACCACCAACATTTGCACACCATTTCACTAAACCACTCGACTCACTTCGGCCCACCACATGACATATTTATGTGAAATGGTGTGAAATTTTCTGTGGTTTTTTCAGGTGTCCCTAGACTTTCTAAAATAATGAAGATAATCATTATGAGAATATGTTAACAAAGATATAACTTTCCAAGTATACACAACATTGTGAATCTTCATAAAGTAAACTATGCAAAACGAGGGAAGAAAAAAAATCCTCTACAATATAAATAAGTATTTCAACTGGTTCAGAAAGAGAGAATGGATTAGTTCACTTTACAGAGAAAAAAAAAAGTGTAAAAGGTAAGAGACTAATAAACCTTTCCTTATATTGTCAGGGGGGGGGGGGGGGGGGGGGGGGCACACTAGCTTTGTTCATTTTAACGTAGAAGGACCAAATACACATAATCTTAACATCAGTTGCACTAATCAAAAAACCAAATCTTAACATCACTTGCAAGCAATTTTTTTGGCCATCCTAATCAAAAGTTAAGACTGGAGGACTTCAGTGCTTTTCCTTGCCAATTTGCTTATATGAATCTTAAGTAGCCCTAACTCATTATGATTGGACTCTGTTAATAAATATTAATGCTAAGTTGACTGCACATAGATTCGTGGAACCAATAAAAACATGTTTCCTCCAGAAGAACCATTTTCTGTCACAGTAAATTAATAATCAGAGAATCGAATCAAAATGGATATATCAATAAGGAAAAGAAAAATCATATCAAAATGTGTTTTCTTTGAGGTTAAATTCAACTTTGAGGAACTTTTCCATGGCATAGCAAGGAAAAATATATCTCATGACCAATTCTGCCGTCCCAAAAGAGTGCTTTGTTGCATGTCATTGGAATATTGTTTCTCTACAAGTAAGGCTCTCTCCATGGAAGAAGAAACCAAGTTGGATTAACAAGAACATTGGTTCAGCAGTGAGACTATACTAAAAAGAGATTAAGGGACTTCAAAGAGGCGTCTGGTAATATTAATATTGCAGAATTGGACAAAATGGACAGTGCATAAACGAGTCACAAACTCACAATATCATGGTCGTGAAGTTTTGCAAAACCCGTAAATTGTCAGAACTTTTATAGATTGTCACCAGAAAATTGTCAGAACTGTTATAGATTGTTGGATAGCAGTCTATATTCGCTGGAACTGATTGGTAATGACAGATAATGACTATTGCGCTGTGGATATCGGCCATTAGAAATGTGACATCAGTAACACATGTCAATTTCGAGCAATATCATACCAATTGATTGTTGCATAATGTAACAGCTTTATTCCAATACTATGTAGGTCCAATTCTTAATACAGCATATCCTTGTCTATAGCATTTCTCCACCAAAATTGTACTATCTGTTTTCTTTGATTGCAGCAAACCATGGCTATTTCATAATGGCCAACACTAGACTTCAACAAATTCATTTTGTTTGAATAAGGTGAAACATTACGTTTTTGTAAAAGAAACTGAATGCCTCCCCACCCCCCCAAAGAAAAAAAAAAAAGCCCCAGAAAAATTATCACACAGAATATATATTTTAGGCCATTATAGGTATAGTTTCAAGAGATGTACAAATCGAATTTAAGAACCACAGTCCCTTTCATTATACACAAAAATTCATTCATTTGCTTCCATCAAACAACAAAAACATAAAGAAAGACAGAAATGTAAATTATATAAACAAAAATATTGGACTCAATTTTACCCTACACACACCCTTCGCTCATAAAAAAGGAAAAAAAAAAAAGAAACCGTGTCATACATTATCCGATTCCAAACATAAGAAAACTAGACCAAACAGAAAAAAAACAAAAAGAGGAAGAATTGAGGAGGAACCTGGCAGAGGTTGTAGGTGAAACTGTCGTAATTGTCGATGACGATAATTGGGCTGTCGCATTTTTTAATGGGAGCGGTAGAGTTGACGTTGGATTGGACCGTCAATGAAGCTTTTGGATTTGAGACTCGCCCATTTCGTGTTTTGAGAGGGAGAGTTATAGACAAGTGGTTGTGGTTGTGGCTGTGGCTGTGGGGGGCAAATAGGTGAGAATTAGCATTTTGGTTTTGGAGGGTATTGGGATTTAAGAGTGAAGGTTTGGGTTGAAACAGAGAGGCTTGTGAAAGTGAGGGAGTAGCCATTTCTGTTTCGAAAAACGACGCACTCTCAGAAAAACGAACGTAGTCAAACTCATTTCAACCTCTATAATATTAAATATAACGTCCATTTAAAAATAATTTTTTTTATATCATAATATTAAATATAACATCTATTTAAAAATAATTTTTTTTACATCATAAAAAGATGTACATACACTTCAAGTCTTTAACCCACATTCAAAATAATATAATTCAATAAAAATATATTATTCATCTAGAAATAAGTTCTCTACACTCCAAAAGAAGTACATACACTTCAACCCAAATTCAAAATAACAAAGTTTAACAAAAATAAAATAATATAGTTCAACAAAAATATAATATCCTTGGAACTCGCCAAATGCTAAGTACCAATATTGAAAGAATTTGAGCAAACAGTAGACTAATCCTGACTATAATCACGATTATCATTCATAGATTTTTTGTTGATGTTCAAATTCATAACATCTTCCACAAGCTCATCCAATTTCATTTGTGCAAGCTCTATGCCAAAAAAAAAAAAAGGTATTATTAGTTCTAGGATCTGTAAAATTTCAATTTCTAATTATATCTCTTGTAAATTTTTGTAATTACTCACTTTTCTTTTTAAATTTAAAATATATGTTGGATATAAAATGTATTTGACAAATCTAAAATAAAATAAATATTTATTTGTTATACGAGTTAAACGGGTTGTGTTAAGTGGGTAATTTCGGATTGACACAAATAAATTGGCATGTCAAACATGTCTATTGCGAGTTACGCGAGTTGACCCGCTTATGACACGTTTCTTATCGTGTCACTTTCGAGTCGACCCGTTTATGACCCAAACCCATTAAGGCCTAACCCTAACCCGAAAAAACCTGTGTCGGGTTCGTGTCATGTTCGCGGGTTGGGTCGAACATTGACACCCCTAAACAGGCCTATAATAACTTAAAAATCCACCAATTTATTGTACTAAAACCCGAAGTAGCCTATTGAATTGGTTCAATCGGTAACGTCACCAATTAAGTTTAGTAAAAACCCCTAAAATGGGTTAAAAATGAAAAAAGAAAAAAAAAGAAAAAAAAAAAGGGTAAATGAGTTGAACATAGATCAAGCGGAGAACATAGATCGAAACTTTCTAAAAACAAAAAAATAAAATGAACTAGCCTCATTACACGCGCTCCCAGGCTCTTTTTTATTTTGAGTTTAACATAATTTTTCAATTTGAATTTATCTACTGTTAGTAGGTTATAAGGAAGAAATTTTAAAGAAACTAAAATTTAGAATTTAAAATGAAATAAACTACTGGGTTTATAGTGTGTGCTAGTTTTTAAAAAAAAAAATAGAAAGTGCACTAATTTTTAGGAAAAAAATAGTTTCTCTTGTAGTTTTTTTTTTTTTTTTTTAATTTTGTTGAATTACAATTTTAACCTTTTTTTTTATACAATATATACATTCTACTATAGCCTAATCTATGTGTATATATGTGTGAAACTCTCTCTTGGAGACTTGAACCTCATTCCTTCCCCCGATACCCCACAAGCACTTATACTTGTGGAGATTTTAGCCTTATTTTTTATTTTTTAAGAATAAGGATTATCTAATTAGATTAGAGGTATTTTTGACATTTTAAAAAATCATAACTAACTTTCTGAATCAAATTGAATTTCCTTTTGCCTGGAGCTAGAGATCGAACTCCAGGAACTTCTTCAAGCCCTTGCAAGTTAAGTCGTTGTAAAGGTAGGATCAAGGGATTCAAGGCGCTGCAAAAGAAGTCCGTGAGGATGTCATAGGCAACGCGTTTTCCATTTTGATTGGTGAGAGGATGTCATAGGCAACGCGTTTTCCATTTTGATTGGTGAAGGGAAAGAGAAAAACAAATTATGAAGCATAAAATTTGAAATTAATTATAATAAAAAAAAACAAAAAAACATTTTTGTTTTGTTGTTAAATATTTTCAACATTTTATCATATTTTTAAACTTTTTATAAAATATTTTACAAAACACACATAGCGGCTCTCCCTTTCTTTTTGTGGCTGTCACTTGGTCGTCGGTCTAGTCAACAAAGCCTATGGTCCAACCGCTGAACCAGCAACTTCAACCAGACCATTGACTCTAGTAGCTAAGTCGCCATTTTTATGATTTGTGCTTGAAAAATTTTACAAATCACATCGAACACTTAAAATTTTTTCAAATGTAGCAACGAAATAAATGGAGCATAACTACAATTTAGGTGAAGATTTGGATAATCTAATATAACCCGATGGTACTGCTTTGTTAATATTATGATTTTGATTTGATCTGATGAATGTTGATTCTTTCTTGATTCTGATTCGTCCAACAATGATTGTAATTTTAGCTTGTAACTTTTTGGCAAAAATACAATTTACACTCGTTAACTTTGCCCAAAAATTATTTAGGTACTTTAAGTTTGAAGTTGGTAATTTTAATCTTGTAACTTTGCCCAAAAATCATTTTAGTCATTTGAATTTGAATGTAGTCATTTTAATCTGGTAACTTCCAAAAATCATTTTAGTCATCTAAGGACTGGTAATTTTTTCCAAAATATCACTCAAAATGACCAACTTAAGAAAGTAAAATGATTTTTGAGTAAAGTTACCAAATAAAGATTACTAAAATTATGTTGGGGTAAAGCTACCAGACCAAAATGACCAACTTCAAACTTAAAGAACTAAAATGATTTTGGGCAAAGTCAGTAGGTGTAAATAGTATTTCTGCCTAACTTTTTTTAATAATAATAATAATAATAAATAAAATAAATAAACTCTAGATAAATCATCATAGTATTTTCCAACCCAATAAGAATAATAACTAAAATATGATTGGTCCTTGTACATGTCAAACTTGGGTGTAGGTTTAAGTAGAATTTTATTATATTTTTATTGATTTGATAGAATTTCAACTTATGAGGTTTGCTCTATGATAATTATTCTACATCATTAGTCTAGATCTCTTATTCACATATGATAGATTTTATCAATTAAGCTAACTATAACCTACTTAATTTCTAATATATAGTAATTATCTTTAGTTTTTTTTTTTTTTTTTTTTTTTTTTTTTTTTTTTTTTTGCGTAAGTATCGACCATTAACCCAAGGACGAGGGGGCATGCTAAGGTCAACTCCAGGTTAGTAGACCACATAGTCTCAACCAACTACCAAATCAATTTCACCATATTTTCAACTATTTTAATGCCTCATTGTTGACAAGTTCACGTTACTAAGCTCAACAGTAATCGTCTTTAGTTAAAGTATGAGCTTTTTGGACACGTTTAAATGCATTACTTTTTTCTTTTCTCTTCTTTTGTCTATATGGAAATAATTTCATTTTAGTCATTTTTTAGGCTTAGGGTATTTTGTTCATCCCCCTCAAAAAAGGGTATTTTGTTCATTTTAAATAATTTAGGGATATTTTGATCAATTTAAAAGTTTTAAGTTATTTTTGTTATTTTAGAAGTTTTAGATATATTTTGGTGATATATATATGTAGGGACCCCAATTTGAGGGAGTGGTCCCCGCAATGAATTTATAGAGGATGGGCTCAAAAACTAGGCGTTAACGAGGGGTACAACAACCATACATGGATGCATGGGGACTAGATAGCGTGAACGTGAATTGGGATGAGTAGTAATGCTCCTCGGACGTGATTTCCAGGGCTTAGAGTTCTTATCATTTCTTCGAAGAAAGATTACAAGGTTTTCCAAGATCATACAGGTTGCTACAGTGTTCCTTTCATTATCCTTTTTTTTTCTCTCCCGTTCCTGGAGGGGTTCCTTGCATTATATACCCCCCTCCCAATCGATCCTAACCCTACATTTGTTGGGGAATTAGGCCATTACTTGAGTGTCTGTCCCATCAGCCATCTTCCCATTCTCTTTGTGGGATGCGGCAACCAAGGTGGCACTGTTGAGGCGTCCCCTCCTCATTAATGCGGCCAGGACGTTAGTTGAGGGCATTTAATGTGGAGGTGACAGTTCGTCCTGAACTTGCTCCTCCACCATGCTTCTACTACTGGTATGTGGCACCTGCTCCCTGCCCTTCGAATCATCAGGAGGGCTCCCTTGGTGACGTGTTGCCTGTTTACATTATGGTGTCGGATTTCCGAGAATGGAGTCATCCTCGGCGTGCCTTATTGGGCCCCTGGGCCTACTGATTCCATCCTCGGACCAAGAACGCCTCCTCGGCTCGGGCCTTGGGCCTGGTTTGAAGTGGGTCGGGGTTGCCTGACTATTTCTGGCCCCACAATAGCCCCTCAAAATCTTGCTGTCCGTACCTCGGGCGGAAAGGAGGATTTTGATATCCTCGGACTTGCTCCGTTGTCCAATCGAGTCTTGTCCTTCGTCAGCGTTGGAGCCTTTTCATCTGCCCAAGGTGCGTTACTGGCGCTTCGGTGTGCGTAACGTGTCCTGCATTAAATTCAGGCGGCTTTGTGCTCCCCACGTTCAACGGGCAGATGACCATTTAACGGTCGGGATGCGCCTAGCATCTATGAGCGGAAAAACTAGCGCGGCTCTTCCCTCCAGGGTATAAATACCCATTCGAACCGCTTTCTCCTTTTTTCATTCACAATCAAGAGCTCTTGCGCCTTCATTCAGAGTCCAGCCAAATTTCCACCAACATCTCCAGCATAAAAAGCCTGTCCGAGGAGCTTCTCCTCATTTCTGTAAGTCGCTCTATCCCTCTCTGAGCTTTTCTCCTCTCTGCTCTTCCTTCTCTTTTATCTGCTCTTTCTTTAGCTCTCTTAGGCGCCATTTGGGATGGGTAGACTTAAGAAGTACGTTTTCACTGAGGAGGCGATGGAGAAATTCATCGCTGATTATAAGATACCGGCCAACGTGGGCTTGAGGTATTGTGAGGAGGGGGAGTGGCACCTCCGGAGGCAGGAGGGCGAGGTGGTGATTCCTATCATCGTCGTCCTTGAAGGGGGGATGAGGATCCCCATGGGGCCGGTGACGAGGGGTTACCTTACATACTTCCGGCTAACCCCCACCCAGTGCGCCTCCAACATGTTCAGAATTCTGGGTAGCGTGGATGCTCTGAACGAGAAGATGGGGCTAAGGTTGACCCATTATGACGTGAACTACTGCTACAATCTTTAACACCTGAAGAACAAGTCCTACTATATGAGGACAAGGGACGACAGGGTCCGACTTATCCAGTGCCTCCCTGAGTCCAACAAGGGGATGAACGAGGACTTTCTCATCGTGTCCGGAGCGTGGCACGATGGCATTCATTGCCTGACGACAGAGGGGACACCAGGTGGGGCAGTAGGAGTAGGGGGGGTTCAAAGATTCTAACTTATTTTATGCGTCATTTCTTTTTGTACCGTTTGGTTACTAATCGCGAATGTGTTTTCTTTTTGCAGATCTGCACTCCTTCGCACGCCACTTCAACTTGATCAACAGGGAAGACTTGCAGAAGGTGCTCAGGTCGGCGGCTTTTGAAAACGAAGCAGATCACCAAGTCAGAGCCGCTCACAAGATCTTGGGGTACACGCCGCTCCAAAAGTCGTTCGCGGCCCCAAAGCACGTGATCAAAGCAAAGGATCCTCGGCTGCAGAAACTAACAGCGACCGAGGACGGGTTCGAGTTTCCTGAGGATCCCTCTACTTTAGAAGGCGTCACAGTAGCAGTCCCTTCTTCCTCCCATACATTCTCGGAGGCCGCGGAAGAGAACTTAGAGAGGGAAGGGGAAGCTGCAGATCTTGGTCCTGGAGAGGACGATTTTTACGTTTTTGAGCAAATTCGTCAGTCCGAGGACCCTTCTGGAGACTTGGGTGATCCTCGTCTGACCGAAGCAGACCTCTCAGCGTCAGAGACATCTTCTCGGCTTGCGATGGGCTACAAGAAGAAGAACCAACCCAGTCTATTCGAGCTAATCGAAGGGCAACCAGGGAAGTCCAAGCCGAGGCTTTCTCCCCCTTCTCCAAAGAATCATCCTACTCAGACTAGGTCGGCCTCGACTCAATCTAGGCTTCCTCCTCCTCCGCCTCAGACGAATTCGCCTTCCAGGCACGAGCCTGCCGATCCTAAGCAGAAGAAGGACAAGGGCAAGAGGCCCATCGAGGACAAATCTGGGCCCACTCGGGAGGGGGATGACTCTCGGCGGCCCTCAAAGCAGCTGAGGATAAGCTCCAGGTCTCAGGATAAGCAGGTAGATACCCCGCCCGAGGTCCAGACCTGGCTGCCTGCCCCAATGCTCCGTGGGGCACCTCTAAGGGATGACTCCTCCCTCAGGGATTTTAGAGAGGGCGAAGGTGCACACGTGGCCGACGCGGTGGAGAGATGTCTGCTACTTCCCGCGGACATGGAGCAGTTGGGGACCATGAGGAGCAGGGAGGTCTTCCTCAGCCTCAAGCGATACTTGGGGATGGTGAGGCCCTCAATACTTGTGTCTTTTCTCGCCTCAGTTTTTTTTTTCTGCCTTCCTTTCCCCCTTCTTCTTTATTTTTTTTTTTGTAGCTCGGCTTATTATTACGTACCCGTTTTGTTTGGCAGGCTGTCCAGGCCACCTTCAGGCTGGAAGAGGCGGCCCATGACCACAGAAAGGCCATGGAAGAAGAGCGCGAGAAGCGCTTGGAGGCCACTCGGACTCTCAAGAACTCCGAGGAGGACCTTGCCAAGGCCAGGGAGGAGCTGAAGGCCATGACCCAGGCTCGGAACAGCGCAGTAGCAGGCCTTGAGGGTGCCCAGAGGCAGGCCGAGACCTAGACGAGGCGTCTGGGTGAGGTAGAGGGGCAGCTGAAGATCGCAAAGGAGCTGATTGTAGATCTGACGAAGAAGGAGGCTGCTGCCGAAGAGGCCAAGAAAGTGGCTGAATGGGCTAGAGACGAAGCTGTGAGGGCCAAGCTCGAGGCAGAGTAGGGTAGGGAGGAGGCTTGGGCCACCAAGGAAGAAGCTGAGGAGGCTGCTTATGCCGCCGGGGCGACTGAGACAGCAGCGGCCTACAAGTCCCAAGTCCCTGGGGTATGTAGGCGCTATTGCTTTGAAACTTGGATGGAGGCCCTTAGGCAAGTTGGTGTGGAGGCCTCTTCTGTCCTGTGGAAGGACGACAACGTGTACTACCCCTCTGCCATCCGCGAGGCTGCCCCGGATGGCCCAGATGGCCCTGAGGCTGAAGAGGCTACTGTGGAAACTGCTGCTACTCCAGGTGGGGGGGTTTCGGACGTTGGAGCCACTGGTGAGCCAGTCCAAGGGAGTAATCCTCCCTTGGTGGTTAAAGTGAGTGACGGCTCTAACGAGGACGCGCCTCAGCAGGTTGCAAGGCCATCCCCTGATACCCAGGTTTCTTCTGCTGAGGGGGTTGCTATTCCTGCCGCGCCTCTGCAGGCCATCCCACTCAGTCAGGGCTCAGAGGACCCTGAGGCTGCCTTGGTCCAGCCACCCATAGGAGCGGCCAATTAAGTGCAAGGAGTAGGCTCCTTGGCGCCTCTGCCTGCTACACATTACTTTTTGCATCTTTTTTTTTTTATTATTTGTAATGTGATTCCTATCGTGTAATTCCTTTTAGACTTAATGAAATGCGAGCTTTGTTTTTTTTTTTCTGTTTGTTGTGGTTGTTTGCTTACTTACACGCTATCCGCTTTTTCTTTACTTGTATGATTTTAACTTCAATTGCATCTCGGCCAATCGCGACATCAATTATTATAACAAGGGCATGTATCCTTGGGTGGACCCTTCGTTTCCTAAGGGCCGGGTAGAATTTTTTCGAGGAGACACTTAGGATCCCTTTGAAGTAGTTGGCTTCCCCATAGGCTTGAGTCCGAGGTCTACGTAGTGCCTTGGTTCTGTCTAATACTTAGGATTTTTGAAGTAGTTAGTTTCCCCATAGGCCTGAGTCCGAGGACCATGCAGTGCCTTGGTTCTGTCTAACACTTAGGCTTTTGAAGTAGTTAGTTTCCCCATAGGCCTGAGTCCGAGGACCATGCAGTGCCTTGGTTCTGTCTAACACTTAGGCTTTTGAAGTAGTTAGTTTCCCCATAGGCCTGAGTCTGAGGACCATGCAGTGCCTTGGTTCTGTCTAACACTTAGGCTTTTGAAGTAGTTAGTTTCCCCATAGGCCTGAGTCCGAGGACCATGCAGTGCCTTGGTTCTGTCTAACACTTAGGCTTTTGAAGTAGTTAGTTTCCCCATAGGCCTGAGTCCGAGGACCATGCAGTGCCTTGGTTCTGTCTAATACTTAGGATTTTTGAAGTAGTTAGTTTCTCCATAGGCCTGAGTTCGAGGACCATGCAGTGCCTTGGTTCTATCTAACACTTAGGCTTTTGAAGTAGTTAGTTTCCCCATAGGCCTGAGTCCGAGGACCATGCAGTGCCTTGGTTCTGTCTAACACTTAGGTTTTTGAAGTAGTTAGTTTCCCCATAGGCCTGAGTCCGAGGACTATGCAGTGCCTTAGTTCTGTCTAACACTTAGGCTTTTGAAGTAGTTAGTTTCCCCATAGGCCTGAGTCCGAGGACCATGCAGTGCCTTGGTTCTGTCTAATACTTAGGATTTTTGAAGTAGTTAGTTTCCCCATAGGCCTGAGTCTGAGGACCATGCAGTGCCTTGGTTCTGTCTAACACTTAGCCTTTTGAAGTAGTTAGTTTCCCCATAGGCCTGAGTCCGAGGACCATGCAGTGCCTTGGTTCTGTCTAACACTTAGGCTTTTGAAGTAGTTAGTTTCCCCATAGGCCTGAGTCCGAGGACCATGCAGTGCCTTGGTTCTGTCTAACACTTAGGCTTTTGAAGTAGTTAGTTTCCCCATAGGCCTGAGTCCGAGGACCATGCAGTGCCTTGGTTCTGTCTAACACTTAGGCTTTTGAAGTAGTTAGTTTCCCCATAGGCCTGAGTCCGAGGACCATGCAGTGCCTTGGTTCTGTCTAACACTTAGGCTTTTGAAGAAGTTAGTTTCCCCAAAGGCCTGAGTCCGAGGACTATGCAGTGCCTTGGTTCTGTCTAACACTTAGGCTTTTGAAGAAGTTAGTTTCCCCATAGGCCTGAGTCCGAGGACCATGCAGTGCCTTGGTTCTGTCTAACACTTAGGCTTTTGAAGAAGTTAGTTTCCCCATAGGCCTGAGTCCGAAGACCATGCAGTGCCTTGGTTCTGTCTAACACTTAGGCTTTTGAAATAGTTAGTTTCCCCATAGGCCTGAGTCCGAGGACCATGCAGTGCCTTGGTTCTGTCTAATACTTAGGATTTTTGAAGTAGTTAGTTTCCCCATAGGCCTGAGTCCGAGGACCATGCAGTGCCTTGGTTCTGTCTAACACTTAGGCTTTTGAAGTAGTTAGTTTCCCCATAGGCCTGAGTCCGAGGACCATGCAGTGCCTTGGTTCTGTCTAACACTTAGGCTTTTGAAGTAGTTAGTTTCCCCATAGGCCTGAGTCCGAGGACCATGCAGTGCCTTGGTTCTGTCTAACACTTAGGCTTTTGAAGTAGTTAGTTTCCCCATAGGCCTGAGTCCGAGGACCATGCAGTGCCTTGGTTCTGTCTAACACTTAGGCTTTTGAAGTAGTTAGTTTCCCCATAGGCCTGAGTCCGAGGACCATGCAGTGCCTTGGTTCTGTCTAACACTTAGGCTTTTGAAATAGTTAGTTTCCCCATAGGCCTGAGTCCGAGGACCATGCAGTGCCTTGATTCTGTCTAACACTTAGGCTTTTGAAGTAGTTAGTTTCCCTATAGGCCTGAGTCCGAGGACCATGCAGTGCCTTGGTTCTGTCTAACACTTAGGCTTTTGAAGTAGTTAGTTTCCCCATAGGCCTGAGTCCGAGGACTATGCAGTGCCTTGGTTCTGTCTAACACTTAGGCTTTTGAAGTAGTTAGTTTCCCCATAGGCCTGAGTCCGAGGACCATGCAGTGCCTTGGTTCTGTCTAACACTTAGGCTTTTGAAGTAGTTAGTTTCCCCATAGGCCTGAGTCTGAGGACCATGCAGTGCCTTGGTTCTGTCTAACACTTAGGATTGCCGTCCGAACATGAGATCCAAGGTTGAAACAGGTTAAGAATCGGAATTCAAAAAGACTGCTTCATTAATAATAATACCTTTTCAGGTTATTTACATTCCACGGGTGAGGTACAGGTTTTTCATTTAGATCTTCTAAATAATATGCACCTACTCCTGCTACTGAGGTAATTCGGTAGGGGCCTTCCCAGTTGGGTCCCAGCTTTCCCCAGGATGGGTTCTTGGCAGCCCCGATGACTTTTCTCAGCATTAGGTCCCCCGGTGCCAGCGGCCTGAGTTTCACATTGGTGTCATACCCTTGCTTGAGCTTTTGTTGGTAATAGGCCAGCTGGATCATTACTCGTTCCCTTCGTTCGTCCACCAAGTCCAGGCTCCTCCCCAGCAGTTCATCATTGCTGCCGGAAGTGAAAGAGCTTGTTCGTAGCGTCCGAAAATTCGTTTCCAGGGGGATCACCGCCTCGGCGCCATAAGTCATGGCAAAAGGTGTTTCCCCTGTTGACCGCCGGGGGGTAGTCCGGTACGTCCACAGGACGTGGGGCAGCTCATCTACCCATCTTCCCTTGGCGTCGTCTAGCCTCTTTTTAAGCCCGTTGACGATAACCTTGTTGACGGCTTCTGTCTATCCGTTTCCCTGAGGGTAGGCAGGCGTCGAATATCTGTTTGTGATCCCGAGTTCACAGCAGTACCTCCTGAAGGCCTTGTTGTCGAATTGGAGCCTATTATCCGAGATGAGGGTATGAGGGACCCTAAATCGCGTAACTATGTTTCTCCAAAGGAATTTCTTGGCGTCCACGTCCCTAATTTTGGCCAGGGGCTCGGCCTCGACCCATTTCGTGAAGTAGTCCGTTGCCACTAGCAGATACCTCTTATTCCCTGACGCTTTCGGGAAGGGACCTACAATGTCCAAGCCCCATTGGGCGAACGGCCAGGGACTGGACAAAGGATTGAGGACCCCTCCTGGCTGGTGAATGTTCGGGGCGAATCTTTGGCACTGGTCACACCTCCTAACATATTCCAGGGCCTCATGTTGCATTCTCGGCCACCAATATCCTTGCGTGACGGCTCGGTGTGACAGGGATCTCCCTCCTGTGTGACTTCCACAGATTCTTTCGTGCAGCTCTTTGAGCAGTAACTCTGCTGCTTCGGGGTGGATGCACAACAGGTAGGGCCCAGAGTAGGAGCGCCTGTATAATCGGTGATCCTCGGATAGCCAAAACAGAGGAGCTTTTCTCCGTATTTTCTCAGCTTCTATCTTGTCTTCGGGCAGGATATCGTCTTTGAGGAATTTCACTATGGGATCCATCCAGCTGGGGCCCACTTCAATTTGATGGACGGTGATCGACCCCCTTGCCATTTGGTTCGCTCTTTCTAGGTGCTCCATAAGTACGATCCGGGGCAGACCCTCTGCCGAGGATGTTGCGAGCGTGGCTAATGAGTCGGCATGGCTGTTCCCACTCCGGGGAATATGAGACAGGCTAAAGAGGTCGAACTCCGACTGCAAGCGCTTGACCTGGCTCAGGTATTCTTGCATTCTCGGATCTTTGGCCTCCATCTCTCCGTTCACCTGTCCTACCACCAACCTCGAGTCTGAGAACACCTCTATCGATCTTCCTCCCATCTTCCGTACCCTGACCATCCCTTGCAGCAACGCCTCGTACTCGGCCTCGTTGTTTGTGGCCGAGAATCCGAGCCTTAGGGACTTCTCGATGACATGATCTTCAGTGGATACTAATACTAGCCCCACTCCGGACCCCCTCTGGTTTGCCGTACCATCAACATATACTTTCCAGTATGGTGATCCCGGGATGGAGATTGCCCCAACTGATTTTTCATCCGAGCTCTCCTCCCCGGCTGCTACTTCCACAGTGGGTTCGGCGAATTCGGCCATCAAATCCGCTATGACATGCCCTTTCACGGAAGTCCGAGGCATATACTTGATATCAAAGGCCCCAAGGATTGTGTTCCACTTTGCAATTCTCCCGGTGTAATCGGCGGTCCGAAGTACGGACTTCAGGGGCAGTTTAGTCAGGATGACCACTGTGTGGGCTTGGAAGTAGTGAGGGAGCTTTCTCGTGGCGTGGACCACAGCCAGTATGGCCTTCTCCAAGGGCAGGTACTTGACCTCCGCTTCATGCAGCGACTTACTGACATAATAAACTAGCTTTTGAACGCCATTGTCATCCCGTATCAGTACTAGGCTCACTGCGTAGGGCGCCACAGCAAGGTATGCGTACAAGACCTCATCAGCATCAGGATTGGACATGATAGGCGGCCGGGATAGGTACTCCTTGAGTTGCTGGAAAGCTACAACATAGTCTTCAGACCACTCAAATCCTTTCCACTTGTTGATCAAGAGATAGAAAGGCCTACACCTATCAGCTGACCTGGAAATGAATCGGTTCAAGGCCGCGATCATCCCAGTAAGCTTTTGGACCTCTTTGGGGTTCTGCGGAGGCTTCGGATTGTGAATAGCCTTGATTTGGTCAGGGTCAACTTCGATTCCCCTGTGGGTGATCATGTACCCCAGAAACTTGCCTGAGCCCACCCCGAACGAGCATTTGGAGGCATTCAGGCGCAGCTGGTGCTTTCTCAGGACGTCAAATGTGCGGCCAAGGTCCCCCAGATGTTCGGATACCACTTTACTCTTCACCACCATATCGTCAACATAGACCTCGATGCTCTTGCCCAGCATTGGCTCGAACATCCTCGTCATCATCCTTTGATAGGTGGATCCTGCGTTCTTCAGACCGAAAGGCATTACTTTGTAGTGGTAGTTTCCGACGGGCGTTACAAAGGCTGTCTTCTCCTGGTCTTCCAGGGCCAGCGGTATCTGATGATAGCCCTGAAAGGCGTCCAGGAAGCTCATCTGAGGATGGCTCGTGGTTGCATCTACCAGCTGGTCGACCCGAGGCATGGGGAACGGGTCTTTTGGACACGCCTTATTTAGGTCGGTGAAGTCCACACAGACCCTCCACTTTCCGCTCTTCTTCTTTACCACCACTGTGTTGGCTAACCACTCGGGATAAAAAACCTCTTTGATGGCCCTAGCACGCTTAAGCTTATTTACCTCTTCCCTGATGGCGTCAGCGTGCTCCCTCGATGGGCGTCGTGGCGGCTGTTTCTTGGGCACTATGAATGGGCTAACGTTGAGATGGTGACAGATGAAGGATGGGTCAATCCCTGGGGCGTCGCAGGGGTCCCATGCAAATACGTCGATATTGCTTCTGAGGAACTCGACCAGCTCTTCCCGTTCGGCGGGAGGCAGCCGAGCCCCGACCCGAAAGAACTTCTCTAGATCATCACCAATTACCACTTTCTCCAGGTCCTCACATTTGGCCCCCTCGGTAGCTACATCAGGGTGCGCTACTGTGGTCTTTGATTGCTATAAATCTTCCTCAGCAATGGCCGAGTGCTGTGCATCAAGCCGACATGATATGGCAGCCACCGTGCACTGCCTCGCTGTGGGCTGGCAACCACGGATCTCCAGAACCTGATCCCCTGATGGGAATTTCACCTTCTGGTACAGGGAGGAGGCAACGCCCCCCAAAGTGTGGAGCCAGGGCCTTCCTACGATGGCTGTGTAGGGGGAGTATGTGTCCACCACTATGAAGTTCACCTCCACCACTTCTGGGCCGGTCTGTATGGGCAGTCTGATCATGCCCTTTGGGATGACGAGCTTCCCATCGAAGCTCATTAGGGGGGAGCTATACGGCGACAAGTCCTCCGGTCTTAACCCCAGCCCCTTGTAGAGGTCCGGGTACATGACCTCTGCCGCGCTACCACCATCTACCATCACTCTCTTCACATCGTAGCCCCCAATTCTAAGGGTGACCACCAGAGCATCGTCATGGGGCTGGGTAGTCCCAATCTTGTCGTCTTCTGAGAAGCTCAAAGGAGGACGGGAACTCCTCCTAGCCTTCTTCGGCTCTGTCTGGGACTCCTCGGCAAGCAGTTGGGCCACAGACGACACCCGCGAAGGGCGCGTGCCCGTTCTCCCTGGTGCCGCCAGGATTACGTTGATCGTGCCAGCTGGCCGTCCCATGTCGGCATCCCCCCGGGGCTCCTGGTATGTTTGGCCCTGGCGATTATCGGGGTGGTGCAGTGGTGCTTCAGCTTCCCCTCCCGGACTAGCTGGTCCAAGTAGTTCTGGAGGTTCCTGCAGTCTTCCGTGGTATGTCCGTGGTCCTGGTGGTATTGGCAGTAGCGATTCTGATTGCACCTCTCGGGTTCCCCAGCCATCTTGTTCGGCCACCTGAAGTACGGCTCGTCCTTTATTCTTTCCAGCACCCTATGCACAGGTTCCTGGAACACGGCACTAACAGTCTGGGCATTATTCGCTCTGGATTCTCCACCGAAATCCCTCTTCGAGCGTGCGCTATTATACCGGTCCGACCTGAAATCCCTCCTCTCCTGAGGGATAACCTTATCCTTCCCCTTGCCTTGCAACATATCTTCCTCCACCCGCTTGTATTTATCAATCCGATCCATCAACTGCCGCATGCTGGTGGCGGGCTTGCCAGTCAAGGACTTCCTCAGGCCATGTCCCATTGGTAGTCCGTTCTTGAACGTATTGACGGCAACATCGTCGTACTTGCCATCCAGCTCGTTGTAAACCTCCCAATACTTGTCCGAGTAAGCCTTGAGAGTCTCCCCGTCACGCATGGATAAGGACAGTAACGCGCTCATGGGCCGAGGAGGCTTGCTATTCGTGACGAAACGAGAACCAAAAGCCTGGGTCAGTTATCTGTACGAGTCTATGGAATTCGTCCTTAGACCGTTAAACCACCTCATTGCCACAGGCCCCAAGCTGGATGGGAAGACCTTGCACATCAGCGCTTCGTTCTTAGAATGGACCGCCATCCTCTGGTTGAATTGGCTCACATGCTCCACGGGGTCCGTTTTGCAGTTGTAAACCGCGAAGATTGGCTGTTGGAATCACCGGGGGAGCATTGCTTCCTCTATACGACGCGTGAAGGGAGACTTGGAGAGTCGATCCAGTGCCTTACTCATGGCATCGCTCCCCAGGCCCCCCGGAGTTGGGCTATCACGCTTAAGCCTCCGATAGCGCTCCTCCTCGTGAGAGAAAGTCTCGCTTGGGGGAGTTCTGGACCTTTGTCTGTATTCGTCGTCGCTTTCGTCGTCAGAAGGCAGGTCAGGGCTGGGTTCGGACCGTCTCCTCCGTGTACGGCGCAGCCTTCTCTTCAAATCATCTATCTCTCGTTGCATGGCCACCTTATCATCCTGTCTCTGGAATGCGTGGCTATGGGCCTCCTCAGATCGCGTGGCGTGGCCGTTGTCGTGCGTCTGAGGCACGTATCCATCCCGGCGGGTATGGCTTCCGCTGGTCGTTGAGGTATGCACGCTTCTCTCCCGAAATCGTCCGTTCTCCTCATTTTGTCCGCCCCCGGGGTCGCCATAGCTGCCCTGGTGCTGGGATTTAGCCGGTTCAGGTCGGTGAGGATTTACTTGGTGAGGGCCTGATCCTACCATGCTTGGTGGCTGTCCTTGCTAACGCACGAGTAATTCCCTACAGACGGCGCCAATTGTAGGGACCCCAATTTGAGGGAGTGGTCCCCGCAATGAATTTATAGAGGATGGGCTCAAAAACTAGGCGTTAGCGAGGGGTACAACAACTATACGTGGATGCATGGGGACTAGACAGCGTGAACGTGAATTGGGATGAGTAGTAATGCTCCTCGGACGTGATTTCCAGGGCTTAGAGTTCTTATCATTTCTTCGAAGAAAGATTACAAGGTTTTCCAAGAACATACAGGTTGCTACAGTGTTCCTTTCATTATCCTTTTTTTTTCTCTCCCGTTCCTGGAAGGGTTCCTTGCATTATATACCCCCCTCCCAATCGATCCTAACCCTACATTTGTTGGGGAATTAGGCCATTACTTGAGTGCCTGTCCCATCAGCCACCTTCCCATTCTCTGTGGGATGCGGCAACCAAGGTGGCACTGTTGAGGCGTCCCCTCCTCATTAATGCGGCCAGGACGTTAGTTGAGGGCATTTAATGTGGAGGTGACAGTTCGTCCTGAACTTGCTCCTCCACCATGATTCTACTGCTGGTATGCGGCACCTGCACCCTGCCCTTCGAATCATCAAGAGGGCTCCCTTGGTGACGTGTTGCCTATTTACATTATGGTGTCGGATTTCCGAGGATGGAGTCATCCTCGGCGTGCCTTATTGGGCCCCTGGGCCTACTGCTTCCATCCTCGGACCAAGAACGCCTCCTCGGCTCGGGCCTTAGGCCTGGTTCGAAGTGGGCCGAGGTTGCCTGACTATTTCTGGCCCCACAATATATATATATATATATATATATATATATAATTGGATAAGTGGGTTGGTTGAGTTGGGTTTTACATTAAATTAAATAATTGGTTTAGATATCAAGAGTTTTGTAGCTCAACTCATTGGCACGTCCTGATCATGTCCATGTCATCCAAAGTTCAAATCTCCCATCTTTCATTGTGACTATTGAATTATCAAAAAATAATTAGTTTGGATATAGTTTATAATTATTTTGTAAATGATTAATAAATTGGTGAATAAGTATTTTTTTTAGTAAACAGTAATACTTATTAGAACACAAAAGAAAATAGTAATACTAGTATTTTAAACTGAGTTTATAATACATTACATAATCAAAATACAACTACAAAAGGGGTAGCAAATGGAATCCCATAGTAATTTATAGCCCACACATTTGCCATCCTTAAGTGCAAGCAAAAGCGTCCATATACATTACTTGTGCTAAATTGTATATAATAGTTGCAATGGTACCTTACATGGATAAATTATTATTATTATTTTTTAATTCAATAGTTGTGGGGGGAACTTGAACCTTGGATGGTTCCGTAAGAAACAACAAAATATATCAATTGAGCTATAAAAAGCTCTAGTCTAGAAAAAGTATTTCCCATTTGTGAAAATGGGGGAAAATCCAATGTTTTGTGTGGTATTTATTTCGACAGATATTTCACTATTTGTGATTGTGATAACTAATGTATTCAAGATTACAGCTTGAGTAGATTATGTGACAGTATGTTCATGTTGGTTATTATTTCATTTTGCAAACTTCGTGACTCATCACTCATCACTTAAAATACCACAATTCCCTAAACCCCACATATTTGGCACCCATCACTCAATTATGTTTTCAACCAAAAAACTAAAAAAACTGGGACCCACACACTGACCAAATGTCATAAAACTTTTCTCTCTCCTTTTTTTTTTCTTTTTCCATTGACTCTCATCTTTCTCTGCCTCTCCCCTTGGTTTTTCTCTGCTTTTCTCTTTGTTTTTCCCCTGTTTTTCTCTGTTTTTCTCTTCATATATATTAAACTTTTCTCTGCTTTTCTTTTGGACTGTTTTTGGCAAAACAATCCAAAAATCTCCACATCAGTCTCGCTAGAATAGCATCAAAATCTAGCATTTGAAGGTATCTCGCCTAAATTGACGAGGATTGTTCATTGCCAAACCAAATAGGATTTTTTTTTTAATATATTTGTTCTCCCTCATGCATAGATCGGTAGACTGGGTTCGAGACAACTTGTTCATTGACGGTGGTGGATGGCTTTCCACGATGGCTGCTAATTGCTGGGTTTGGTGGTGCGATGAGTTTGTGGTGTTGCTGTTGAAGTGTGGCTGTAAAAGATGAAGCCTTAGATGGGCGACCTGCAATTTTCGATGGGGTGCATAGTGGCTATTAGCTGCACTTTGGGGCAACAATGGCCTGGGCAGATTTGAGTTTACTTTTTTATTTTTATGATTGAGAAATCTGGGTTTGTTCTGGAATATAATTGTGCATGTTTAATTTTGTTCTGGATTTCACTTTCACTTCTATTGGTTTTTTTTTTTAAGTTGGGGTTTTCTGTGTATTTCGAAGATCTCCATTGGTGCGAGAAGAACAAGGGAAAAATGAAGAGAAAAGCATGGAAGCAGAGAAAAACAGGGGAAAAGGAAGAAAAGAAAAAAGAAAGAAAGAAAGAACTGATGCTTGCAGCGAAAAACAGAGAAAGAAAAGTTTGTTTCTTGATTTTTTTTTTATTTTTTTTATTTTTTATGGATTTAAGATGAGAAAGGCGAGAAGGAAGAAAAAAAAAGAAAAAGAAAGAAAGAACCGATGCAGTGAAGAATAGAGAAAGAAGAGAGACAAAAAGAAAGAAAAGTGGAAAAAAAAAAGAAAAAAAAAAGAAGAAGAGGAGAGTGAAGTCAAAAGTTGCGGCTGGTAGGTCCCTCAACGTGTGTGTATTTACAAGATTGTCATCATAACTTTGTTTCTATGACTTGAAAACACCTAAAATGTGTTTTCAGTTTCCATAACTCATCACTCAAAAATCAGAAAATTGAGTGATAGAAACAAAAGTTGAAAACAAATCCAAACAAGCTTTCTCTCTGTGGGTCCCACCATTTTTGAGTTATGAGTGATGAAAATAGAGTTATGGGTGATGGAAACACAAAAACCAAACAGCCCCTTAGGCAGCATATTCTTCTGACAGTGTAACTGAAATCCCCAGTGAAGTTGGCAGAAATGTTAAAGCCTTTTCTTCATGTTGGCACATGTTGTGATTAATTGGCTTTGCTTTCAGACTTGGGTTCAAGATAGGGCTCATCTTTGCTACATTCATTGACATGTATTGTGGTGAAGGCTAGCTTTACCTTAAGGGCTACACACAAAAACGTGAGCTGAATAAAAAGGGTAGACAAAACAACACAAGTACAACAACCAAAGGTGATCGACCATAAAATATGACAAAAAGAGGGAAATATTTTTTTTTGGAGAGAGAGAGAGAGAGAGAGAGAGAGAGAGAGAGGAAGATTATGCACATGTGATCAAGGGCCTAAAGAAACTTTTTTTTTTTTTTTTTTGGCTGAATAAGGGCCTAAAGAAACTTATTTTGGCTTTTGTTGTATTTGACATAAAAATGTTATGTTGAGTGAGATCATAGTAAATGGAGTGATTCTAGGTTGGTGAGTTTGTATACTCTAAAATTGCCAAGGGTTGATGTCTAAAATTCCCAAGGGTTGATCTTTTTATGGAGATGTGATTTTGGTTTGCTTAAGTGTCAATTTAGCCATTTAGGTAACTAGGCCTATTAGGGACTTTTTTTTTTTTTGGAGGAAATATGAGAGGCAATTTGGTTGGTTTCTCTTGACGGTTTTTAGCTTTTTTATAATCCAAATAATGTTAGAGAATAAATTCAATAAGGACCTAGTGTAAACTCTTTGGTTTACACCCTCCAATTAGGATATGCTACATCAATTTTTTACTTAAAACTTATTATAAAATCGGTACATCCTAATACACCTAATAACATCTCAAAAAACACCCTAATTCACATTTTCAGACTAGATGTGAGAAAATGCCCTAAATCTCATCTCCCTCCTCTGCTTCTCCCTCTCCGGCCATGTTACATCATCAGAGCTCCGTCCTCTGCCACATTACCCCAAAAGAGTCGTTGTTGTAACCTTGAGATTATAATATGACATTGTTTTGTGACTTCAAGGTTTTTTTTCTTGGCCCTATTTCACGTTTTGCTATATACTTCATTGATTTGGTATGGCCTGTGCTATATTTTGATATCTATGTATGGGTTTTGCTATTTTGAAATAGAATTGGGTTTAGCTATTTTGCAATTTTGAAATAGATATAGATTTTGCCGAAAATAGATTTTTATTTTTTAATTGTTTCTGTTAATATAGAAACGAATCTAAATTTGAGTTGATGTTAACATAGAATCTTGCTAGCAGTTTGTACCAAGAAATAAGAATCAGTTACAACTCAAAGGAGCACGTCCAAGCAGTTTGTCCAATCAAGAAAAAGTAAACCTTGAGGTCGTGGAATCTTTATCACAGATTCACGATGTTGCTAAAACAATGAGATTTTTTGTTTTGTTTTGTTTTTTTTTTTTTTTGATAGGAACTAATTAGATTTGGGTTTAAATTTGTTATGAAATTAATGATGTTGGTAAAAGTAGGAGTTGATTGAGATATTAATAGTCACAACAAGATGTTTTTGTTGAGATGTTATTAGGTGTATTACAATGTATTGATTTTACAATGAGTTTAAGTAAAAGTCTGATATGACATGTCCTTATTGGCTGGTGTAAACTAAAAGGTTTACATCCCATCTTTATTGAATTTAATCTCTGTTGAGGTTCAAAAATTAAATGACCACAAATAAGCCCAAAGAAGGGAAAAAAAAAATGTTGGGCCCATTTCACACAAAAAAAATAAATGAGTAATAAAAATAGAAAGGCTGGGCTCTCACAATAAAGAAAAGAGAGAAGAAAGAAAGAAAGGGGAAGAAGCCCAGAGGATCAGAATCCAGAGATCCACGAAAAAAGCCCAAAAAACAGACAGAGCTAGCAAACCGAAGAAAGCCCAGAAAGAAGAACTGAGCCGAGATCCCAGAAGCCCCCCAGAGGCAGGGGATCCCTGGACGCGCGAAGTGAAATTAAAGCAAATTTAAAGAGACAAAAGAGACAAAAGGCACGCGGACCTTATGCCCCAGATGCGCAGTGGAGGTACAAAGCAAAACGCAGGAGCCTGGTTCCAACCATTTGGAGAAAGAGACAAGGAAGAGTACAACTGGAAAAGCTGGAGCGCTGAGAAGAAAAAGCCAAATAGCCTCAGGTCAGCCAACGGAAAATCTGGAAAAAGAAAGCTAGCTGAGAGACTTTCATCTTGTCGCAACAAAAAGCAGGAAACTATGGAAAAAGGGAAACGACATGACCCTGAAGCAACCTGGCATGGCACGAACTCTAAGGGGCAAAAGGGAGAAATCGTTAGTACCCCAGGAGCCCGAAGCTGTGCTATAAAAAGGAGGAAGGGGTCCATGCTACAGGGGAGGGAGATTGAGAGATAGAGAATTTATTAGATTATTTGAAGGCATTCACAATTGCTTTCTGAAGTCTCATAAAATTGTAGAAAACACTCTGTAAACGTAAGAAAAAACAGAGGAACCGTTCCCGGTATCTCAGAGACAGCCACTACAGTACATGCTCGGATTCAATAAATTCAAACTTTGCAAGTCTTTGAAGCCTAAATGGCTATCAAATTCTGTAACTTTTGAACTTAGTTGAACCTTGCACCACGTCTTAGTGAGCATTGTAATCACGACTAAAGGAAATTAATAAAACACACCTCACTAATTATAGGATCCCTAACTTGTTCTTACATTATATTTTCACTTATTGTGTATTGCTTTACTGTTAAAATGTCATTCAATATGGATATGCTTGCTCTGTTAGCTATTTTTATTGTAGGAAGCCTGTTTTGTGCACCACTCGATTCTTAAACAGCCCTTTAGCTGCGGTGAATCGAGCCCAGTCCACCAAGAACATTTTCATTCGGCCCAGGATCCTTGGGCCATAGTGCTGAAGAAAAAAGGCACTCTCACATTTTGGCGACTTCACTAGGGACTGGGTAAAGAAAAGGGAACAAGCAATCCCTTCGCAGAACATGCCTCAAAGACAAAGGAACAGTAAATGTGCTAATGTGCCACCCACGGCCTCTGAGCCCGTGGGAGAAAACGAAGTGGCCTCCAGGCAAAGAGGCGAGGTGCCCCTAACAGAACAGGAGGCCGTGTCAGAACAAAGAAACGCAAGGCAGGAGCTAGACCCTATGGCTCAGATGACTGCAATGCTGAAAGACTTGCAACAAGAAGTTCGCCTTCTCAAAGAAGGCAAGACACAGGAAGTCAGAGACAATGCCCCCTATGTGGGTAACCAAGATAGAACCCAGCCAGAGGGAGGGTCAGCGGTGGGAGGAGGAACTAACCCCCAATACCTAACACTGGCAGATGTCAGCACCCTCCTGGACCAAGAAAGGGAAAAACTTTCCGGGACCCCCAAGCAATTTTCTCGGGATCCCCCATTCCCACCAGAACTCCTTGGTAAGCCATACCCCAAGGGATACGAGCCACCAAAGTTCCATCCTTTTGATGGAAGGAATGGAAGTGCAGTAGAGCACGTGAGTAGGTTTGTCCATACTATGGGCCCCTACGCAGGAAACCAAGAGTTGTGCCTAAGAGAGTTTGCTAAATCCTTAGTGGACAGGGCATACACTTGGTACACCACATTGAGACCTGGGTCCATTAAGACCTGAGATGAAATGATGGAGAGATTTTGTGCAAAATATTACCCTGGTGAGGACAAGGTCACTTTCCAAAGCCTTCAAATGATAAGGCAGAGGCCTGGAGAGGACCTCGTCCAGTTCATCAAAAGATTTGAAGATGTGTCCCTAGACTGCTATGGGGACCATGAAGAAAAAGAACTCGTAGAGACTTGCATCTCTAACATGCTTTTCGATTACAAACTCAACCTCGAAAATTTATGTATCACACAGTTCGCTGACCTATTACAGAGGACTAGAAGAACAGCACAAACTATGAGGGCGAAGAGGATGCCAACGTCCCAAGCCATGACAGCATCGGTAGGAGAAAAAAGGAAGAGGCCTGATGGAAAAATGTTCGAGGAACCACCGGTGATCCCATACACTATAGAAGAGTTAAACCATGTCCTGGACAAATGGATTGGGGATGGAGTGGTTAGGCCATTCACTATATCCAGGCCACTAACCGAGGAAGAAAGGAAAAATCATTTGTTTTGCAAGATTCATAATTATGTTAAGCATTCCACCAAGGATTGCTAGACCTTCCGCAGGCTCTTTCATAGGAAGCTAAGAGAAGGAACCCAGAAGGAGCCAGAAGTACAAAGGAACCCCCTGCCCAACCACAAAGGAAAGGGGGTGGTGGCTGTAGTGATCCACGGGAACTCGACAGAAGTAGAAGAGCCAGAATGATCCTTCTACCCGAACACAGTCAGAACCCTCCAGAAGAATCCCAAGTTCAGGTCACTATTCAATCAGCTGGGATTTGGACCAGAAGCAAGGAGGGTGGCCACGGAATCTCTCATGACTATAGCAGCAGATTCAGGAATGGAATGTTTCACAATAGAATCACATGCCAGTCGAGCTTTCTTGGAGACAACCAATGCCATAACCTTCACTGATGAAGACATGGAGGTTGAGCATCCAGACCACCGCAGACCTCTTTATCTAATGGCCACCATAAACGGTGTCCAAATTAGAAGAGCACTGGTGGACACAGGGGCGTCACTCAACCTCATAGCCCTGAGTACCTTAGAAGCCGTGGGCCTAGCTGGGGGGAGGATCCTGAGGGCTCCCATGGAGATAACCAGGTTTGGAGGATCAGCAGAATCAACCGAAGGATATATACAGCTGGCCTTAAGAGTGGGGCCAATAGTAGCCTTGACCAGATTTCATGTAATCAACTCGGAAGTGTCTTACCATGTACTGCTAGGAAGGCCATGGCTCCATAAGCACCGCCTTATACCATCCACATACCATCAGTGTGTTAAGGGGAGATTGAATGGGGGGCCTGTAAGGATCCCTGCCAACCATAACCCTTTCAGCCAAGGGGAAGTAAACTTTGTAGAAACAATGTTCTATGATGAATTAGAACCTGATGATGAGAGTCCCATGCCAGGGACCCCAGGAACACCTATCTTGGAAAAAGAAGAAGGAGGAGGTGCCCATGACTTGAGAGACCTCCTGAAGAGAAAAAGGCAAAAGAAGGAGCCCAGCACCTCAGGATCCCGGGAGTGTGTAGTAGTACGGGAACCCAGGGGAAGGTTAATATATCGCTTGTGAAGGTGCGCGGGACCTGAGTGCATCGTGCAGGAAGGTCCCGGACCACCAGAATGTATGATAGCCCAGGAGGAAGTCCCAGAGGAACCAGTCAAAGAGACATAAATCCAGCCTAAGGAAGAATTGCAGGAAGTAAACTTGGGGGCTGAGCTGGGATCCCAGAAGCCTGTTTTCATCAGCAGTTAGTTGGCAACACAAGAAAGGGGGCCACTGGTGACTTTGCTCAAAGAATACACGGATGTGTTTGCATGGACCTATGATGAAATGCCTGGTCTGGATCCTGGGTTAGTGGTCTATGCCCTCAATGTAGACCCAGGAGTTAAACCAGTAATCCAACCAGCCAGGGTCTTTCACACTGATGTAGAAGCC
Organism: Quercus ilex subsp. ballota; assembly: GCA_032727855.1. Classification (NCBI taxonomy): domain Eukaryota; kingdom Viridiplantae; phylum Streptophyta; class Magnoliopsida; order Fagales; family Fagaceae; genus Quercus; species Quercus ilex. The sequence continues at coordinate 46,180,043 of CM064912.1, read as the reverse complement.
CAGATAGCTCAAGAAGTCAAGAAGCTGCTAGCAGTTGGTTTTATCAAGCCCATTCAGCACCCTAGATGGCTTTCTAACATAGTACCTGTGAAGAAAAAGAACGACCAGATCCATTGCTATGTAGATTTCCGCAACCTGAATAAAGCATGTCCTAAAGATGAGTTCCCTCTGCCTAATATTGACCTCCTTATGGATTCAGCTGCGGGAAGTTCTATATTCTCATTCATGGATGGGTATAGTGGGTATAACCAAATTCGTATGGCTGCCAAGGACGCTGAAAAGACAGCATTCAAGACACCAATCGAAAATTTCTATTACACTGTGATGCCCTTCGGCCTCAAGAATGCAGGAGCCACATACCAGCGAACCATGACAGCCATCTTCCACGACATGATGCATGAGGAAATGGAGGACTATGTGGATGATATTGTGGTCAAGTCAAAAACTAGGACAGGACACCTTCAGGTACTTGAACAAGTTTTCAAAAGATGCAGAGAATACAAGCTACCTATGAACCCCATGAAATGTGCCTTTGGAGTATCTGCAGGAAAGTTCCTCGGGTTCCTGGTACATCACAGAGGCATAAGTGTGGATCCAGCCAAAGCTGCAGCCATTGCCACCATGAAAAGACCAACAACAGTGAGGGAGCTCAAAAGCTTCCTAGGAAGGGTATCCTACATCAGAAGATTTGTGCCAGGGCTGGCTTCGGCCACAGCAGGTTTGTCCAAGCTATTAAAGAAAGGAATCGAGTTCATCTGGGGAGCAGAACAACAGGAAGCCTTCCAAAGGGTCCAACAGATTATGAATCATCTGCCCACTCTCCAGGCACCAGTACGTGGGCGACCCCTGTTATTATACTTAGCATTAAATACCTAAGTAATAGGAGCCCTGCTGGCACAAGAAGATGATGAGGGAAATGAACAACCTGTTTACTATGTAAGCAGGACACTCAAGGATGCCGAGACCAGGTATCCCAAGATAGAAAAGGCTTGCCTAGTGGTCATTTACGCATCCCAGAGACTGAAGAGGTATTTCTCAGCTCACCAAATCCTTTTACTAAGTCACACCCCATAAAGGCACTCCTACATCAACCCCTCATAACAGGAAGAATAGCACAGTGGCTGGTCCTGCTTTCTCAATATGACATAGGCCTCAGGACCCCCAAGGCTGTCAAAAGTCAAGCCATAGCTGACCTCTTGGCACAATTCCCAGGAAAGGAAGAAAGCTCACTGAGTGAAGAGATCCTAGGCGAGGTAGCAGTAACAGAAATCCCAGGAAAGAAATGGACAATGAGGTTCGACGGGTCAGCTACAGCAACCTCAAATGGGGTGGGAGTTGTACTGAGCTGTGAAAATGGGGACACTATACCTCTATCTTTCAAGCTTGGTTTCCCCTGCTCCAATAATGCAGCTGAGTATGAGGCGTACTTAACCGGGTTAACTATAGCACTCAGTATTGGGGTGAAACACATAAGAGTACTGGGAGATTCCAATCTTGTAGTCTCCTAGGTGAAAGGAGACTTTGCATTAAGGGAACAAAGTTTGGCAGCCTACAGGACTTGGGCGCAGAGGCTAGAGCAGGAATTCCTTACCTTCAGCATAGAATACACACAGAGAAGTGAAAACAGGTTTGTAGATGCGCTTGCCACCCTGGGATCCCAAGCACCATTCAAGGGAAAAGACACTCTGGTCAGAATAGGAAGACAGGAACATTCCATCTTAAAAATCCTCCAGAAGATATCCCCCGGAGAGTCCAAGCAATGGGACTGGAGGAGTGAAGTGAAAGAAAAAATGAAAGAAATAGGATCCGGAGGGAGCGTCAAGGAGCTGAGGGACTATGCTCTAATAGAAGGAGAACTGTACAGAAGACTGCCCGGAGGGATCCTATCCAGGTGTATCAATGAAAAGGAGGGAAAGCTAAGGTTGGAAGAGCTACATACCCAAATCTGCGGGACCTCAGAAAAGATCAGTCTATATAGGAGGATGCAGCGCATGGGATACTACGGGCCAAATATGAACAAAGAGGCAGCAACTATACAGGAGAAATGTCAAGAATGCCAATCCTCGGTGGACAAGGAAGAAAGCTACGCTGTATTTCTTACAGAAGATTGGAGGAATCCCTTCATGGAATACCTGGCTCAAGGGATCCTACCAACTGACAGGGCACTGGCACACCAGCTCAAGAAGCTCGCAGTTAGATATTTCTTGCAAAACGGGATCCTATTCAAAAGAGGATACAGCGGGAATCCCCTAAGATGCTTGGGACCAAGGGAAGTAGTCAGGGAAGTCCATTCTGGTGATTGTGGAAGCCACCCAGGAAAAATGAGACTCTACAAACAGTTACTATTGTTGGGGTACTACTGGCCAACAATGAAAAGGGACTCCGAGGAGATAGTCAAGACCTGCCACGCATGTCAAGTCCTCAGAGATGCAATCCATACTCACCCAAATACATTACAAGATATGACAACCCTATGGCCTTTCCACACTTGGGGGCTTAATCTCATAGGGCCTATAAATCCTCCATCTAGTGGGTACATATGGATTTTGGCAGCCACTCAGTATTTTACAAAATGGGTAGAGGCCATCCCCTTGAAAAAGGCCACTGGAGCAGCTGTAGCAAACTTCATTCGAGGACATATCATTACAAGGTTTGGGATCCCCAAGAGGTTGATCAGTGACAATGGAACCCCATTCATAAATAAAGACATGAAAGGGTTAACTGAGGCTTACTACATCAAACATGGAAGGTCTACACCGTACTACCCACAAGGAAATGGCCAAGCAAAGGCCACTAATAGGGTGATATTGAAGATCCTTAAAAAAATGAAGCAAGAGTATGGAGGAAAATGGAGTGACCACCTAGCAGATGTACTTTGGGCATGCAGGAGCTCTGTGAAAACAGCCACGAGATTCTCACCATTCTCTCTAGTCTATGGGACAGAAGCCATCAGCCCAGTAGAGTTAATTGTTCCCACACCAAGAGTAGTACTTGAAGAAAGTCAGGAGGACACCGAGGAACAAACAATGAAAGGAGATTGGTAGACCTGGAAGGGGTAGAGGAAGAAAGAGAGCTAGCTAAGAGAAGAAGCCAGAGGTACCAGCAAAGAATGACAAGAGCATACGCACAAGCAGTACACCCGAGGATTTTCACTAAAGGGCAGTTGGTACTAAGGACAGCAGAGCATGTGAGAAGAAACCTACCGGGACCCTCCAAATTTGCCCCAAAGTGGGAAGGACCCTACATCATCAGGGAGGCCCATGATAGTGGGTACTACTACCTTACAAAGGAAGATGGGACAATCCTGACAGAGCCCATAAATGGGAAGTGGCTGAAACAATACTACGCATGAGAAGGGAGAGGTCTCAGTACATTGGAATCCTTTTGCCAAAGCTTTCCAACCTGCTAAGTGTTTCTTTCTTTTTATGTATTTATTGTTTAAGTAATTTTGTTCGTAGACTCGTGGTAGAAGGACATTCTAGGATCCTTACTATCTTTGTTGGATTTGCTGTGTTCCTTGAATGAAATTTATGTTTTAAAATTCAATAAAATTTCTTCTTTTTTCTCAGTTATTAAATCCTAAGTATCACAAAGTCTTAACACAGACGAAAATCAGGGGAGGATACCTGAGGAAATCTTCTTGCGTAACCCAGGATCACCCCACAGATAACTACAAACAGATAAGTTTAAATACATGGTCTAGGATCTCAGGCATATACTGAAGATACCTAGCCCAGTACTTGGAAAAAAAAAAAAAAAACTTGCCATGATTCATGAGCTGGGACAAATAAAATATGTTGCCCAATGTACCCAGTTCAGTACTTGCGCAACCTAGAAGAAAAGGGAGGATACCTGGGAAAATCTTTTGATGCATAACCTAGGATCACCCCACAGATAGCTGCAAAGCAGCTAAGTTTCAAATACATTGTCTAGGATCTCAGGCATACACTGAGGATACCTAGCCTTGTACTTGATAAAAGAAAAAACCTGTCAAGTTCATGAGCTGAAGAAAAAATATATATATGTATTGCCCAATGTACCCAGCTCAGTACTTGCGCAATCAAGAAGAAAAGGAGTGGGTACCTAGCTGGAACTTGCAACAAAACTTGTGGGAATCACAGACCAACACTCTATAAAAAAAAAAAGATAAGAAAAAAAAAAAGATCCACATGCCATTAGAAGAGATTAGAAGCAATATTTAGAAACCATCCTGAAGCACAAGTACATGGAAGCAGTCTCAAAGCACAAGTGCAGATCTAAAAAAAAAAGAACCAGAAGCAATGTTCAAACAGAAAATTTATACAACCCCAAATTGTTCATACATATCCAAAGCAACTATAAAAAAAAGGGGGGGAAGACTAAGAAAGGAGGCCAGCCAACAAAGAACTATCCGAGGAGAAAGCAAGGACAGTCGAAGAAGATAAAACCCTCTGCCTTTTAATCTTCAAGTCTTGTAAGGTCTTGTGAGCATGGGCTAAAGCTTCCTCAGCAACAGCAATCTCAGCATCAATACTCTTAGAAGCTTGCTTCTGGAATAGCACTTGGGCCAAGGATCGCAGATACTCCAGCAAAAATGACAGGTTGAATTTGGCTTCCAGGAGATCCTGAACAACTCCCCTCCATTCCAAGAGTTTTTCCTCAGATAAAGAATCCAGTGAAGAATCCCTCAAGGAGATCAACACAGCACATAGCAGCTCCATCAAAATATTACCCAAGAATACTCCTCCTCTGAAACCAATGGTAAAATCCCCGTGACGTTTAAACAACCTTTCTAGCAGAGGCAGACCTTCCATAGGCACAGAGAACCGCAAGAAGCTGCCATAGGAAGACCCAAAGTGGCAGAAGTGACTGGCAGGGAGGCTGTTGAACTCCAGACGATCAAAGCGAGCCAGAAAGGTAGAGAGCCTTGAGGCAGGATCTAAAGCAACCATCCCTAGAGCCTCCCCTATGGTTGCGTTACCACCTGAAGTCCCAGAGGAACCTTCAACCCTTTGAACAGAATGAGAGCCAACAACCTGAGCAAATCCTACACCCCCCTCAGGAATCACAAGTTCAAGATTCTTAACACCAGTATCAACTCCTGCGAAAAAAAAAGAAGGGGGGGCAGACTTAGCTTTTTTATTTTTATTTTTTTAAAAAAGACAAAGAGCAAAAGAAGGTAGAGAAGAAACTAGTATCGGCTTCTTGGGGCGGAGTTTCCTCCTTTTGCTCCTCTGACTTCTTGGAGGACTCTGAGAAAGAGCACATGACAAGTTGAAGAAAAGGTGAGAAAGCCTCAGCAAAATGGCTGAAAGAAGGCAAGGGTACAGGGGGCTTTGCCATAACAAAGAATACAAGAGAAGAGAAGAAAAAGAAAGGGAATGAAGTAAGGACAATCAACACCCACCTTCAAAATCTTCCGATTCCAAAGAAGAGGCAGCACCAGAGACAGATCTCGCAGTGGCTTGGCCTAAAAAAAAAGGGGGGGGAGAAAGAAAGAAAGAACTCAGAGGAAAGAAAAAAAAAAGGGGGGGTGCAAAAAAAATAAAATTAAAATGCTATTAAAAAAAAGGGAGAGAGAAAGGCTCACCTGTTTGCCCGGATGGTGATACGCCTCCCAAAGTCCTCGTACTTAACCCAGTCTGAGGTAGCACAGTCTTGACAGGACTAGGAGTCTCTTCAAATTGAGGACCTGGGGACGTGGGAAGCTTAGGAGCCTTAGGATCTTGGGTAGCCTGGACATCTTGCATTGGTTGCCCAGTCTCCCCAACTATGTCACCACTGGGAGCCTTCTCTTCCATGCTCTGAGCTGCAGCTGCAACCCCCTCATCCTCCAAAGTCTCGCCAACCACGGGGGGAGAAACCTCCACCTAAAAAAGGAAAAGAAGAAGGAACCAAAGAAGGAAGGCATGAACAACAGGACAACACGAATATATAACCCTTAAGAAATAAATAAGAGCAGGCAGCAGAAGACACAGATAAAGAAAACCATACCACATCTTCGCCAGAAGATTGGCTTCTACCTTTCCTGGGATCTAGCTTACGCTTGGACTGCAGAAAGGACAATCACTCATTAGTTCAAAAAAAAAAAAAAATGAAGGAAAAACAATGAAACTGCAACCTAAAAGAGCAAAGGAGGAAAGAGGCCTTGCCCTTCTCTCTCTCTCAACAGGGTCTCCAGGTCTCTGTTGTTTACTACGGGTACGTCCAGAGGGTCCCGAGGGACCATAAACTGAAGGACTCACAGGAGCCTGGGGAAAAGAAAACTCTACCTTAGTCTTCACCCGACCCCTTATAGCCAAAGGTTGCTCAACTTCCTTCTCCTCAGCAAGTATCAACTGTTTCTGGGATTTCCCAGTCTTCTTTTTCTTTGTCTTAGGGCCAACATCCTCTACACTCTCTTCAGCCGCGGCCTCCTTCAGCTTTTCCTGCTTAATTGTTTTTCCTTTGCTCATGCCAACGGGAGTACTAACACTTATGGCCTCTACTGCACCTTTCTTAATTAGTACCCCAGCAGAAGCACCAACAACAAGGTCACACCCCAACCAGTTCTCCGGGAAATCCTGCGCATAAGTTACCCAACCTTCCCTGGAAGCATGCCATTCTGCGAAACCAGTTTTGCTGCTTACAACAGTAGAAACAACACTAGCAGTAGGCAGGGACAAACGCTTGTTGGATGTTGGGGCAGAAGAAATGCCAGGGTTGGGAACTCACCCAATTGTGTCAGAACCAGCATAATCAGCAAAGGACTTTTGAACCCTCCTTCAATAACCAGCATAACCACTGAAGGCAGAAACTCCTCTCTAAGAGTTGGGCACTACAAACTGAGGACTACGTCGAGACCAATAAGAAAAGGCCTGAAGTCTCATAAAGGGATCCAAGGAAGGAAGGGAGGGAACTACGTCATTAAATACTGGGGGAATATCCTGATCAAAACCAAACTGCCGAAGTACTCGATGCGCCGAGTAATGGGTGTACCGCGGGCCAGTCGAGGAAAGCACAGGAAGCCAAGATGGACTAATACAAGCCAAGTAGGCTAAGCTACCTTCATCACCACGACGTAAATCGAAAGTATTCCCTGTAAAAGTCAGAAAAAGAGACAACACAGAATCGCAAACAAAATCGGGGCCAAACTCTCGGGGGGAGCGCCAATGCAAATGGCCTACTTGATCAAATAACTCAACCAAGTTAAGATTGCCACCTTTCAAACTCAGCCAGTGGAAAATAATAGGGTGGCTGTCAGTTGAGCTGCCACAAAGCCCTTTTACCACATCAGGGGATCCCTGAAACTTATCTTTCACAAACTTTAAATTCCTACATTTTGCTAAAGTAACTGAAGAACGATCCCACATAAATACCTGGAGAATAGCGCAATGAAGCGAAGAAGTAATAACATAACAAGAATCACCTTCAGCTTCATCTCCATGAAGCTGATCCAATTGAGAATAGACATGGCCCAAAAACATGAGGGCTAGAGGATATTGAGCGCCCTGAGCCAACTTGATCTCCAAGGAAAAAAGAGTGGACTTGATTCCATACCCAGGGAACTCACTGAACAGGAACTTGCTAAGCCAGAATGCAAGGAAATCGGCACACCTGACTTCCTTATCCTTCTCGCGCGAAAGAGTCATGACCCACCTACCCATCCTGGCCGATTTCCCACCAGAAGAAGCAATATGTCCACCAAAGTGAGCAAATAATTTTTCTTCCACTTCGAGATCCTCATCAGAAAGCTTAATATCAAAGGGGTTTTCATCCCCTAGCATCGGAAGAAGAAAATTGTTGACCACGTCCTCCAAGGTAACAGTCAGTTCACCAACAGAAAAGGAGAAAGTGTGCAAAGCAGGACACCAACGGCGCACCAAGTGCCTGAGGCCTTTGGCATCTCTGAAACCCTCAAGATTCCTGGAAATAGCCACTGCCTTCAGGATACCGGCATGCTCCAAGCGGCCCACAAACTTTGCGTTAGAAAGTTCTTTATCCACCCAAATGGGCCAGCCTTGGATCTTTCCAGCAACAAAATCGAAGAAGATGGGGACCGCTTCCCGAAGTCCTTGTCTGATTTGGAGATCAAAAATCTCCCTAGGGTCTGGAACTTGTGCAGAACCAACAAAACCCGCCTGACCAGAGAATACCCAGGCGTGAGGGGATAGAGGGGTCTCGCCATGGGACACCCAGGGAAAGAATAAGCTAGGAGTATACCAGGGGTCTCGCAAAGGAAAAGCAGGGCGCCCAACGACAGATTCATCTTGTGCAGAACTAGAGGAGTCCTCACCTTCAAAGGGACTAGGAGTACGCTCCTTTCTTTTTCGAGAAGAGGAAGAAGCCATTGGAGCGATGGGTATCTGGGAAGAAGAAAGAAGGTAGCGGCGAGACTGAGCGAAAGAAGAGAAAAGGGCTGGGAACAGAAGATTCAGGCAAACAAGGAAAAGGGTAATGAGAAAAATGAAGAAATAGGAACAGTTAAGAGAAGACAAATGTGGAAAGACGCGCCAGTTACCAGGAATTAAATTTGAAAGGGGAGAAGTTATAAACAGTTATAAATGAGTGTTATGGGAAACGTAAAAGTAGGTGGTGAGAGTGTTATTTCAACTCAACTGCCACGTCCCACGAAAAAAAAGGGAGGAGTTACAAAAAGAGAAAAACAAAAGAGCCAGGATACCGAAGAAGTCTGAAGATCAGGATCCCCGTAGAAAAATCAAAACAAGAGAAAAATCCTGCAGAAAACTCACGCATAGGCTGCAGGCAACCCATGAGCTCGGGGGGCTAAATGTTGAGGTTCAAAAATTAAATGACCACAAATAGGCCCAAAGAAGTTTAAAAAAAAAAACGTTGGGCCCATTTCACCAAAAAAAAAATAAATGAGTAATAAAACTAGAAAGGCTAGGCTCTCACAATAAAGAAAAGAGAGAAGAAAGAAAGAAAGGGGAAGAAGCCCAGAGGATCGGAATCCAGAGATCCACGAAAAAAGCCCAAAAAACAGACAGAGCTAGCAAACCGAAGAAAGCCCAGAAAGAAGAACTAGGTCGAGATCCCAAAAGCCCCCCAGAGGCAGGGGATCCCTGGACGCACGAAGTGAAATTAAAGCAAATTTAAAGAGAGAAAAGAGACAAAAGGCACACGGACCTTATGCCCTAGACGCGCAGTGGAGGTACAAAGCAAAACGCAGTAGCCTGGTTCCAACCATTTGGAGAAAGAAACAAGGAAGAGTACAACTGAAAAAGTTGGAGCGCTGAGAAGAAAAAGCCAAATAGCCTCAGGTCAGCCAACGAAAAATCTGGAAATAGAAAACTAGCTGAGGGACTTTCATCTTGTCGCAACAAAAAGCAGGAAACTATGGAAAAAGGGAAACGACGTGACCCTGAAGCAACTTGGCACGGCACAGACTCTAAGGGGCAAAAGGGAGAAATCGTTAGTACCCCAAGAGCCCGAAGCTGTGCTATAAAAAGGAGGAAGGGGTCCATGCTACAGGGGAGGGAGATTGAGAGATAGAGAATTTATTAGATTATTTGAAGGCATTCACAATTGCTTTCTGAAGTCTCATAAAATTGTAGAAAACACTCTGTAAACGTAAGAAAAAACAGAGGAACCATTCCCGGTATCCCAGAGACAGCCACTACAGTACATGCTCGGATTCAATAAATTCAAACTTTGCAAGTCTTTGAAGCCTAAATTCAATAAATTCAAACTTTGCAAGTCTTTGAAGCCTAAATGGCTATCAAATTCTGTAACTTTTGAACTCAGTTGAACCTTGCACCACGTCTTAGTGAGCACTGTAATCACAACTAAGGGAAATTAATAAAACACACCTCACTAATTAGAGGATCCCTAACTTGTTCTTACATTATATTTTCATTTATTGTGTATTCCTTTACTGTTAGAATGTCATTCAATATGGATATGCTTGCTCTGTTAGCTATTTTTATTGTAGGAAGCCTGTTTTGTGCACCACTCGATTCTTAAACAGCCCTTTAGCTGCGGTGAATCGAGCCCAGTCCACCAAGAACATTTTCATTCGGCCCAGGATCCTTGGGCCATAGTGCTGAAGAAAAAAGGCACTCTCAAAATCTCATAATGTTATACTAGCCTCAACACACGCGCTTTGCACATGCAATGAGACTTTTTTTTTAGTGGTCCTATTTTGTAGCCAAAAAAAAAAAAAAAAATCTATGGTTTTATTTATACATATAATTTTTATTTTAAGAATCTAATTTATAAGTGGATAAAGAAATTTGAAAATCAACAGGAGAGTTGCCCTATTTTTTAGGCAATGTTTTAGTGAGACTTAGAGTTATATTTTTACTGGATTGTTCTTTAGTTTTGTCTCTACTTAAACATAGGAATGTATGAGCATTTTTGAACCCAAAAAAAAAAAAAGGGATTCCAAATAGGGAAAACCCCTTAAATATAGATAAACATATCAAAAAATAAAATAATGTTATAAACATAAAAAAAAAAAAATTAAAAATTTATCATAAATTATGGTTAGAAAAAATATTTTTTTAATTAATTTATCAATTTTACATATACTTTAATATTTTATTGATATCCTTTTTACTTTACACTAATAACAACATACAAGGTACAAAACCGAGATCTTTGTAACTCAACTAGCACTTTCTAATATTTTCATCAATGACGTCAAAGGTTCAAATTACCTTGTAACTATCAAATTATAAAAAATAGTAATAACATACAACAACAACACTATGAAAAAAAAATGAAATTTTTGATAATTCAAGATTTATTACAATCCCAACTCCCACACTCCGACGAAGTCTAAGTAAGCCTCCATAGTCAATGCCAGCATAAGAGCATTAGTATTGGTGGAGGCAAATAGGTAAAATGCTATATTTTGCAACTAAATATAACAAAACGGAACAAAAGGCTAATGCATCAGTGGAGCACAAGCCATATTTTTTTGCTGTTAAGCTATAGTGCACAGCCCTATGCAGGGTAGCTAAGATGGTAAAAAAGAAGATATTTTATTAAAAATATTATTCTATTGTGTTGGTGGTGGTGGTGGTTGTTTATTGTAGTAGATATCTATACTACTATTTAAGGAGCTTTCTCTCTTTGGAATGCTCATTTTTTTGTTCAAAAATGCCCCTACACTCCTATATTTAAGTAGAGACAAAATTAAAAGACAACTCCATAAAAATATAACTCTAACTCGCACTAAAATATTGCCTAAAAAATAGGGTCACTTTCCTATTGATTTTCTTTTTGAGTAAATAGTAATACTTATTAGAACACACCTCTTGTTGATTTTTAAATTACTTTATCCACTTATAAATTAGATTATCAAAATAAAAATTATAAATAAAAAATAAAAACACAGGTTTTTTTTTTTTTTGAGAAATAATTATAACGTGCTGCTAATCCGGCAGCTCGAACTCTTTCCCCCTTAGACTTCCAAGCACTTTGTACATGGGGAGGTGCCAATTCAGGTACAAGGCCTTAGGCTAAAAACATAGGTTTAAAAAAAAAAAAAAAAACTCATCATACGCGCAAAGCGCATGTGATAAGGCTAGTATTATTTTTATTGTGTTGAATGCTAAAATATATTAACTAATATGGAGTGTTTTGTAAAGTAAAGTGGTAAAATAGATAAAATAGGAAGGAATTTGCAGGCTAGCATGCATTTGGGAGACAATAACGATAGTTAGCATGCGTTAGAAGCGATTTAGTAAAGTAGCATCTCGAGTTTTATTGGCTCGAGTTCAATATGAAACTCGAGTCTCAAAGACTCGAGTTCCACTTGCTGATCTGGGGTTTTTTGCCACATAGATCTCGAGTCTTAAAGACTCGAGTTTGTAAAAAGTAAACTTGAGTCTATAGGACTTGATTTCTATAGTGGAAGTGTGGAACAGATCAAATTAGATCCAGAATAGAGGAACATATCAAGAAGGAAAAAAAGAAGAAAAGGAGGAGGAGAGGAAGATGAATAGAGGACCAAATCGGGCTAGAAGAAGAAGAATCAGATTTGGAAGGAAGAAGAAAAGAACTGAGGAAGAAGAAGAAAGAGATCTATTTGTGGAATGTGAGGAATAAGAACTCGAGTTTTAGATACTCGATTTCCACGTGGATTTTTTTCCACATCAAACTACCATCACATGTAATTCAAGTTTTAAAATCTCGAGTTCAACTTCTAAACTTGAGTTTTAGAGTCTCGAAATGCTAGTTTGTTGCACAGTTTTGCAAACATGGCAACTAATTAAAATATTTCTAAAATAATGTTAAATGCAAAAAAACTTCGATAAAATAGCGTGCCAAATTGGTAAAAACATAAAAGAGCAAAGTTGTACTTGAGTCTAATCCAACCGCCAGAGACACGGCCTCCCGACCCCGACTATAAAACTACAAATTTACACCGTACCTCAAACTAGTCGTCATTTTGAACCCCCAAAACTCAAACCTCTCTCTTTTGCTAAAAAAAAAAAAAAACGACACTCAGAACGCTCTGCTAGGGTTTCACTTCCACACTCTCTATCTCATAACTTCCATACCCAAATTCAGCAGTTAGGGTTTCGAATTGGAATCGCAGAGCCATGGATGATGGCCAGGAATACGACCAGCAGATGAACTACGAAGAAGACGAGGACGAAGAAATCGGTCAGGAGGATGCCTGGGCTGTCATCTCCGCTTACTTCGAAGAGAAAGGTCTGGTTCGCCAGCAACTCGACTCCTTCGACGAGTTCATCCAGAACACCATGCAGGAAATCGTCGATGAGTCCGCTGACATTGAGATCCGCCCCGAGTCTCAGCACAACCCGGGCCACCAGTCGGACTTCGCTGAGGTCCGTCCGTTTGTTTTCTAATCGGAATTTTCTTTCCATTTTTCTCTGGAAACAAACAAACAACAAAAGGAGTTTTAGGGTTTCTGAGTGAAATTTTGATCTTTTCCTGAGACTAATTTTCCTGTGGAAGCGAACCGGAGTGGTAAGGGTTTGTTTTTAGGCAACGGAGAGCTTAGAATTTTGGTTAGAATTCAAGTTTAACCTCATCGTTTCGTTCACACTAGGGGTTTTTGCCTCCATACGGGATAGCCTTGGAACTTGTAAAGGCGAAAATGATAATTCAAATTAGAATTAAAGATTTTCGTGCAAAATAATTGGTCATGAGTGAGTCTCTTATGGACAAATACAGATTCTTAGAAACTTTTTTGAAGGAATGAATGAACCATATTTTATCATTCAAGAAACCATATGTAGCATTTAAAAGTCCTGGTGAAAGATAATTATGTTGTGTGAAAATGTGGTTTTTGCCTTAGGATCATGCCTATCCTTGAACCGTTGAGGTCGGCTTTACTATTCACACACGCAGCAACAAGGTCATGGGGTTGTTTAGCATGCCTTTTCTGGTTCACCACTAGTTTTTCACAAATATCCCTAGGCTCTTGTTTTACACGAATGAAAATCGCACTTAGAAAAAAAATTATGGAGTAAGGCTACACATTATTTAGTATTTAAATTGAAGCTTGGGTTAAATCATCAAGCTTCCTAGTTTAGGTTTTGGGATAATACATATTTCTATATTCACCACTACAATTTATTTCTTGAGTAATCTAAGGGGAAGTACTTTTTGGAATGCATATATTTTATCTGTTTACATCTGTGGAGGTTAGCTTGTGAAATTTGGGAGAAATTTGAAGCCTGTTTTATTGGCCTTAGGGAACTGTGTCCTTATACTAAACCTATATTTTCTATTATATAAACCTTGATTGGAAATTTTTTGTTGGAACAAATGGAGCCTAGGTGCTTAAAATTGCATAGTTTCTTTAGATGGTTTGTTTCTAGGGTTTGCGTAATGTTATCCTGACTGAGTGATAAGTTGAGGAAATTTTAAATTTTGTAACACTGTGTTTGGCAATGCCGTTGCTGTGGTGTAGTGGTTATCACGTTAGTCTTACACACTAAGATCCCCAGTTCGATCCTGGGCAGCAACAATTTATCTAATATATATAAAAAAAAAACATTATGTTTGGCTGGTGAAAAAATATGGGAATTGGAACAATAGTTTAAATTTTAAATCTTAATATGGTTATTTCTGGTGCAGTTATGTTGATTTTATGTATTATGTTGTTTTGGACTTCAAAGAATGGATGAATTGTTACAATAGTATTAGATATGGTTCAGTGGAGGGTTTTTGTTCTGTTGGGCTTGAATGATGAGATACTTAAGAGTCAATTTTAATTTCTTCTCGTTCCCCTCATCTTCAACCAATGAAATTAGTTTTGAGTAGGAATAGAAGAATTATTTGTGGCTTTATTCCTGGTTTTTATGCTGCTTTTGTTCATTTTTCCTGTGCAGACTATCTACAAGATTAGCTTTGGTCAGATATACTTGAGTAAGCCTATGATGACTGAGTCTGATGGGGAAACTGCGACCTTGTTTCCAAAGGCTGCAAGGTTGAGAAATCTAACATATTCAGCCCCATTGTACGTGGATGTCTCAAAAAGAGTTATAAAGAAAGGGCATGATGGTGAAGAAGTAACTGAGACTCAGGATTTCACCAAAGTTTTTATTGGGAAGGTATGTTATTTGAACTCTTTATTGGATGAATAGTTGAATCAACTCTGCAAATTGACCACTGTGTTGTTGTGTATTTTTATGTGTCAATAGGTTCCAATAATGCTCCGGTCAAGTTATTGCACATTGTTCCAGAATTCAGAAAAAGATTTAACTGAGCTTGGGGAGTGTCCATATGATCAAGGTGGGTATTTTATTATAAACGGGAGTGAAAAGGTTTTAATCGCTCAGGAGAAGATGAGCACCAACCATGTCTATGTGTTCAAGAAGAGACAGCCCAACAAGTATGCCTTTGTGGCAGAAGTTCGGTCTATGGCAGAATCTCAAAACAGACCACCTAGTACCATGTTTGTGCGGATGCTCTCTCGAACTAGTGCCAAAGGGGTAAGGGGATTATATATGGCATTTGGATTGCTTTTTCTTGGAAAGTTGGACTATTCAGTTTATCTTTTTCCTCTATTGAGTTCGTTTATAGTATTGATGTGTGTTCTTTCATGTGTATCCATGTCTACTGATACAGGGATCTTCAGGGCAGTACATTCGTGCCACACTTCCATATATTCGAACTGAGATTCCCATTATTATTGTATTTCGGGCTTTGGGTTTTGTTGCTGACAAAGACATACTAGAGCATATATGTTATGACTTCTCTGATACTCAAATGATGGAGTTGCTTCGTCCCTCCCTGGAAGAAGCATTTGTGATTCAAAACCAACAGGTACTTTATTGCTATAAAGTTCCTTCCTCATCCTCCCCCCAACACACACACACACACACACACAAAAAGAATTTTTTTTTTTAACTTTTTATTTTTATTTTTATTTTTTATGTTATATATGATTGACTGTTAATTGGAGTGAGACATTATTTCATGTGATTTTACCATAATTTTTGTGAGGGAGAGCATGGGTCCTTACTTTGTGGTAGTTTAGGTCCCTCTTCAGTTTTTGGTAGTTGTGCAATAAACAAACAATTCAGCTTTTCCAATGTGAGCAACTTATATTTTTAACATTCCACTAAAGTGATTTTTTCCAACAATTTGCCAATGACCTTTGGTTCAAATGGAATTTCTGGAGTTTCCAACGGAGACGTCTAGGGTTCAAATCCTCCTCCCCCACTTACAATGTGTCCCAAAAAAAACAAAAATTTTTAGAATGGTTTATATGGTTGGATTATTATTATTTTTTTTTTTGGGGGGGGGGGGGGACTTTTCAGAGTTTGTTAATGGCTGCATGCATGTTACTTAGTTTCTACCAATGGACATGATGCTCAGCTTTTTTTTAGTTCTGAAGTCTGCTGTTGAGCTTTAGTTAAATGGTCATGTTGTTCTCTCATTTGCTGCAGGTTGCACTAGATTATATTGGAAAACGAGGAGCAACTGTTGGTGTAACTAGGGAAAAGAGGATCAAGTATGTATTATCTAGATAAATTTACTTGGCCATTGGGATGCTTTGAGTAAAGTTTTAGCATCATATTCTGTGCATCCTCACAGGTATGCCAAAGAAATTCTTCAAAAGGAAATGCTTCCTCATGTTGGTGTCGGAGAATTTTGTGAGACAAAGAAAGCTTACTATTTTGGGTAAACTTTGCTCTCTGTTAGATGTGCATTTGAATCATGGTGGTGATATGTGTGCTTAACATATTGCTGCTTCTACCAGATATATTATTCACCGGCTTCTTCTGTGTGCACTTGGTCGGAGGGCAGAAGATGACAGGGATCACTATGGCAACAAGAGGCTGGACCTTGCTGGTCCCTTACTTGGAGGCTTATTTAGAATGGTTAGTTTTGTGTGGAAAATTTGGAGGTTATTGGAATTTGAGCGATACACATTATTGAATTTATATATATTTTATTTATTTATTTATTTTTTTCATGATTGCAGCTATTCAGAAAATTAACTAGGGACGTGAGAGGTTATGTGCAGAAGGTTCCTTACATAAACCCTGATATTATTTAGTTAAGTTACTATACTCTTTGTGGGGCTTGTACCTATGTGTTTCAAATGCATGGCACAGTGTGTAGATAATGGAAAGGATGTTAACCTCCAATTCGCCATCAAAGCAAAGACCATCACCAGTGGTCTCAAATACTCACTTGCCACTGGAAACTGGGGGCAAGCAAATGCTGCTGGTACAAGAGCTGGAGTTTCACAGGTTTAAGTCTAATTATTTTTATACTTGTGTGTATATACTTTGCTCTCTCACTTTCTGCTAATTTGCAGCTTAAAAATGCATGTTTTCTACTGTAAATGACTATTTGCCTTTCATTTGTTCTTTGTATTTACAGGTGTTGAATCGCTTGACATATGCCTCCACCTTATCACATCTGAGAAGACTAAATTCTCCCATAGGACGTGAAGGTAAACCTAAGTTTGCATGATTTAGCTGATTCTGTCTTTTGAATTCTTGACCTTGCAGAGATTGGTCATTGATGCAGTATGGCAATAATGTCATCTGCCATATAAATTATTCCTAGAACCACTGCGCTACTATTTTGCCTGTTTGCTATTTTCTTCTTTATTTTCCTTTAATCGATGTATAATTTACCAGGGAAATTGGCCAAACCCCGGCAGTTGCATAATTCACAATGGGGAATGATGTGTCCAGCTGAAACACCTGAAGGACAAGTGAGTATCTTTTTTTGGATTTCTGTGTACTTTACTACAGAAAAGTGGAAACTTGTCTAATTTTCTCCCTGTGGTACCTATGGCTGTTATTTCTCTGTTACACAAGGCATGTGGACTGGTAAAGAATCTTGCACTGATGGTGTATATAACCGTTGGATCAGCAGCATATCCTATTTTGGAATTTTTGGAAGAATGGGGTACAGAAAATTTTGAGGTGCGTACTTTTGGTTCTGTGCGAGTGGGTGATGATTTTCTATTTACTTTTCTAGTTGACATTTTAAGTTCATTGCAGGAAATTTCTCCTGCGGTTATTCCGCAAGCTACCAAAATTTTTGTCAACGGTTGCTGGGTTGGTATTCATCGGGATCCTGATATGCTGGTGAAAACATTAAGACGGCTGAGGCGAAGGGTCGGTATATCCTTAAATAATGTTCCGTGTCATTAAATCATTCCCGCTTGAGTGAAAACTGGTCGGTGCCTTTGATGCACTGTACATTTTCCTTGTCCTTTCTTTCTTCACCTATAGATAAGCTCCCTTTCTTAGGACTTGTCTCTTCAGTTTGACTTGTGTGCACTGGTGCCTTTTCCTTCCCAATGTTGTGCAGTGATATTTGTGTTCATGTCATACTAAAGCATTCTAGTATTGAAGCAAAACAATATGCAAACAAGAGTAGACCTGATCTCATGAGCAGTTTTCAACAATAAAATCAAAATTCAGCACTTAAAATCCAATTGTAGACTTGTGAATGATTTTTACTGAAGTTATACCAATACCTTTGTCAGTAGTTATAACCACTTTCTTTATACCTTTGATTTTTGGTAAATGTGTTCTTTTTTTTTTTTTTTCCTTGTTCTTCCCTTCCAGTTTTTCTTGATCATTGTAATTTTGGTTCTTGATTTCTGTCCCCACAGTACATCCCCAATGTACTCGGTTGGCTATTTTTTATTAATAATATTTTCATTAATTATCAAAAAATAAAATTGCATACAACCCTTTTTTTGTTGACAAATTTTAACTTCTAAACAAAGAAGCTTAAACAAGGAAACTAGGGGAATTCATGAGATGGGCTGCCCACGGAAGAGCATGACCACATTGCTTTATACCATTAGGTCATTTTGCAGATTTATGCTGCTTAAAGACGTCATAGTATAATTTTTATTTGATTCATATAACATTTGCTTGATTAATACACCCATAATTCTTAATCAGCTATGAATATGTATGATTGTGTGCTGAGAAGAAGGTTATGCATATGAATGCTATGCCATGCATGGAATCCTGACAAGTCCTTACATATGCAGGTTGATGTTAATACTGAAGTTGGGGTTGTTAGAGATATCCGCTTGAAAGAACTGCGGATATATACTGATTATGGCCGTTGCAGTCGTCCACTATTCATTGTGGAGAAGCAAAGGCTTCTCATAAAGAAGAAGGATATCCATGCATTGCAGCAGAGGGTGAGCCAATTAAAATTTTCATATGCCTTTCTTTCAACTAAATGTATTTTTTAGCATTAACATGAATGTAATTATTCTATTTTTCAGGAAAACCCTGAGGATGGTGGTTGGCATGATCTTGTTGCAAAGGGATTCATAGAGTATATCGACACAGAAGAAGAAGAGACCACCATGATTTCCATGACCATACCTGTAAGATAATTTTGGTTAGGAGAAACCAATTTTTATGTAATGTGCCACTATCTTGTAAAGAGACATGAAGAGCTCATAAATATTTAACTGCAAAAAACTTGTACCAGGAACTTATACAAGCGAGACTCTCTGAGGATGCTTATTCTGGTACTTACACCCATTGTGAAATTCACCCTTCATTGATTTTGGGTGTTTGTGCTTCAATTATACCATTTCCAGATCATAATCAGGTACATTTGTTATGGTGGTGTGGAGTATGTGGACTTTATTTGATCATGATATATTTTCTATTTCTTCTTACTAATTTGTTGCTGGTGCAGTCCCCACGTAATACGTATCAATCAGCTATGGGTAAGCAAGCCATGGGTATTTACGTCACCAACTACCAATTTCGAATGGTATGCTTTGGTTCTCAATCTTTGTTATTATTGATTTTTCAAACTTTTTATAGTGTACCTTGGATCACTGTGGGTTCATATTCTCTTTACACAGGATACATTAGCTTATGTTCTATATTATCCTCAAAAGCCACTTGTAACCACACGAGCCATGGAGCATCTCCACTTCAGGCAGCTTCCTGCTGGCATTGTAAATATCTAACTTTGTTTAGCTTGATGTGTTTTTTACTCACTTTGGTAATGTTTCGTATGACAATTTCTGCCTATAATTCTGCTTCAGAATGCCATTGTTGCTATTGCCTGCTATTCTGGTTATAACCAGGAAGATTCTGTCATTATGAACCAGTCATCTATAGACCGCGGATTCTTTCGGTCCCTATTTTTCCGTTCATATCGGTAAGCATATATTGCTGACACCTTTTTGAATATATAGTCTATTTTGTGCTTGTTTATTATTTTCCTTGGGGTAGCGCATTGTTAATTCCCTGCCCTTTTATAGGGATGAGGAAAAGAAGATGGGAACTCTTGTCAAAGAGGATTTTGGGCGCCCAGACCGTTCTAATACCATGGTGAAATTGAGTTTGAGATAGTTTTATGTCCTTTGCTGCTCAATTGAATGTTTGGCATTTAACTTGGTTTGTGTTTTACAGGGTATGCGGCATGGCTCTTATGATAAATTGGATGATGATGGTCTTGCCCCTCCTGTAAGTATATGCCAGCTTGTGTTGTTACCATGTTTCCTGCTAGTGCATAAGTTTTTATTTTGTTCTCTGAAAGTAACCTACTATTGTTTATTAGGGTACAAGAGTTTCAGGTGAGGATGTGATCATTGGAAAGACAACTCCTCTTTCTCAGGACGAAGCTCAGGGACAAGCTTCACGTTATTCACGCCGTGATCATAGCATAAGCCTGCGCCACAGTGAAACTGGAATCGTGGATCAAGTAAGCTTTATTCGATTTTAACATCACTGCTGTCTTTAGAATTGAGTTTCTGTTGTGTTTGTCCATTTAGTTGATTGATCAAGATATTTTTTGAAATACTTAAAATTGTGTCACACAGGTTGCCTTTGTAATTTAAATGTGAACCTTTTATGGAATTTGACTGTTGTTTGCCCAACTATTTATTTATTTATATTTCTTGGTAGGTTCTATTGACAACAAATGCAGATGGGCTAAGGTTTGTAAAAGTAAGGGTGAGATCTGTTCGAATACCTCAAATAGGGGATAAATTTAGCAGTCGGCATGGGCAAAAAGGAACAGTGGGCATGACATATACTCAAGAAGACATGCCATGGACCATGGAAGGGATCACCCCTGATATCATTGTTAATCCGCATGCCATTCCTTCACGTATGACAATTGGTCAACTGATTGAGTGTATCATGGGCAAGGTTGCAGCTCACATGGGAAAGGAAGGAGATGCTACTCCTTTCACAGATGTGACTGTAAGTTTATTCTCTCTTTAAAACCGTACGTTCTTAAAAATTGTCATGGAAGTAGATGTTACTTCTTTTACAGACTTCGAATGATGTTATGGAAATTTGGTTATAAGTAATTGTCGTCTCTTTAGTTTTTAAAGTATCATTTATCAAATTTTTGGAATTGGGTTATGAAGTAATTTGTTTAGTATTACAGTGATTAGCGTTTTTTGGAATTTGAAAATTTTCATCTTCTCTTCTTGTATTCATTGTAGGTGGACAATATCAGCAAAGCTCTTCACAAATGTGGCTATCAAATGCGTGGCTTTGAGACCATGTATAATGGTCACACAGGCCGACGTCTACCTGCTATGATATTCCTTGGCCCCACTTACTACCAAAGACTGAAGCACATGGTTGATGACAAGATCCATTCACGTGGGCGTGGGCCTGTGCAGATACTGACAAGGCAACCGGCTGAGGGGCGGTCCCGTGATGGAGGTCTTCGGTTTGGAGAAATGGAACGAGATTGCATGATTGCCCATGGTGCTGCTCACTTTCTCAAAGAGAGGTTGTTTGACCAAAGTGATGCATATCGGGTCCACGTTTGTGAACGATGTGGGTTGATAGCTATAGCAAATTTGAAGAAGAATTCTTTTGAGTGTAGAGGTTGCAAGAACAAAACTGACATTGTTCAGGTAAATATTTTCATCAACTGAGAGAAAGGGAGGGGGGGGGGGGGTGTTTGGGGGGAGAGTTAAAATTCTTGCTATCACACACACCACAAGTACATGAAACACGCTGATCTCATTGTGTTCAAAAGATAATGTTTTTCCTTGTATATGCAGGTTCACATTCCTTATGCTTGTAAGCTGCTCTTCCAAGAGCTTATGGCCATGGCTATAGCACCAAGAATGCTCACAAAGGAAGTCAAACCAATCAAAGACAATAAGAAAAAGGGAGCCTGATATACCATGTCAAGAAAAAGTTATTGGATTTATTTTTCTTTTGCAGTTTCGCAGGTAATTTGTGAAATATTTATTGGTATAGAGAAGTTGATGTTTTGGGACCAAAGGTGCAGCAAATCATTTCTTTATTCTCAGTGAGCGAGAGCCTCTATCCAGAAGAGACGCTGCTGCGTTGTTACATTTCAAATCATTAAAATTTACAACACATCCTGACATGGCCTATCAAGTAGCCAGTTGCCATGCAGCTGGAAGAATCAAAGAGGAATTGAGCCCTTAAGTGAACAAATCTGCCATCTGGGAGAACTGCTTTTCCTCTCTGCTGCTTTCATCTTGGATCCTCCATATCCTCATTGTAAGAACATTGTTGCGTATGCATCAATGTCTGGTGTTTGTTGGGATCAGCTGCATTACTTTTTTAATTTACCCTCTTTGCCTTCCACTGTAGGAGAGAGGTTTTTGTAATGTGATGGTAATTAATTGGTTTTTGCCTTCTCCATTGTGAGAGAGAGAGAGAGAGAGAGAGGATACTGAATCAAAAAGTATTTATTCGTAAAACTATTGTAGCAGCTACTGGATTCCCTGTGCTATACATGTTTTAATATTTAACCTTTGTAATGGCATATAATTGAGTGGTGCAAAGTTGTGGCTTTTAACTTATCCATGCCATCATCTTTGTTCTGTTGCTGGACTTGATGAACTCCTTTTTTTAGGTTGCTTTGCAGAAAAAGTTTCTCCAGTAACCGGCCTTGGAGTTTTGAGAACTGACCCAGTCTACTATTCCCTACCATCCTGCACAAAAATGATACTGGTGTTCTAGATTTTCCAGAGTTTTTGCCCTGTGGAAATGCTCTTTAATAGAACTCTAGCTCAGCTGAATTGAGATCAGGTGTAATATGGTAGTGCACTTGATTAGGGATGGCAATTTAGATCCAACCTGCGGATACTCGGTCCGGCCCGATCTTAATGGGCCGGATTTTACTCGGCCCAATAAAGAATAGGATTGGGTATGGGTTTTTTTTTTTAAAATCCAAAGCGGGTTCGGATTTTATAAAAAATTTGGTCCGATACTTGGCCCGAAACCCAACCCAGATATAACCCCGGTCATATATATATATATATATATATAGTTATAACCCTAAAATTTTTGTCTCACCTTACCGTCGCCGTAGCCCACCGTTGGTCCCTTTCGCTGTCGTCCCAAGCTCACTCACTCACAATCTCACCGCTGGCCCAACTGCCCAACCTCTCACAGTTGCCGTAGCTCTCACTGCTGGTCCCTCTCGTTGTTGTCCCAAGCTCTCGCCGCCGGTCTCTGTCTGTTCTGTTCTCTACTTTTCTTCAATTTTTTTTTTTTGATATTGATGTACTCGGTCTGTTTTGTTCTATAGCTAAATCAAACATCTTTGTGTATATATATAAATGATAAAAGAAGAGTTGAATGTAGTTGTAGGGGATTTGTGTTTTTGTGGTTGTTTTGAATGGTGGGTGTGATTTGTGTTTTTGTTCAAGTTTGTTCCTCTTTGGATTAGCTGGTTTTGCTTAGAAGCTGGAAAGCTTAGTGAAAGAAATGGAATATGTACATTTTGAAGCTCAAGGTTTTCCCATTTTGTTTACTTCAGAGTTTCAGTAAATGGATCTACTTTATATGTGAGGTTCATAGTCTTGAAATTTGGATTTCGTTTTTCTTGTTACAGTCTCAAGCCAAAGTATTTGAGAGGGGTTTTGTGAGCCTCTTTGCATTTCAATTATTATTATTATTAATTTTTTTTTTCGGTTGGGCCATGATTTGGGCTGCAGATTAGGCCCAAATTTGGCTGGGCTAAACGGGGCCTGGCGGGGCGGGTCTGGGCCTAGGGAAAAAAACCCGTTTAGTAAACGGGTTGAGTCTGGGCCGCAGTCTTGGCCCGCGGGTCGGGTTCGGGTACGGAAAAACTCGGCTCGAACCTGACCCGTTGCCATTCCTACACTTGATGCAATTACTATGAATGGTTGAGATTGATAATTGCAAAAAACAACTTTGAATTTCAACTATTGCTTAAAAAAAGTTAATTAAAGTAAAAAGGGAAAGTTAAAAGAGTGATAAGTGAAAAAATTTGTGAGAGAAAGTATGTGAATTGTATCCGGTGCAATACTCTAGGTATTGCTTTGGATCCTAATCCAGCTCGGCTGGTCATGACCAAGAAACCATAGGTTTTAGTAGGAATGACGCTAGTGAGATCAAGCTAAGGTAAGGAACTTGGTGTTGCAGGTGCTCCACTCCATTGAACTTTTAGTTGATCGTATATGTCAATTTTTTTTTTTTAAGATAGAAATTCTACTCTATCATAATCTAAGTGTATATGTGTGTGAAGTTCCCTCTTAGAGACTTGAACTCTGACCCTTGCCCCCCACACCCCAAAAGTATTTATACTTGTAGA
The DNA here is from genome assembly GCA_032727855.1 of Quercus ilex subsp. ballota. Taxonomy (NCBI): domain Eukaryota; kingdom Viridiplantae; phylum Streptophyta; class Magnoliopsida; order Fagales; family Fagaceae; genus Quercus; species Quercus ilex. The sequence goes on along the minus strand of CM064912.1, from coordinate 46,156,055 downwards.
GTGACCATTGCACTAAGAGTGTGCGGTGGTGAATATGTCAATAAATTGTGAATATGTTTTCTAGTAATAAAGGCCCAAGTTTCCTTCAAAGTTTAATTCCAATATAAGCCTCACGCCTTCGTGCCTCATTTATAAAACCAAATAGTTTTCTGCACATTCAGTAAAACCTCCAATTACTAAGGATTTAGAATAGGGCCCCTTTAGGGGGCTTGGACATGAATATAAATGTATGAGATCGTAAGAATTATAAGTCTTTGCAGTTAAGAAAGAGAATGTAAAAGAGGGACGGATTTTCTCTCACTTTTGGCATAGCAAGCCTCAATGGGAAGGCCACATTTAGCATGCTATTAGTTGGCTAACTTGACTTTATCTTATAGTATACTGGTGGTGATTTTTGTTTTTAATTTTTAATATATTTTTTTATCCTACCTAAAAATTCCAACCCACTACTTGAATGGAAATTTGGAATTAAAAGGGTAGCTGACCCATTCTTGATGTTGGATTTGTTAGTGACAGGCTCAAGCCGAGGTTGCTTTCACTAAAAATAAATTTATATGGAGTTTATATGTGATATGCAATTATGTAGAACATGGTAGTTTTTTTCCCCTTTTTCCAAAATTAAAATAAAAAATTCTGGACAACCTTAGCTAGAGTTTATATGTGATATGCAATTATGTAGAACATAGTAGTTTTTTTTTCCCCTTTTTTCCAAAATTAAAATAAAAAATTCTGGATAACCTTTGCTAGAAATAACTATGTAACATAGTACGAGCTTTTTTTAAAAAAAAAAAAAAAAGAGAAAGAAAAAAGTCATGAATTCCATTAAGCAACATAAAACAAAGTTACATAATCTCATTGTGAACCACCAAAGCCAAGCTCTAATTGTGGTCCAACTTTGAGCGCTCTCATTGGGCGAAAATCGGTAACTAACCATAATTTTCTAACTATATAGTTAGTAGTTCCGGTTTCCAAACTATATTATTTACTAGCATCTCGAGTCTAAAAGACTCGATTTTGGCCTATAAATCGAGTCTCAGATACTCGATTTCCATGATCTGATGTAGCATTTTTTTCCTACCTGGAAATCTAGTCTCTAAGGCTCGATTTATAAACCAAAAAAATTCAAAATTTTTTTAAGTCCAAGTCTCTCATACAAGCCGAAATACCCAAAAAAAATTTAAGCCCAGTACAATCAAATCAGAGGGAGAAAGAATCCCCAATCCCAGTACAATCAGAAAAAAACAATCACATTCTAACCCAAGCGTACACCACTCTCCACCCTAGCGACGCCTTGATTTCGTTTAAAGCTTTCACTGCAGCCAAAAAACAACACAGAGAGAGAGAGAGATTGAGATTCGGATCTGATCGGAGCCTGGGTCACGCGCTGCCTGGGCGCGGCCTGGGTCTTGCGCTGGTTTTTTTTTTTTTTCTCTGGGTTCTTCTCTGATGTTCTGGGTTATATAAGGGTTATAAATCGAATCTTAGAGACTCGATTTTTATGTGGTCACTACATGGAAAAGTATGCCACATTGGACGTGATTAGACCATAGAAATCGAGTATCTGAGACTCGATTTATAGGCCAAAATCGAGTCTATTAGACTCGAGATGCTAGTAAATAATATAGTTTGGGAACCGGAACTACTAACTATATAGTTGAAAAATTATGGTTAGTTACCCATTTTCGCCCTCTCATTGCCTACATATTCTTTTCCTTTTGGAATGATTAATGGAGTGACAATACTGGCTGAACCTTCAGGATGAAACGGGGTATTGGTTTGAGACTTGTAAAAAAAATGAGTCAACATGTATCCAATCTCCTGTATTGTTATAGTTTTGCCGTTTTGGTCAACTTCATAGAACTAAAATTGGTTGTGGTTCTGACACTAGAGTGTCCCAAGTTTCAGCAAGTCCAATTTGATGCGAAGTCTAGCCCATATGTTTTTCTTGAAGTCCAGAAGTGCAGCTCATTATTCTGAATGCTTTTCCCTCCAAAAATATCATTAATGAGTTATAGTTTCCAAAATGAAGTCAAATAGTCTTTAATTAGCAATTCCTAAGGAATTATCAAACTTTATATTTTAATTCTTCTAGGCAGACAAGTCTTTTATTGTGTTTCTAGTTCCAAAGAGTCAAGTTTGATTTTGATCTTGCAAATTGGCCCATTTGGTACATGTGTTTAAACACATGTTTTTAGTTTTTAAACAACATTACACATATTTTCACACACTTTTTCACTAATACGTATTTTCAAAAAATACAAATAACGTTACTAGAGTCTAGAATAACGTTACCGAACGGCCTTATGTTTTAATTATTATTTTTATTCTCCCATGCTCAGAGGATTGTTCTAAGCTTTATATAAGCCTTTTGGCTGGTGTGCGGATGGAGTGATTAGTGGCATAAGAGTTGTCTATGTGGCTATGAGGGTGGAGTCATTTGAGAGGGGCATAAAACTCTCAAATGAGAATGAGAAATTGGGTAAAAGTTATTGGGTTTTTGTAATTTGTTTTGCTAGGATTTGTAATTGATTTGTTGTTATTGTTTTTGCTTAGATCGGATTTATGATTTGTCCAAATATTTTTCTTATTATTCGGATATGTGTTTTTTTCTTTTTTCTTTTTTAAAGAATTTTCTTGTTATCCATTTTTGAAATTTCATGGATCAGCTTGTAAATTCTTTGGGAGAAGGGGAGCCAAGTTTTACATTTTAGAGCCAAAAGTAATATATATATATATATATATATATATATATATATATATTTTTTTTTGTGTTAATATGTATATTAGTTGATTTTTTTTCATGGCCCCTCTCAGCCCTAAGCTAGTTCCATTACTGAAACATAGGAATATTTTTCTCTTTTCTTACCTAAACATGTACATACTTTTTTTTTGTTTGTGATAACAAACATGTACATACTTGATATCATAGTGGAAACAATTTATCTAGTTTTTTGCTAAAAATGTGCTAAAGTACCTTTGAAATTTTTTGAAAAAGTGAGAAATGAAGGAAAAAGTGAGTTTGTAAAAGTTAATGCCTAAGCCCTAGTTTACGAGGAGGGAATAGAATGGAATAGAAAGGAATGAAGAGAATAATTTTAGAATATTCTTTCATTCTCTTGTTTGGGAGTTTTAATGGCGAAAATGGAAAGTCCATTCTATTGTTTGGGAGTTTAAGCAGGAGGGAATATAATGGGTATGAATGAATACTTATTCCTCTCTATTCTCTTAAAATCTTAAATTTTCATTCCGCTCAAAATTGGAAGGAATAAAATTAGATTTAATGATTTTTTATTATTATTAAAACTCCCAAAATATCTTTATATATTCAACCTTTTATTTTAAAATAAAAGTCTAATAGTAATATTGTTATAAAATAATTCATACATTTTCCTTTATGTTACTCCCAAACATGATTATTTACATTACATTAATTTGCATGCTTTTATTTTAAAACATCCAAACAAGGTTACTTAATTCCATTCTATTCATTCCTTTTCCCTTACTTATATACATTTTATTCCATTCCATTCCCTTATGAACTCCCAAACGAAGCTTAAACCGTAAACCCTAGACAGGTGTTTCACCTATCCTTTCCCTTATCCGTTTCTTTTTTTTAATCTTCTTGTCATTGCAACCAAACATGAGCTGGTATACCCTGTACCCGGCATATATGCCGGGTGCCGGGTACAAGATATAAAAATCGACCAAACATAGGGAAAGGTAGGGTATAAATAGCAATTCAGTCAAATAGAAGTTAGAATTTCATCCGTGGAGTCAAAACGGGGCATTGGGAGTTAGGTACAAATGTTTCAGTAAGGTTGTAACTCCCACGAATACACACAGAAAGAGAGAGAGAGAGATCTGAATGGGGAGCAAAGAAATGGAGGAAGAAGAAGACGAAGGACCACCACCAGGTTGGCAGTCAATCCCTCTCCCTTCTTCACAGCCACCAGCACCAGCACCAGCAGCTCCATCTCCTTCTGGTGAGTCTCTTCCCATGCTTTTCAGTGACCCTATCACAATTCTTTCAATGCTTCTGTGATATTTCATTCATTACCAGCTTCAATGAGTTTTTTTTTTTTTTTTTTTACACTTTTTGAAGGTTACCCACTTGGTGATTGATTCACTTAATCTTGCTTTGTCTATCAATTGCCTTCTGCTTTTATAATTTTTTGCTAATCTAAAACAAACAATCAGCTGGGTCATCACCAACACTTAGATACGTGAATTCATATACGGCTGGTTGGTAGGCAGTCTTATCCTAATTCTTTGGATTCTCAAACTCGAACCCGCCACACATAAATGATCAATGAATATCTGGGTCTAAAGTAAAAATTGGATCTTGCAACTTGCGGACACTAGTTATAAGGCTCTCTAGCTTTCAAAGGGGTATCTTTTATTTATGTTTTGGATGTGTGATCCCTAATTGTCTTCTTAGTTAATGGTGTGGCTTATTGGGAATTGTGTAAGTTCTCTGGCCTGAGCTTAGAAAAATGGATTTTGTTTGTAGTTGTCATCGTCCTTAGGATAAGACTGGGTGTTGGTATCAGAAACTGAACTATGATTGATTTGAAGGAATAAGTGTCTTTCTGGTGATTTCTTTTTTTGAAGAGGTATCAGAAAATTGTTAGTTCTTGCTCTAATATCAAGAACAGTTGATTGTCTCTGTTTGCCATTGGTTTAAGTATATTAGACTTAATGATATCAGGTTTCATTAGAAACTTTGTAATTCAATTATGTAATCCTAAAAAGGTGGATTTGAAGAACCATATCGACTTATTTTGAGCTGCTTGATTGTTTGAATATCTGATAAATAGTATGAAATTCTTTGTTGGCATAAGAATTCAACCTATTTTAGTAGGAACAAAGAAAAAAGAATAAGCTTCATTGGAGGGCACTCGCCTGAAAATTTGGTTCAAAATTAAATCTTGATAGTTTTGTTGATTGGTTTGGATGAAAGGAAGCCAGTGCTTGCTTATGGAAGTTTCTTGTAGGAAGACCTATAACTGCTTAGGCTTTATAACTCTGATAAATATTCTTTTGTGGCAGGCATACTAAGTCAGCCATGTAACAAGCCAATGAGCAAATGCCATGTAATTCAATTTTATACTCCTTTGTCAAAGTTAGTCCCACCAACATCCTGCATGGTATTCACTCATTGGCTTGTTACGTAGCTAACTTTGTATGCCTGTTACCAGAGATACTTGCTCCTATAAATCCGTCATGCCGCTATTGCCGTAGTGTGAGCAATGTCATTGAAAGAAAGTTCTTTGCTTGCTTGCTTTAGGAGAAAAGATCAGTACAAAGTGGTAATAAGCTGAAGTTAAAGGAAGAAATCAGAAGTATTTTTATGCTTCTTTCAAATTCTGTAGGGCCTTTTACATGTATTTGACAGTTTTGATTTGATGACTCACCTTTGTCTAATAGGAAGCTTGTTGAAGAGGGCATGAGGGTAATATGTATTGAATGTTGATCACCTCCTCTTGTTTTGGAGTGTTGAATTCTAATATGGTTTTCCACTGGAATATTCACTTGTAAGGGAAAATTTCTTTTGATAGGTGAGTTTGGCCCAAGCAGAAGGGGAAGGGTGAAGGGGAGCAAAAAAATTATCTTCTAAAAAGTTTCATGGTATTATTTATTCTTGTTTTCCCAGTTAAGATGGGTTCAACTTGGAATTTCTCCTAGAGAATTTAAACTTGAACTCATGTATTGAATCACATCAAATTGAATGCCAATGGGCTCTAGCTCAACTAGCACCTCCCTCCCTTGCAAGTGCGAGGTCGAGGGTGAAGTTGTGGGTTTAAGACTCACTGTGTGCATAACTAATTAAAAAAAAAATGTTAACCTAAAAATGATAATGATTAGTGATAAACAAAGCTGCCACGGTGGGGCAGTTTTCACTTTTCAGATGATGACATTATTAAAATATTTGGTTATTCATCAAAAATGTTTTCGGATGATTACAGCAGGAAGGAATTAGGATAGATGAATGTTTATTGCTTTGGAACCATTTCCTTGACCTAGAAATCCATTAGGACTTTGATGAATCGATGTTTTCCATACTGGTGCTCTCTTGAATTTTATTAGTAAATTAATTTCTTAAAGGTCTTTGCAACTGGTGAACTATGTTTTCTGATGCAGAAATGGCTCAAATGGTTTGTGGTACTTGCCGTAACCTGCTTAAGTATCCTCGAGGGGCAAGACATGTTCATTGCTCGTGCTGTCACACAGGCAATTTTGTATTAGAAGGTTCCTCCTCTCTTTTCTTGTACTTAAACAAATGCGTTTTCCCCCTAGATATTAGCAGTTAAGCTTTTCCTACTGTTCTGTTGTTTTTATCAAAAAAGGTTAAAGGTTTCTCTAGCTTTTCATACTGTTCTGTTGTTTTTATCAAAAAAGGTTAATGGTTTCTCTATTATATTTTATATTTCAAATATGAAGGATCAAACTTTTGGAAATTATGAGTTGTTGACAGCTCTGTATTAGAAGTTGATTTTCTTGCAGATAATTCAATAATTCTACTGTGAGCTAGCTTTTTGGGAATTTCATAGATAGACCCACATTGGATTTTGGATATAACCTCCTAACTTAGGTGAAACAACCCCACATTACTTGTCTAGCAATATTGACATGGTGTGACATCAAATTCACTTAGTGGGGCAAGGCTTTGACTACGTTGATCATGTGGAATACCTCTCTTTGCCTCCCTATCACAAAACATGCACATGCATATCCTCATTGTGGATATATTGGATATGTAGTATGGAGTCAAAGTTGAAAAGCACAGAAGGCACTAACCCAATTAAGGCTAGGCAGCAAATTATATTATGTAGTTTTTATACATTAGAACTTAAATCATAGCATTGAAATATTATCGAGTTTTTTGATGTGTTGCATGAAGAAATTACGTGTCTTAATTTATTTCAAAATAGGCTCAACATGGTTTAGTCTCTATTAATTATTCTAAATTGTACATTCAAATTCTTGTCTCTGCCTTTAGGTAAATAGATAATTAGTCCCAGACCTTGGTTTTGTGATCATCTTCTAACCAAGGTGAAAGAAATTGTGAACCTTGATTCTTTAATCTTTAGATATGTGGTGCAGCACAGATAATTGTGGACCTAAGGCCATTGAGTTCAACATTTGACACAAAATTTCAGATTATTATGACAAGTAAATCTTTTTGTCACTTACATGTGTGCTTATGCATCAGAGTGTCAAGTCTGTTCTTGTCTAAATGTCTAGTTTTGCCTTTTCATAGAACCAATGTTCAATTTAGGTTCAGATAATCTTTTCTTTTGCATTGTGTTCTGTACTGTCATAATGGCAAGGCCTTTTTTTAAAAACTTGATCCTTGTTTCTCAGCTCATGAGGTTGGACTAGTTAAATGTGGCAGCTGTGAAGTATTGCTGATGTATCAACATGGAGCATCATCAGTGAAGTGTTCCTCTTGCTGTTTTGTGACCGAAATTGGAGTATGTGAACTACATTCTCTCTACTATACAGAAGCCTACATGTTTTAAATCTATTATTTCTCATTACCTTTATTACTATAATTGCAATTCCTTTGCAAGCATTAATTTCTAACGGTGGCTGACATACCACATTTATACACCAATTGATCAATGCCCATAATGCCAAGTAAATTCTGTGGAAATAAAGTTGGTGAAATGTAGAGTTTGTTTGTTAAATGTGAACATGCCGACCAGGATTTGGCTTAGTTTTCTAATTATGTGACTTTGATAATTAGATAGTTACAACAATGGGGAGGGGGGGATTCGAACCTTGGTTCTCCTAATAAAAGAGAGCAGGCTATGCCACTGAGTTACAAGGCTCTTGGCCTAATTATTTGACTTTAAGACAAGTTTCCTTCTCTTATATTCCTGATAAAAAAATACACATTTGAATGTATAGACACTTTAAAAATTGATATTACAAAGATATAAGAGTATGTATACTGGCATGTATGATGTGAACTATTTGGAGGAAAAGGAACCTACAAAATTTTGATGGAAAGGAACACTATTCAACTCACATATGAGCTGTTGGGTTCTCTTTTTGAGAGGCAGCATGTCTATTCATCAATGAACTTCTTTTTCTTACTGATTAAAGAAAAGAAAAATTGATATTACAAAGACATAGGAGTTCTGTATTAAAAACTTTGTCCTGGCTGAAACAACAAAGATTTCTTTATGGAAATAAAGAAGTAAAAGGTAAAAAAGGATGCTTTTGAAGGGAAAAAAATGATTATGATGTCCTTGGACAATTATATCATCTCATCAACTAATTCTATTTAGATGTTATTGTAGAAACTGACTTCGTAAGATCATATTGTAATTGTTTGTGATTTATACGTGTTATTTGCTTGGGAGGTCATTCTGGAAACTGATTTTGTTAACTGTTTCTTTGTAGGAGCACAATAGGCGACCTCCATGGTCTGTACAGCAAGGGCAACCACCACAGCCTCCCAACCCTGTTCACTAAATACCTATTCCTATTAGGCACATTAGCTAGGGAGTTTGTTCATTAACTTCAGCATTTTTGTTAATTTCCATCCTTAATAATGCAGATAAAAATAATTTTGCCCCCATCTTTTATAATTATTTGTATAGAAATACTGAGTTGTGAATACTTGTTGCTCTGATAAATTTATGACATTTTCAACGTGAGTTTGTATATTGTTGCTATTTTGTTAATCTTCTTTTCAAAAGGAGAGGAAACTGCTAAACAACACGGCTCTGTGCTAAAACACCCTAAAACCACAAAAAATGTCTTTACCGTTATAATATCACTTGATAATGGATTTAATGCAGAGAGATATAAATAAAAAATAAAATGAAAAGACCCATAAGTGTATGCACAGATGCAAAATAGGTCCATTATATTGTACGGTCATGGGTTCATTAACTTGTTAAGACATTTAGCGGATGAAAAACTAATTGGGAAAATAGTGGATTCACAACTTCGCATACCCACCCATCACAATTTGAGGTGGCTATTCTTCACAAAAATCATATGAAATATGTTAGGCGTAATTGCTATTTTAATTCTTATATTTTGGTGGAAATTAATTTGGTCTATATTATTTTTAATTTGTGGTAATCTGATCCTTATCGTTAACTCAAGAAAATGACTATAAGGTAAAAATAAAAAGAACAAAATTAACTTTTACAAAAAATATAAGAATCAAATTAACTATGATCTTAGAATATAAAGACCAAAATGGTATTCTTGTGAATATTATAATATGCTAATAGTATTTCTTATTAAAAAAAAAAAAAAAACTAAAAATACCAACAAATACTAGATGAAGAAACCAAAATTTCTCTCAAAGTAATAGTAATATTTTACATCGAATGAAAATTACAAGGAGGAGGTATTTTTTCCAAACGGATTTGAAAGGTAATAAATCCTCCATCCCAATAAATATGCATGGTTTACACATTATTCTTAGGTTAAAATAAACTTGGTCGTTGCACACAATTAAACACAAATAGCAAAATTTGCAGTGAAATCTTGCTCTTATTCTTAGATAATTAAACAGAGGAGGAGGAGGAGGAGGAGGGGATGAGGAAATCGACGACGACCTCACTCTCCACAAAATCCTTAAACTTGTGTTTCAACTTCCCCAATTCCTCATTCGAATCCTCCAACTCTGTGTGTCCAGGAAAAACCGCCAGATAAGCTAAGGAGTACCCTCTGCTTCTCTCTGGAGAAAAGTTCTCTCCATAACTCAACTCACTAATTTGTTTTTGCTGCCCCAACAACAAACCATCCTTCGTTTCTTTTAAAACCCCAAGCATCTCCCATTTTTTGCCCTCTTCTTCTTCCTTTAGTTTGAAGAAGCTGACTCGAATTGCGGACCCCGGTTTGGGTTTGGGTGTGACCGCCAGACGAAGATCGGGGGCGACCCAATCGAAGGCCATGATGTCTTCGACTATGGGCAGGCCGTGATCTTTGACGGCGCTGTCGTGGCGGGGGTGGATAGTGTAGGCTTTGAGGTCTTGCTTGGAGTTGTAGCGGCTGTGGAGGATGTGAGTGAAGTTGAGCGAAGTGGCGGAGGAGGAGGTGGTAGTAGTAGTAGTAGTTTGGATTAATGGGGCGGCGGTGAGCTGGGCCACCTGGTCCAGGGAGGACAAGCCGTTGAGAGCGTCGAGCCACGCCTTCACCTTCGATGGTTCGGCCTCGTCTTTCACCTTGAACAGGACGATGTGTTCGATGGCCTCGGACTCGGACTGGGACTGCGATGCCATCATTCAGTATCAGTTGACTTGAGAACTGGAGATTTCAGACTTGTCGAGCTAGAGAGGGTGTATGGAGTATGGAGGGACCCAGGGAGTGGTTGATGACCATGCTTTTTTTTTTTTTTTTTTTTTTGTTGAGAAAGATGACCATGTTGATACTTATTTTTTTCACCTATTTTTTTCTTCTAATTATTTTTGTACCTACTCTACCGTGTGTCCCGGACACAAGTGTGTAAAAATATCATTTTTTTTTAATTAATTTTTTTCAATTTGTTTCACTGACTTTTAAGTTCAAAGTATTAATAGTCTTCTGTTGTCAAGTGGATTGTAATTAAACTAGGAGTTATGCTAACGAGTGCTCTTAGGGTATTAGATAACAATTTAATTAAAGAAAGTTTTTATGAAAAAAGAAAAAAAATTAATGTTTTGACAGTTTTTTTCATTTTCCATAAAAGTAATGTCAAAATTTTTCTAAAATGAATTGCTAATCAATGCGTAAAGGGCACTCGTTAGCATTTCCCATAAACTAGTTAATATATTTTAATATTTGTAAGGAGGAAATTTAGTTAGAAAATTGGTTGTAGTTTAAATCTACAATTTTACTTAATATTTTTTTTTTATTGGAGGTGAGTTTTGACAAATCTATCATTGAATTATATTTTCTTCTTATATCTTTCATACTTGCAATTTAGAAAATTAAAAATCAATAGTTATGATATCAATAAATTATTTAAATTGTAAGTTTTTATAGTTTAAAATTATGAATAAAATATAAACTTATAAATCATATGGTAAATAATATCTGATTAACACAAAATTTAACATGTACATTAAGAGCATAAAGAATATGCGATTCAACGATTAGATTTTCAAATATGTAGTAATATTTATTTTATTGAATAAAGTTGTAACTAAACTTTGTCCTGTTTTTAATGAGCCATCTAAGATTTAAATTATTGTCGATTATTAATTATAAAAAAAGCAAAAGTTAACGGATTTTAAAAATATTTTAAAAAACTTTTAATTAAAAAAATAATTTTTTTTATAGTTTTTATATTCTAATAAAAGCCATATCAAAACTTTACTAAAATAGTCTATTAATAATGTTCAAAATATTTTTACTGAGAATATAAAAAATATTCTAGCCTCCAAAAGGAACAAGGAAGATTAGAATATTTTTGCATAGTTTATAATTATGGTTAAATGAATGACACCCTAATTAGTAAGAATTAAAGTCGAACACAAATTAAATTATTTAAGTTGTAAGACAATTTAACTAAAAACAATCGATTTCAAAATGAAAAGTGGGTATAAGTATATTGGTAATATTTCTTTAAATATTAAGATTAAATAGATATAACAAAATAATCCAGGATTAATGAAATTGAAATCTTGACACATTTCACGTGGCTATGGCTATGGCTATGTGCTGGGACCATGGTACAGCTAGAGTTATCCCTTCATTTCACAACCTGGTCCAAGCCTAGAAGAGAGTGGTACAAGTTTAATTATGATGCAGCCATAGGGAGTAGCTAGCTTCTCTATCAGTAGTAGCAAGAGATTGGAGAGGGGCGGTGGTTTTAGCCAGCTCTAATAAAAAGGTCTTTATACCACAACCATTAACCATCCCCCCTCTCTAAGTTGCAGCTAAAGCTTTATTGTGGTCCCAGTTACCTATGGAGAATGAAATTCTTAGGCTAATTATTAATATAATTATCAGTCTGCAGTCTGCACCTACAGATACATCCAAACCAATACTTAAAATATGGCAACTTGTGATTAAGTGGTAATTATTGAAAGTGACAATAAGATGTGTATGGATGCAATTTCCCAATAGGCAGAAGATAGGCCAAGGAGGTATTTAGATGGCCTCAATTTCCCAAAGCTTTGAAGACAGCTCTTTTTGGTGGGTTAATTAGAACTTAGAAGAGTCGCAAATAATGCAGCTTATGTTGGTGTAATAGACCCGTGTTGGTGTAGAGCCTTCGGTTTTTGTTGATGCGGTAAGTACGTATAGTGCCACTGCCTACTGTTTCTGTTTCCAGTAACTAAGCACTGAGCCAAGCTGGGGCTAAACCTCAAAACTATAACGGGCACTCTGATGGATTTAATGGACATTATACGGCCCACTCTATATGAAATACGAAAATTGGTCTTTTTTTTTATATATAATTTTTTATTAGTTTGTTTTTCCTATTTGGCCGAAATTGGACTTTCCAAATATTTTTTTTTATTGAAAAAATTGGTCTTCCTATTTGATTGCACTATAACAAGACAAGAGGCTCACGGGAGAGGTCTTTTTTCGTTTTTCTTTTTTTAATTGGTAGCCTAGAAAATTATAATGTCTAATTTGAAACCCATAATTTATAAGATTATATGTATTTGTAACTTATAAAATTATATGATTTAAAATATAATTTTAACTAAAAGTAGTATTATCACTAGATCTCCCTCTCTCTCTCTCTTTTTTCCTTTTAAAAAAAATATTAATTAGTGAAATCTCTTTTCATCAAATAAGATATCTGATGTTTGAACTCCGTCTTCATTAAAAACCAATTAGTGCTTTGACCTGATAATAAAAACCAATTATTATGAAGTGAATAGCATGAGTTTAAATTATATTACATTTATAAAATAAAATAAGATAGAGAAACAGAGCAGTAAAGAAGTGAAGAAGTAGTTGTACTAGGAGGTTCACCAAACCGCTCAAATCTCACAATCACGTTCAAACCGACCAAAATTGCTCGCAAATAGAGTAACTACACCGCACTCATGTATATTTATTTATTTATTTTATATTTTATATATTTTTAAATAATTTAATATTATATGAAATAAGTGGCCGGCCCAATGTTAGTGTACCCTCTCACTCTCATTAAGCATGAACAGTAGTGTATATGCATTGTTACAGACCTTATGGTTCTTGCTTGTTAAACATTTTTGTGTTACAGATTATATTTGTTTAACATGTATAACTGTGCATGGTTTACAGGCAAGGATTATTCTTTTGTTTTGCATATATTTATGATACTTTTATTTACTGTCAATTTGTCATGATTTTTTTTTTTTTTTTTGGTTATACATTTGTGTTACTTTTTTTTGCTCTACACAGGTTACATATTTTTTTAAACTTACTGTTATATTGTCGTCATTGTTATTAATAGTGAACTAGTAATTTGGCCATGACATCTTAAAAAATATATGGGGTGTTTGGTAAGGTATTTTAAATAACGATTTTTTTTGTGTTTAAACAACATAACACGTATTTCTACACACTTTCACCTACACGTATTTCCAAAAAATACTGTGTGGGTCCTTTTTTTTGGATGGTACCCAGACCCAATTAGAAACAAGGATCCTGAGCCTTTTACTTGTTGTTTGGTGGACTGGGCTTGGTTCACTGCAACTAAATGCGGCCGATTACACGAAACAAGTAAAATAATTATTCATAATATTCACAATGTGAAAGAGATTGAAATAGAATATTTAAGGCTTATCTTTTATTGTGTAAACATTTAAAAGAGTTTTTTCACTTGGTACCCCGGACGTACTAGGACTGTAATCCCAGAATGCTGATTCTCTGAACTATACGATCTTTCTCCATGCTTATTATGCAATGGAGTTTTGTCCTTTCCCTTTACCTCTATAGGTCCTGCATAATGACACACTATACAATACATATATCTTCAAATAATTGTTAGTTTCTTAAATTAGGATATACATTTTAATACATATACATATATGTAAATAAATTTCATGAAAATGAGTCAACCACGAGAATTCTGGCACCAATTCTCACAAACTTAGTGCATTTGCACAAGACTTGTGGGATTTGAAACTCAAGTCCAAGTGGCTTTGTTTGGACATTGCCTTCCAAGATAGTTAGGTGAGGAGGATTTTATGGGAGAGAGTGAAATCTGATGTGTGCATGTTTTGACATATGTTTCTTTGGAGGCTAAGTGATATTTTGAATGATCTCAAGGATATGTGACAAATTCCTTCACCTTAGCTCTCTTATTTTATTTCTTTATTTCTCTTCCTTGTTGGGCTATTAAAGCTCTAATTTGAACCCTTTGAACTCTCCTTTTTTCTCTCCATCTGAATCCCTCTATCTTCCTCATTTTTCTGCTATGTCTTAGTGTTCCTTTTATAGTGGACATGGTCTGGTACCCTGGGCGAGGACGTCCCTAGTCTACTGGGTAAAACTATGTCCTCTGGAACTTGAAAAAGTGTATTGGGTAGAGGTCTAGCTTAATTAGGCAATTATAACTCAAAATGGGTATTTGGCTTTAGTTACAAATGGAAGATTCCTTCTTGGAAAGTCAAAGGAGTGGGTGGGCTGCTCAATGTACTAATGACAATTTTAGTTGAAAATGAGAATTGAGATGAAATTGTGGGGAGGTGTCATGCACATGGGGAAACTGAGTTTTCCATTGGTTCATGCATTCCAAGCAAATATATAAACCAAGGGAAACCTTTGGGATCTTCCTTTCACCAGAAATTACTCCCCTACCGACCAAACCATTTCTCCCTTACTATCCACTCGGGATCCCACGGGCTTGGACCATAGGTTACAAAGATAATACCTGTTTTTGCTAGATTTTTAATGGCTTTTTTGCTGGAAATCTGAACATACACATTGACTTTCCCATATGTCAACCAAGGTCCTCTTCTCAAGGATTCAAAAGGACACATCAAGGTCCTAGGGTCTTGATGCTCTTCTTGCTGCATATCCTCTAACCGAGATCCTTGTTGCATGTCCTTTGGCCTGACCGAGATCCTCTTTTTTTTTTTCTTTATTATTATTATTATTATTATTATTATTATTATTTCCTTCTTTTTTCCTTCTTTTTGGGACTTTGGGCCTTCATGGTCCTTCTTAACTTCATGATTTTGGCATTCTTTTGTTAAGACTCATGGTCTTTCCTTACTTTTCATGGAATAGGCTTTCCTGGAAAATTTCAGTCCCCAACAAATACAAACAACATTACTAGAACAACATTACCAAACGCTCCCTATACTAACCCAAAACCGACCAAACTACACCTTGTACACCACACGGCATCGCAAATATGATCGCAAAATTTAGGTGTGGTGTGGTGATAGTTTTTTCCAAACTACACCGCAAAGTGTGGTGCTAAAATAACTCAAAACCGCACTGCGAACACCCCTAAGATCTTGATCGATAACATGGCAACAATCGGCAACGTGGTGGTAAATGGCAGACAATAGTGACTTCTTATTGGCTTATTTTTTTTTTTCCTTTTTTTGTACCGGCCTTTTTTTTATTGGTATGTCCTGAACATTCCGGCATTTAGAGCAGTACGATTCAGTGGGATTTCTGTACTGGATGAATAACCGATAAGATAAATATGCCTTATTGGCCTGAACAGTATATATAGTATCGACTCCACTAATGTATTTAGAATGGTCCTTAAGCGATATTAAATACAAATATTCATTAGGCGTCCAGGAAGTTATCTTAAAGGGCGATACGTCGATTGTGATCCAAGCACTCAAACAGAGGACTGCTAGGTATAACAATTTGATTGATGATATACTTGCCCAGGCTTGCTTCCCATCTATCTTTCTTTGATTTCTGTTATGTTAAGCGTAATTGTAATAAGGTAGCTGATGCTTTGGCAAAAAAAGCTAAAACGGGTCCGCCTGGGCCTCTGATTATAGGACTAGCTGGTAGGAACAGTTGTAAAACATGCCTGCCTGAGCCTCTGATTGTAATCTGTAACCCTTTTTCTTTTTATGAAATAATATAAAGTCTCTTTTTTTTTTGTTGAATTTTCTGTCTCAAGCTTTTATCTTTCTGCAATATTTGTTTGGTAGTTCTTTCTTTTTTTGCATCACCACCGATCTTCTGTAGAATATCTATTTAGAACAGTCGCCTGTTTCGCCGGCCGGTGCACTAATCCTTCCCACAGACGGCGCCAATTGTAGGGTCTGCTTTTGCGGCCCAGGACCCAAAGGATATGGGTCAAAAGCCCAACGAACCCCGCAATGAATTTGTAGAGAGTGGTTCGAAGGTCTAGGCGCTGGCCGGCGTTTCACGAGGCGTGAACGCCGTTCTCTTTTTATTGAAGAAATACTTGGAGCATCTTTACAGTTGGGGGATGCTCCTCGGCCCACGACCGAGGAGGCTTTCTTCCCTTTTTGTTTCGCCTCCCTCCCAGGAGGGATTTCTTTACATTATATACTCTTTACCTAACCAATTCTAGCCCTACACGTGTTGGGTGATTTGGACAATATTCAGATGCTTGTCCCATCAGCCGCCTTCTCAGTCTCTTTGAGAGTCACGGCATCCAAGGTGACGTTGGTGCAGGGTCCTTTCATCATTAATGCGGCCAGGGCAGTAGTCAGGTACATTTAATGTGGAGGCGACTGCTTGTCACGAGCTTGTCCCTTGAGTTCTCGGACGTCTGACGATGGGGTCATCCTCGGACTTAGGGTGCTTCCTTGGCCCAGGCCTTCGGCCCAGGAACGAAGTGGGCTGGGCCATAGGATTCTTTGGCCCCACAATATTAATTATTAAAAATATGTTATGGTAAAATTATTGGGAAAATACCTCTCTTTAAAAATTGATTTTGAAACCACAATTTAAACATTAGAATTTTAAATTTTGCACGGAAATTGTGTTTTGAAAACACAACTTTAGTGTAAGCACATTTTACACTGAAATTGTTAATTGTGTTTTGAAAACATAATTTCAATTAAAATTTGAAATTTTAATACCTAAATAACACTATTTTGAAAGTAATAATATTTTTCAAAATAATTTCCCACAACACTATTTTTAATAAGTATATATAATGAAATAATATTATTTTTCCCAGATAAAATCCATATCTACCAAGTGCCAAATCATAATGCAAGCAGTAGTTATGAAATCTGTTTTGAATTAATATGCCAAATCAAGTTTCTAAAGGTAAGATAAATAAACCTCTTGGACTATTTAACCTTAATTAGAAAGAAGAATATCGTGATGGGTCACCTACTTTTCATGGTTTGGTACAATGATCAACTAAGTTTTTTAGGAGTTAAAATTATGAAATTTGACCACTAAATCTTAGCATAAAAACTTCACAAGCCTGCCATTGGGCTTAGAGATCTGTGGCAGTAGGTTCTATCTCTCGACTAATTCTTAGGTACTCTTGGAGTACGAAGAATGATACTTCATCCTCTCACATTTATGATGGAGTCCGCTCATTAAATTCATAGTGGAGTCCACCATGAATGTGAGAGGAGGGAACACTATTTTACTATACTCCGGAACTACCTAAGAATTTTTCCTCTCTCTCTCTCTCTCTCTCAAAAAATAATAATAATAATAATAATAATAATGACCAACGAAATGAAAGAAATGAAGGTCTAGTTGAGGAGAGGTTATAACATTTTACGTCATCCTGCATGGTCTGTTTAATAAGAAAACAAAGAAAGGTCAAGAGTACCACTCTGTTTAGGTGTAACCGCTTTGCGATGAGCACTTGAACAATCGTCTCTGCCAATCTAACCACACTTGGAAACCACGCAAAAGAGCTGAGCAACAAAATGACCCGTTACTATCAGACACTTTTCTTCAAGTTCAACTAAACCTTGGTCCTCTTATTAAAGATAGTATTAGAAAAGTTAAAGACTCCGTCAAACAAAATGGTTTTCAAGAAGCTGGTGTGCTTTATCTATAATCATCTTATTGGTAATGGTGATCATCTAAGAGCGCAACCAACGTTCTGGGATGCTCCTTCACTTCTTCACAAGGTGAGCCTGGATGAGGTTGAGGTTGAGGTCGAGGTTGAGGGTGAGGTGTGTTGCGTGTGTCTGTCAAGATTAAAGAAGGGACAGGAGGAAATGCGTACTCTTCCTTGCCTGCATGAGTTTCACAAGATTTGTGTTGATAGGTGGTTCAATCATGTGTGCCGGAAAACCTGCCCGATATGTCGGTTTTCCATGGAAGGAGAGGACAAGTTTCATACACAGCAAGTCCTCACTGATGAGATGGTCATATGGTTTTCTTCTTTTCATGTAGCTGGTTTCTAATAAGCTGTAAATCGCAGTTTCATACTCTTCGGCCAGGATGTCACCAGCTATATATAGACTGGCCGTGATCTTTGACGGCGCTGGCGTGGAGAGAGTCGGCGATGAGGATTGAGGCTGAGGTGCTAGCTAGTGTGTGGGGTTTCAGCTTCTGGATAGTAACCCAGGGACCAGGGAGTGGTTGATGATGATGCTTGATACTGCTGCATTGTGCCTTTCTTTCTTTCTTTTTTTCCAATTTCACTAACTTTTTGAAGTGTTAATATCAAGAGTTTTATTGGTGTTTCTAATGAAAACATTCATGATTTAAATCTTCTAACTCCAATTATAGATTTTATATTTTCCTTCAAAAAAACAAAAAAATAGAAACAAACAATGAAACAATTTATCTACTTCTAGAACTTCTTTTGAAAGTTTGTAAGTTAATAAGAAGCAATCTATCATCTTTTCTTGAGTATGAAAGGTACTATTTAATTGATATAACAGATAATCCAGGAATGAAATTGAACTCTTGACACATTCCAAAAACCATATGAGTTGAAATCGACTAAGTAAACAAATATTTTGAAGTTGTTTATCGAGTTAAGTCCCTACTGTTTATAATTAAATTGGTTTGTTTGAACTTGGAAGTCTTAAAGAATTAGGCTGGTTTGTTTGAAGATGCTTCCAGACTTTCCACTCAAAGTAAAAGACGTGGATGTTTCAGCTAGATGTTCCAGTGAATTGTATGTTCGTTCTAACTTCTAAGTTAGTCACCTATGGTTCATTTCACGTACCTATGACGTCATAGTGTGTGTGATACGCCCACAAATTTTAGTTAATTATTATTATTTTTGTAGTATTTATTTATTCCAGATATCATAAAAGGGAAAAAAGGAAGTAATAATATTAATAAAATCAATAAGCAATTGAAACCAATCAAATCTCCACTAATTGAGAGTAATGCATTTGTTAATTGTTTTTTAATGCGTATCATGATATATATCATCCTAGTGTGCAATGCATAAGGAGCGTTTGCAACCACCTAAGGTGCGAAAACTAAAAGGTAAATTAATTAGAATAATTTATTATGGGAGAGCAACTGAGGAAGTTGAAGAGTTGAGAGAAAGGAAACCAAGGAATTAACTTGTGGTGTGATTATTCATTGCTGGGAACACATTGAAGAAGGGATACCCCGTAAAATATAAATAAATAAAAACACCAGTACCATCAAAGCTAAAAGGGAAAAAAAGTTTAACGGTGATCATAGCATGTCGACTACCTTAATAAAATCAATGGCAAATAATCTTCACCTGTAAAAGTATTATATGCTAGTTTGATATGTCCATATATACATTGTGATTTACATGTATAAACATGATAATAAGTTGTGTCTCTTCTACTTACTTTGGATTTTGTGAGTCAATAACATGCTTGGATGTGTAGATTCTGAACGAGATCTCATTCTACATAGTTACCCATTTGATGAATCAATGATTATATATACTATTAGTTTGACTTCACATGAGTAAATGTGTATATATGCAATATATTTGTGAATTGTAACATGTGTTGATAATTCTTAATGATTTATGAATTCAAGCATGTTATTGTGTCTGTTCATATGAATCTTGCTACAATTTGTATGTTCTATGATTTTTTTTCCCTCTCTCAATGTGTGTAGATTTACATTTATTTTGAAGTAACAAGTAAGAAAATTTTACATGTAAAACATTTTCAAATGTTTGGTATGACAAGTAAAATTTCTGAAACAAATCACCAAAACCAATGGTTTAGCCACCGTAGCTAGAGGTCTGATGACTGAATTGCCAGAACTAGCAACCAACGACCACCGTTGGAGCAATGTATCCGATGACCAGACTGCCCACATCGGTAGTCGAAACAATGTTTTCAGTGACTAAACCACCGACATTAATTGTCAAAACGGCTGCTCCAACCATTGGACCACTGGCATTGGTCATTGGAGTGATGGCTTTGGCCATTAGATTGCTAGCATCAGTCTTTGGAGTAGCAGCTCCGACTACCAAACTGGTGATCTAGCCATGAGATGGGGTGAGGGAGGGAAGCCACTTTGTGTTTTTGTAAAATGTTTTATCAAATTTTTAAAGGTAAAACGTTTTACAATATTTTATAGGCGTAAATGCACTTTTAGCCCCTACATTTTGCATTTTGATCTCTACATTTTATTTTTACCACTTTTAGTCCCAAAAACAATTAACGTCCCACATTTAAGTCCTTACCGTCAGCCAACTAATGGGGAAAGCTGATGTGGCTGACAGAGAGAACTATATATCATTTAAAAACATTAAAAATCCACCGTGGCCAAGTCTGCCTTGCCACGTGGCCTTCCCGCCCAACTTACTTCACATGTGTCCCTCACGTGACCACCACTACCATGTTAATCTCCCAAATCAGTACCAGAAAACCCAAAATCCCCCAAATCAGTACCAGAAACCCTAACAACAAAAAACATTCCTCACCTCTACCCACACAGCTATTCCTCGAAGCCCAGACTAGAATGGAAGTAAGTTGTTCAACAAGTTCCAACGTGAGGAGGAGAGCACCAATGAGGTGCTAATATAATCAAAAACCTGTCATAGTTGTGTCATGGACATCAAACAATCCTGGTAGAAGATTCTACGGTTGTCCAAACTACTGGGTAAATTGTTAGTTATTTTTAGTTAAAATTGTTGATTCAAAATGTGATGGTTCTAAGCTTATATGAATCTTCTTGGTGTAGTATTATATTTTGTGAAAAGAGCAGGCATGAATTTAAGCAAAGAGTCAAGACTTAAGAATTTAGTCGAAATGTTACATGCCTATTACATTTTCATTGTATATTGAGTTCTAGTTTGAAGTACAATGAAAAAAGCAAATACAGATACAATGGGTCAAATTTTAATTCAGTTTTGCCCTCTCCTTCAACCAAGATTTGCCATTTCAATTTGTGAAGAAGGTCTAGCGAAAGAAGTCCTATCATGTGCCATAAGGGCACTTAATAAATTAATGCTACCAAGCTTGTGTTATTATTCCCCTAAGTTTGTGTTATGTGCTTTTGAAATTAAATTAAAGAAAGAAACAAACAACTAAATTCAATATATTTGTATTTCATGCATTCTAAAATACCATCTAAAATTGCAGTTTTAAGATAATGGGATCATTTGTTCTCAGGATGATCATAAAAGCCAGTTATTATTATTTTTTTTATTATATAAAAAAGTTGCTAATTCATGAAAAGAAATTTTGGAAAGTGTACTAATAGACCACCTTGCACCCCATTTATCTACATTGTAGCCACTTGATTTAGTAAAATTAGTAGAGAATTATTGATTACTACATTAATTAATTTCAGTATTTTGTTTCAATTTGTTGCTGCATTAGTTTATGAGTTTTCATTTTCTGAGCATTATTTGCATTTCAGGTGGGGTGTAAGTGTAGGTTCTTCCAATGGCGCGATGATGAGATATGTGCTCGTGGTAAGGTGCTTATCCCACAGTTAAGGCAGATGATCATCACACTTGAGGCTAAGGTTGCAAGCTGCAAGAAGAGAGAGAAGTTTTTAGTTGTGGCTGTGGCATTGTTAGTGGTGATGTGTGTAGTTTTGTGTTTGGTTAGGTAATGTAGGTAATGTATGTAGTGTAGGGGTGAGTAAACTGTTGCTGTGTTTGAGCACCACCTGCTATGTGCAAGCAACAAGTGCTACTGCTGGTGTGTGCTACTGCCGTTGATGCTGTGTGCTACTGCTGCTGTTGCTATTGTTATCAATATTGTTAACAGGGCTGGCAGTTTAGATGTATGTAGGGTAGTGATTGTTATGGGAATTATTAGGGCAATGTTAGTTTATGTTGTGCTGGCAGTGTGTACAATTTTTGTATGAGATGTGTTTAGCCACGTATTACCTCCTGGTAATTTTGTGCTCCTACTAGTTGTTAGCAATGTAACCCACTTCCCTATGAAATGAATACACTTTTTGTGCCCGTGTAAATGTAAATTCTAATTTGAATGCATCTACCTATGGATTCCACAATGTGAATGAAATGAATACACCTATTGCAAAAAGTAACTGCATTACAAATTCATTAACTGCTGAAAATAATAGACTCAATATTAACCAGCTGGTTGTACTAATTTGAATACAAATACATTAACTGCCTCTTATTGATGTGAGTACCAGAAGTATGCCAAGATATATATGTTCAACACCTGCTATCACTGCCATCATTTACAATAACTACCTTACTGCCATAACTGCCTCACTGCTATCACTGTCAACTATACTATTGCTGTGTATTCCAAAACAGGACACAAGATTCAATATTAAACTAATCAACACAAGAAATACATCTTCAACTTATCATTGACTGTTACTCAGTGGTATGAGTATTAAAGCAGGTTCATTTTTAAACAAAACGACACCTACTATCATCACCAAAATTGCACAAAACACACTGGCATTGTTCAACTACAACACTAACAACCATAGTCAACCCAAAATACCAATTGGTACACAATCACCATAATTACACAGTTAAGCCAAAATAAGGCATTGTTCCATAGTTAACCCTATCACTATAAATACACAAAACAGTTGACATAACTACACAATACAAGTGACCCTTATCAACAAAAGGAAAAATCTACTTCTTGCTCTCTTCATTTCCTTGGACCCTGCATAGATGATTGACTCCCAGCATGTTTGATTGCTTCCATGTAGTTGGATGCATTCTTAGAAGCCTTCAGAGTCTTTGATGTGACCACCCTTTTTTTTTCTGCCTTAAGGTTGGGTTGCTGTTGTTGGAGCTGTGATGTGCATCTGACTGGTGTGGTGCATTTGGGGTAGAGCTATGCTGCTGTGTATAAGAGTGGATGAATGTGACTCTACTTGCTTCAAATGGATTGGATTGGGGCATACTGGTTTGATCTGGTGCAAACTAAGTGGCTGACCCTGTCCTGGACTGGGATGGAGCACCTGGTCTGAACTGATATGGTGCACTTGGAGTGGATGGGCTATGCATGGTGGCCTGGTGTGGTGCAAATGGTGTGGCTGAGACTATCCTGGCTTGTGATGGTGCACTTGTGGTTCTACTAGTCTACAAACAAGAAATTCACAAACAAGGTTAATAGTGAGTATTGAATAGCAACTGTTTCACCCTAACGTCACTTTATTACCTTATTATATGTGCTGGTTTTTTTTGTGGTGCCTGGTAGTGAAGAGTTTCCTCTAATCTCACCCTTGCAACTTCTCTTATTGTGCCTTAACTTACCACAGGCCTTACACTGCTTAGAGATGCCAGCTCTCTTACTTGTTGGCTCATTAGGTTCCCTTGCTCTCTTCTTCTTACGCCTACCAAGTGGTCTTCTTTTGATAGGGGGCTGAACTGGGGTCACACCACTTGGTCTCCACATATTCAGTCCATTGATTGGTGCTATGATTGGCTCATAGCATGCTCTGTATGTAGATACATGGTAATAGGGGTGAACATACTGCTCAGCATCTTGTCTGTTGTAAAATATGCAAGAGATTGCATGAGCACATGGTATGCTAGTTATGTTCCACTTCCTACGACTGCAGTGTGCTGTGGCCAAGTCAACAATGAAACTCTGCAGACCATTCTTCAGTTCAAACTGTGTTTGCCCTGCCCAGCAAGCTAACCACCTATTGGCTACCAGCTTTTCCTTGTGCAACCTTTTCATTACCTTGGCACAAATATCTGACTCTAGCCTCACACCCTTCTCTCTGTTCTCTTGGAACTTAGTCATTAGATATAGCCTGATACACTTAAGCTATAATCACATACAAGTACAATGAAACATTAGATATTAATTGCAACAACTGCCAAAAACAGTACCAAACAATCAATATAATTAACTGTAAATGACATAAATACTCATACCATGCTAATTATGGGCTTAGATCTGAATTTAAGAATCTTGCTGTTGAAGCTCTCACACATATTGTTGAGTATGGTGTCAGTCAAGCCATCCTCACTAAACATGTGTCTAGCCCATTTTGTTCTTAAGTGAGAATCCAATCACCTGTGTGCATCAGCACCAATCTCCTTCAGCTCATCCATTACCCTATCAATATCCTTTAGCTCATGCACACAACACAACACTCAATAAAGTATTTACCAACACAACACTAATCAAATTTCATTTTGCATGCACACAACACAACACTCAATAAAGTATTTACCAACACAACACTAATCAAATAATTTTTCACAACATAGCACTAACTTCAATAATTCTGTCGTACTAAAATAGACATGCATAGTTATCAAATTACACAAAAAACCCTCATACAATACTGTTAGGCTTACTTAACTCTCTTCAGCAGGGGCACATAGGGAACACAGAGAACATAGGGAACATATGGACCACAATCAAAAATAAAATACTTTTACGAAAAGTAATCAAAAACATTGTGGCCCCTACTACCAGAACCAACCAACAAGCATATTGTCAAGTTATAAATAAGGACATAGATAGAGAGAGCAAATACCTTTTCACATACAGAGTGAGAGAGAGAAAAAAAATACTACCTTCAAGTGGCAGAGATGGGTTTTAATGGTGATGGTGGCTTCAAGTGACAGAGCTGGTTGATGATGGTTGATGATGGTGGTTTCAAGTGACAGAGCTGGTTGATGATGGTGGTTTCAAAGAGAGGTTAAAAACAAAGTAGAAGAGACTGTAGAGTCTGCTAAGGACACCATTGCCTCTAACTATGAGGCAACCAAGCAAAAGTCTAAGAAAATCAAAGATAAAGTAGCTGGTAGAGGTCATGATAAGGAACTCTGAGCTAATCTAGGGATTAAAGATCAAAGATAAAGTAGCTAATTTCAAGTGACAGAGCTGATTTGGGGATTTTCAGTGTATATGCGCCATGAACAGTGGGTGGTTGACTCACGTGAGGGACACGTGCGAAGTAAGTTGGGCGGGAAGGCCACGTGGCAAGGCAGACTTGGCCATAATGGATTTTTAATGTTTTTTAGTGATTTATAGTTCTTTCTGTCAACCACATTAGCTTTCCCTGTTAGTTGGCTAATGGTAAGAACTTAAATGTGGGGCGATAATTGTTTTTGGGACTAAAAGTGGTAAAAATAAAATGTATGGACCAAAATAAAAAAAAGGTGCAAAATGTAGGGATTAAAAGTGCATTTACGCCTATTTTATAAAAGATTTTATAGTCAACAGAAAATATTTTATAAGTTTGACCACATTTTACCTATAAACAAACACCATTTTTTTTTTTTTTTTTTTGAGAAAGCTATAAACAAACACCTAAAAATAGGAAACCATTTTCCGAAAAATATTTTACATCCAAAAAATCGTAGAGTTGCCATTGTAAATCCTACCACACATTATCAAATGGCTTGGGTTCCTCACAAATTATTGTTGAAACTTGATTTTCCAAAACCCTTTTTCAAAGTTGTTATTTACCTAAAATCATTTAAAAATGCCTTGCTACCGCTTGATTTTAAATCAAATTTTCAAGTTGTTTTCAAAATAAGAGTTCTAACCCATGTATCTTTAAAATTTGTTTTCCATGAAAACATTTTTCTACCAAATCAAGGGATTTTCATTTCCAAAACTATTTTTTTCTTTTTATAAAAGCCCGTGAGAATTCGCTTTGAAAGTATTTTCCAAGAGATCCTACATAAAAAAACCCATCGCTTTTCACTTCCAGATTATTTTTCTTATAAAAACCATGAACGTTTTTCATAAAAATGATTTCTCAATAGGATTTCCTTAGTAAATATCTTTCCTAAGAACTGGAAACATTTTTTTTAAGACGCATGAGATTCACTTCCTTAGGAAAGGTACTTTTCCAAAAAGAAAATAATTCACTTTAATCTCATTTTGTTTTTTTATTAGTTCAATTTAGCCTTAAAAATATTTTTGCCCACCCTGACTTAAAATCTTGCACACTCTAATCACATATTAGCCCAGCCTAAAAACGAATAACAACACAAATCTCTCTCTCTCTCTCTCTCTCTAATCTCATTGTCATGAATTTAATCTCATCTATTTTCTTTATCTGACTATCTCGGCATCTCCGATTTTAAGAGTAAAAAGCGAGTGTTTGTGAGTTTTGAGTCTCTCCCTCTTTATTATAAACTAGTTTAGAATCTCATGCATATACACGAGCACACACACACAAGTTTCTACCAAATAAGTAACAAACTATTCATAGTATTATTAAAAAGTTAATAAATATGAATTATTTTAAGTTAGGCAAACAAATGGCATTAGAAAGAAAAATCTATCAAACTCTCTCTTCTTCTAATTTTAATATAGAATCATATATATGATTGGGTTTTTTTTATTGTTCATTTATATTGAACTCGTATTTTGTACAAAATTAACTTACTTGACACAAAAATTAGATAAAATGTGTGGCACAATCTGTGTGTTTGATATTGATTGTGTGCGTTATTTATTTATTTTTATAATGTTATTTTTGTGAATTGAGATATGTGTGAATATGTGTGTGTATAGTATAAATATAGGTGGGGTTTGGATCACGTTCACGTTTCACGTTTTGCGTTTTTTGCCTTCTTTATTTATTTTTTTTCTTTTTCTCAGTGCGTGAACAATAACATCACATGGATTCACTGTGCAGGAGACAAAATGCATTGTTCATGCACGGTTCATGGGTCCCACGGCACTATTCACACATTTAAAAATTATTTTGCTACAATGTTTTCAGTTTTCAGTTTCAGCAAAAATAAGTTGTATCCAAACGGACCTATAATATAAATTTATATAATTTAATAATTAGAAAATATAAAGGGCTAGTTAAATGTGTGTGTATTGTTATCATGCTACAATAACTTTTTGTTATAAAGTTAGTGGTCGTTAAGTATTTTTTGTTGTTGTTGAGAATACTAAGTATTTTAACACACACTTACGAGGAGAGGGGAGAAGATCTTAAAGAAACTGATAATGGTGTATATCTAAAATGACCTATTTAAGTATTTGATTGGTTAAATAGACACTTAGTGTATTATTTATGTATGAATGAGTGACTGTGTGGATTAATTTAATACAGTACCATTAGGTTGAGTTTGTCATTTAGTTTAAAATATTTTTATAAAAACAATGACAATAAATAATAACAACTGCATAAAAATAAAAATATTATATAAACTTAACAAAATAGAATGGTCGCACCTATCCACATTAACAATGGATAATGACTACTGATAATGAATTATCTTATAATGATTTCCAAATATAAAAACTCATAGAAAGAAATTATAAATTTTCATGTACTTGCATGCGCATGTGTGTGTATTTTTGTCGATAACTCAATATATTCAAATTTTTAAATTTAAATTTCTTATTGACCTCCTTGAAAAAAACAATTCCAAAGTTTTTTTATTCAAGATTTTTCCCTTCGTTATTAGATTAGTAGCACTTAGTTAATTAAAATAAAATTAGACATTAGATAACCAATCACACAAAAGATCCAATAATTTGTAGTGACTCCTGAAAAATGAAAAAAAATAAAAATAAAATAGCCAACCCACACACACATCTCCCTAATGTTTACACATGTCACAAACATTACGTTGCACATCACCAAGAAATCTTGAAAAGAGATTTTTTGAGGGTTTATGGGTATACGGCAATAATCACCCATGATACATATTTAATTTCCTAGAAATAAACTAAACATTATAATCTTACATTCCTAAAAATATTATTAAATTCCAAGTTAAACCAAATATAGAAATAATTAAATTCCTAAGCATCCAAATTGCAAGGCATTACATTTCTAGGGATTGCGACAGGAATTGTAATCTTTATTACTAGTAATAAAGTGTGTTATAATGTAATAACTAAACATATTCATTAGTTTGGTTGTGAGTTATAACATTAGAATAAAATTTAACATTTATTTTAGGAAATATCTTACTCATACAATTATATTTCCTTAAAAATTGTTATTTTTAAATTTAAGAGAGATATGTATTATTTTTTATGATTTTTTATTTTTATAATTGTTAGATGTATATGGAAAATTTGTTTATTTGGAAATATATTAAGTTTTGAGATTATTGCACTTACTAAGGAATAGTTAATACAACATTTTAAAGAGGAATAATTATTCCTCATTTTGAAGAATATATATTCATAAGGAATAACTATTCCTTGTAATAAAAACATAACCAAACTAA
This sequence comes from Quercus ilex subsp. ballota, assembly GCA_032727855.1. Taxonomy (NCBI): domain Eukaryota; kingdom Viridiplantae; phylum Streptophyta; class Magnoliopsida; order Fagales; family Fagaceae; genus Quercus; species Quercus ilex. The sequence goes on along the minus strand of CM064912.1, from coordinate 46,127,581 downwards.
AGAATAACTAAACCCTATGAATAACTATTGCATTACAGCGTCTATTACAGTCTACCAAACATGCCCTTAGATGCCATGAGTAATGTGGATTCTCCCGTACCAAATGTCACCTTAACATAGTCCCAGTCTCTTTTTGTGTCTGAAACATAGTCTCAGTCTCTTTTTGTGTCTAAATAATAATAAAACTATTTTCTATATTCCAAAACTATTCTCAATTCTTGAAAAAATAGATATTGTAGACCAAAAAAAATTCTTATATTCTAATCAAATAAAAAATATTAACGTAATCTCTCAAATTAATCTCCAGTAGCTTCTCCAAATTTTTGTACTGTTTGGAAAATGAATAGTGACATTAGCTTTTTACCTACCTACTTTTTTAAATACACTTCCAACAGATTCTCTATCTCATTTAAATATTATTTCTTCCTTCTTTTTTTATTCTTTCTTTATTCTTTTTTTAATATTTCTTTATTCTTCCTTTATTCATTCCTAACGGCTATATTTTTCAAATTCCCAACAGCTATATTTTTTAAATTTCATAACATTTTCAAATTTTGCAACAATCATATTTCTCAACTATTTTATTTATCCGATCATATTTTCAAATGATCATACATTTTCAACAATCATATTTTTCCAATGATCATACATTTTTCAATATAAATAATATTGCAATGATCATATTTTTCGATACATATAATCTTCTAATGCAAAGTTTAAATGACAATAGCATCAAATCTATTGACTACTTGCAATATAAAAAACAAATGTTCTAATACATCAAATAATAGTAGATAACAACAACTACTATCCTTAGTCAGTGGGATCACATTGCAACAACAAAAAAATGAGTGACCCTTTATATTCTAGTCAGTTTGATCACATTGCAACAAAATAAGTTTAAAGTGCTCTCCTAACTATACAAAACAAGAGCACCCCATGTCAAGCTAATTCTTTCGCTTTTCAATGATTTCCATTTGGCGTTGATGAATATATTCTTGTTGCATTGGAGGCAACGCACTTACATCCATCATCATAATCTCTTTTTCCTCCTTCATATTCTCCAATCTCAATTTTTCTATTTCCCTATTCTCTTTCAATTTTTCCATTTCCAATTCCATTTTCATTTGTGCTGCTGTAAGTTTTCTATCCTCGAGATGAATTCATGCCATCTCTTGCTCATGGTTTGCAAGACATCCTTTTTCAATAGCAGCTATTTTCATCTCATTCATTTTTCTTCTTTCTTCCATCATGACATTTAATAAGGCTTCCATATTTGAAGATGAACCTTCTTTGCTCTTTTGTTTTTTCAATCTTTCTTTCTCAGCCTTCTTGCCTGGTGCTCTCTCCAATACATTAGGAACATGTGGGATATCTTCATCCTCTAAATCTATTGGCTCTAGATTAGAAGATGAAGATGTTGTCTCAAGTCTCCCTCTTTTTGGTCTATGCTCTTGAATAGTACGCAATCATTTTGGCGAGTACTTCAAAAGATTCCAACAATGTTCATATGAAAATGTGGAACTTTGGAGTGTTTGATACATGTCTTGCCTTATTAAGCTGAAAAATTAACAAATATATTATAATTAATATCTTGAAATAGTTGAAACAAATTATCAAACTAACACAATTTTTTTTTTGTAAGATGTACCTTGTCTTCCTCGGTCATACCACTTTGATTCATTGAATCAATTTGTGACAAATACCCACAAAAATTATTGGTGCATTGTTGAATTGTTGACCACCGATTCGTTAGAGAAGTTTGAGTACGCGTAGACTCAAAGGTCTTCCACTTATGGTAGTAGTCTAAAATTCTTTTCTAATAAGTTCCTTTTTTTTGGTTAGTACTTTGCACTAAATCTTGGTTAACATTAAGAAATGCAGACACAAGAAGATTGTCTTCTTGGATGGAGAAGTTGGCACCGCATTGTGGTTTCTTAGCTATGGATTCAACCTCGAATGGAGATATTTGGCTGACTACTTAAGCTTGTGGAACACTATCTTCACCACTTATATGTGAAGATCCTATCACATATTCATTATTAGGATCTTCTAAAGAATCAGTGAAAGATATAGCTCCTAGAATATGTGGATCCATCCCTAGCAAGAAAATTAATAAAGTATACTGTAAGAAACCCCTCAGACGGGTTTCACAACCTGAAAAAAATAAAACAAACGCACTCAGGCAGATTTCACACCCTGCAGAAACCCCTTAGGCAAATCATATATTTAGCTCAAAAAGCCATAACACATGTAGAAACCAATGGTAAATTAGGTCTTGGTATCACTTATCTATTGGCTCAAGTACATAATGGTTAAGTTTTCTCTAATTGAAACTTTGGACCATTATTTCCTCAAAGTTTATTCCCTACTGTCAGTGTTTTGTAAATTGAAACTTTGGACCATTGTTCACACTAATGTCAGGTATCCACCAAGAATCAAAAATAGGGGAACAATAAATTATAGAACAAACACAAACACAAATCCAAATTCATTTCAAGATTAACCTAAATCTGAACCCATTTTGAACTCAGTTCCAAACTTGGAAATAAACAATCAACCCTATTCCCTTGAAACCCCAAAATCCAAATCAATAGCAAATAGAACACAAACCCATCATATACGGTATCTACCAAGAATCAAAAACAAGGGAACAATAAATTATAGAACAAACACAAACACAAATCCAAATTCATTTCAAGATTAACTTAAATCTGAACCCATTTTGAACTCAGTCCCAAACCTAGAAATAAACAATCAACCCTATTCCCTTGAAACCCCAAAATCCAAATCAATAGCAAACAGAATACAAACCCATCATATACGGTATCCACCAAGAATCAAAAACAAGGAAACAATAAATTATAGAACAAACACAAACACAAATCCAAATTCATTTCAAGATTAACCTCAATCTGAACCCATTTTGAACTCAGTCCCAAACCTGGAAATAAACAATCGCCCCTATTCCCTTCAAACCCCAAAATCCAAATCAATAGCAAACAAAACACAAACTCATCATATACCCAAAAACCCATTTTTCTAAACTCAAAAAATAGCCAATTAGAAATATGATTTCAAATGATTGAAGTTGGCATACCAGTTTGATTTCAGCTTTTGTGAGAGAAATCCAGAATTGTAAATCTTCTAGAGAGAGACCTGTGATCGTTTGCAGATCACCCTTTGTAGCAGAAAGAGAAAAAGAGGAGAGAATAATTGTTCACTGAGAGAATGAAAGAAAAAAAGAAGCCACAGAGAGAAAGAGAGGGAAAAAAAAAAGCAATGGAGAGAAAAAAAGAAGCAATGGCAATGGAGAGAGTGAGAGAATGAGAGGAAAAAAAAAGAAAAATGAAAAAAAGAAAAGAAAAGAAGAAGCAATGGAGAGAATAAGAGAAAAAAAGAAATCCGGAGGAGGAGAGAGAAATAATTAATATAATAAGTAGTTGGTAATATTTTAATTCAAGAAATTCAATAGCTAATGTACAGTAGCCCATCAGACTTGATGGGCTACAGTTCATAAGCCAAAAAAAAATTTGGGTATAGAGAATCTGCTAGAGTTACTTTTTTTGGTTTCATTCTCTATTATAGCTAATATTTTGCCTATACATACACTGCTGGAGATGGTCTTATATATATATACAACCCCTTTGGTTAGTTTTCAACCGCAAAAAATTCTGAGTCTAGGAACAATTAGAAGCAATTAGACGAGCGAGAAACAAGTTAGAAAGATAGATTTGCAGGAGAATATTAAGAACATGGAACGGCCTCTCTGTGCCAATGGTTGCGGCTTTTATGGATTTGTGGAGACAAAACCTGTGCTCCAAGTGCTACAAAGATTTTCAAAAGCAAGAACTCCCCAAGACGGCCAAAGAAGACAACCACAACAAGTTTTAATGAAGATGGATCTTTCACCATGCGCTAATGGTTGCAGTTTCTTTGGAATGGCAGACACAAGGAACATGTACTCGAAGTGCTACAATGACTCTCTTAAAGGAGAACTTGCAGACAAAGTTAAAGCACTGGTCTTGTTGCGAGTGCTGCAACAAGAAAGTGGGGTTGACAGGGTTTGAGTGCCGTTGTGGGAATGTGTTTTGTGGAATTCTTAGATATCCAGAAAAACATGCGTGTAATGTGGATTTCAAGGCAATTGGTAGGGATGTTTTCGTCAAACAAAATCCAGTTTGCAAGGGTCACAAGTTACAATGGAGGGTTTAGAAGAGGAACTAGATGGTTTAAGCCTTTTTGTATTATAAAAATTTGACTTGTCATCTGTTTTATTTTTATTTTTCTCATTTTTTAGTTCACTAATCAGTATTTCTTAATTTGTATTTGTTAGTACACTATCTATGATGTGACTCCCCTCATGAAGAGAAACTGAGTTCAAAAACCTCAAAAGTCTAAACCCCTCCCCTTGTGTGTCAGTGTGTGTGTGTCTCTCTATATATAATCTAAAATGGGAGAAAAGCTTGAATAGCTTCTAGATGTAATGCCTGAAGAAATAAAGGCAAAATCTTCTATGTGAAAAGTAAAAAGGACTACTATATGGATTTTATAGTAACTCCCCGATTGGGGAAGTAAAAAAGAAGAATATCGAACTATGAAGTTCAGATTTAGGGATGGATAAATTAAAAGCATCAACTAGAAGGAAGATTGGAGAGATAACAAAAATGTAAAGATGACTAAATAAAAGACTAACTGGAGGGTTTCCAACCAAACAGGCAGCAGCCACCCATTGGAAATGCAGAAGCCATAGAAGATTATTCACAGGTGTTGATTGACCTTATGCAATACATAAAACAAAACCCATATAGGATTTTATATATAGTGTACAAAGAGATAACAATAAGAAAATAATTTAAAATTCAAATCTAGAAGGACAATATTCAAGTCCTATAATTTTTTACACCCATCAAATCTCCACTAATTGAGATATAACGCAATTGTTATCAGCTGATGCATATCATCCTAGTGTGCACGAGGAATGTTGTTTAGACAGCAATATAAGCCAAACCACCAAAAGTGCGGAAGCTAAAAAGTTATAAATTAGATTAATGTAGGAGAGGAAGTTGAAGAGATGAGAGAAAGGAAACCAAGGAATTAATGTGTGATGTGATACTAGATTCATTGCTGTGCACCCATTGAAGAAGGGGTGCCTGTAAAATAAAAAGAGTGCACCAGTACAATCACAGCAAAAAAGAGAAAATAAAATTTGGCGGTGACCATAGCAGCTTGACTACCTTGATAAAATCAATGGCAAACAATCTTTCAGGTATAAAAGTAATATATACTAAATTGATATTAGAAGTGTTAACAGAATTAACAAAACCAAATTGGTAGGATTTGAGAATTTGAGGGGGAATGTACATAACCATCAAAGCAACTAACCAAACAACAGGACTTTTTAGAGTTTGCGTTTAATTCATGCATGGAAGTGGAAAGCGTAGGACTTAAAAGGATCATCTTAGAGACAGGAAATCATAGTTTGCCCAATTTCTGACATAGGCGAAAGACTTTGCAGCTGCCTATTGAAGCAATCTTCAATCGTCAGGTGGGAAATCCTCATCTGAGGCATTCCCCAGAAATGAGCCTAGAGTCTTCCTCAGAATGCTGAAAGTTTTATCATCCTGTGTTCCACAAGAGAGTGGATTAATACTATTTGTGTCAATGTGTGTGTATGGAGGAAGAGAGAGGCTCCAACAATCAGGGTCAATGCTTATAATTATGTACCTGCTTCTTCTTTTTCAATGACTCCTCCAATTGGGCAATTTTATCACCACAAGCTTTCTCTTGTTCAGTTATCATGCTCCTTTCTCTCTTCCCTGATATCAACGATATAAAATTAACAGAATCAATGTTTCTCTTTCTTGTTTGGATGAATATGGAATTATACTTTATTATATGGGGAGGAAGAGTGTTGTTGCTCACTCATTTGTTCATATCGTGTGAATAGTTTTTCTTTTTCTTCTTCAAATTTTGAAATAGTATCTGTCAAATAAAACCTGTCAATTATCAATAAAACCAACAAAAAAAATAGGTGTTTGGAAATAAATTTGTTTATTAATATCATTTGAATCAGAAAAAATGTCATTCTTCAAAGAGAAAAGACAAACTCCAGTTTTTAAAAATTAAAATTATGCTTGGCTAATTAAGAGGTGCAGGATGTATTTGAATTAAACTACTATATATTATACAGTGCTTCTGGGAATATGAGGGCAAGGTTACATCACTATATATAAGAGGATAACATACATTAGTCATGAAGCTCACGTATTATACGACAACAATTAGATGTTCTATATACAGCTGCAGTGAGGACAAGGTGTATGCAACAATAAAGCAAGAACAATCAGATTATTTTATATGTCTAAATGTTATTGATCACAGTGATGTTTAAATATTCAAGATATCAAATAAAGGAATGATGATTATTTACACTAGGTAGTGGGTAGACCTTTATATCCTGGTGATTAGAATTTTCTGCAGTATATACATCATGTTATTTTGTCTATGCTATTAAAATAAATTGAAGTCTGACGCAGCTAGTTGAATGATGCACTTTATGACAAGATGTGTAGGGCTTACCTTTTAAGGCCTGCAGATGAGAGGCTTTCTCCTTGCAAAATTTCTCATACAGTGCTTGGAACCTGGATGTCTCATTCTTCAAGCTATTTTCACACTGCAGGGATTTAATTGCAAAATTCTCAAAACCATTCTCTCACAATGCTTAATTTATAAATCCAAAAATAAGTACTAAGTTTTCATCGCTAGTCATCCGTGCTGAGCAGTTTTGCCACAGACCTCTTTTGAGCTCTTTGAAAGTGCTTTGGCAAAAATTTGTCTAACAATGGAAGGACACAAGAGACTCTCATTAGTATAGCTAATCAGAAACACTATCAAGGAACATACTAATATTAAAATATTATGACACTTTAGATGCATTTATAAGTCTACTTTACCTATCCTTTTCAAATTTTGACTTCAACTCATCAATCAATGACTTGATATCAGCGGCCACACTGTCACCAAAACACAATTAACCATCACAAAGTAATTATAGCAAAGGACTACAAAAAAATATATGAAGCAGAAAAAATGGCATAAGAAAAGCAAAAACAGTTTGTACAACTTAATATCACATTGTAAGATAAGGAGCAAAAGCAAGCTAATTAGTATTAGATTAATTAAGCAGTAAACAAAATGCCATTGACATTATGAACCGCAATAACAAAATAGATAATTGAATCTGATTTGGTTAATAAGTAATGCTAAGAACTCATCTGCATTCCTTTAGGCTGCCAGCCACCACCATGTCGCTTCACACCATTAGCCAATCCAAGAATGTCACGCACATCAATAATTACCTTGCGAAAGATGAATTTCTAAAGCGATACCTTCCTATCGACCCTTAAACTAATGATCTCTTTGAGAGTGCAAAAGATGGACTGCAGAGTTCTTTGGTAATAATTTATCGTTTCTCTTGTTGTTTCATTGAGTTTTAGACGAGTAACCATTTAGGAAATCTTTTCTTTTTTTTTTTCCTTTGATGCAGTAAGCTAATTAATGCGGTGTTCTTTTTTTTTCGTTGTTTCATTGAGTTTTCGATGAATGTGTTATTAAACACTAAGAGAGTGCTCAATCAATGAGAAAAGAATGAATGAGAATCATTCAATCTGCCTCAACTCTGCCAAGGCTATTGGATCTACCCTTAGTCAATACAAGCACTCAGGACTTCAATGAAGGGTAATGCATACATGAAATATGTTCTGATCCTTGACTATATCAATGGGTCATCTTAGTTACTATGCTACAATATATATATATATATATATATAATGTATATATAGCATCAACTCTCTTAAATTATAATAATGAATCCGTCATAGTGCTTAAAAAAGTGAATATTGACTTGTTGCCTGCATTGAAAGGTCATAATACATTTGATTTTTCTTGTCTAGTTCTAAAAAGTATGGATACAAACATGACATGATATAGCAATTCTTGAAAATTTAGGACATGACACGATAGAGATACTATAATTAATTAATTAATTAGTTAATATATATCTTTAAGTCTACTTTTTTTTTTATAGGTATATATTATGTTTATTTTAAAATTTTAAAATAATTAACAACTATCAGAATCTTTAAACACATATTTAAAACGAAAGGAATTTAAAATTAACCAAAAAAAAAAATCCTCCAAACACATTTAAGACAAGCCTATTTATTTTAAACAAAAGGAATTTAAAATAAATAACAAAATGAATATGCAAACCACAACTTCATCCTAAAATATTTTATACTTTCAGATTTCACAATTATAAAAAAATATATAAAATATATTTAAAAAAAAAAATAACAAGCAATATACTTTTATAGATGAAAATCCTTCAGGTTTTTTCAAACAGAACCACTCAGGTTTATAGAGAAACTAAATCAAAGTAAAATTTATCATTCAGATCAAGTTTTCCAAAGCAAATAAAATCTCCGATTATGAAAAAACTTGGATTATCGATGAGATTAATTCCCAAAATATATATACACACACACACACACAAATTACAGCTTCTTCTAATCAGAGTGAACAAAACGATTTGTATTACCTGGAAATAGTCTCTTCGTTCTTCTTCTGGCCGTCCTTCTGAGCCTTCTCTCGGATCTGATGCAGCGCCGACATAATGCCTTTGATATCACTGCGATTCCACCATTTTTTTTTTTTTTTTTTCAGTCTCAGATCTCAATAAAAAAAAAAAAAGCATAAAAAATATTTTCAAACAAAGAAAAAGAAGAAGAAGAAAGATCGTATTGGAGGTAACTAACTTTGAAAGGTCGAGATCGAAATCGTCCTCGACTCGGTTCCGCTTATCCGATACGGCGAACTCGGAATCGGATCTTTGGTGCTTCCTGGTGCTTTTTGCTTTGGACGCTGACATTGTGGTTTTCAGTGAAACTGAGGCTCTGAATGTGAGGGTTTTGGGGACTCAGATTGGTTTTGGAAATGCGTTGTGGACCTCTTTGAAGCAATGGGTTTGAGAAACTGAATCAAAGTGTGAAGGTTTTGCAAGGCGCTGAAGCGCGCTCAAATAGGATTTTGTTTTTAAATTCAAATTTTCGCACGCCTTTTTTTTCTTTATTTTTTTTAAGTATTTATGTAAATTTTCTGCTCAATAAATATAAAACGCTAAAATATTATTTTCATTCCAAAATTTTACACTATTTTTTTTTTTTTTTTTGTCTCTAAACTACAAAGAGTTCATTTTTTGACTCTAAAATATTGAAATAGGTATACTTTTGTCCTTAGATTTTAAAAATTGCATTTTTTTTTTCATCTTGAACTATTAAAAAAAGTTTTTTTTGTCCATATTTTTGTTTCTAAACTATTGAAAAAAAATATTTAAAAATTTTAGAAATAAAGCAATAATTATTTTAAATTTAGGGACAAAAAATAAAATTTGTACAAAGTTTACAGATGAAAAAATATGTTAGCCAATATAAAAAATACATGGACACTTCTTTTAAACAAATTGTGACATAGTGCAATGATTAGTATATAATAAAAATGATGTTAATTATAAACTCAGGTGAAAGTAATATAAACCTAATCATAACATGTTATGTTTATATATATTTTTAAATCATATATATTTTCCCAATTTTGAAATAGAAATATGCCCATATTTCTCTTGTTTATCTCAATCACTAGTTGTCAACTTTTCATGCAAGTTAAAACTCAATAAAAGGAACAAGAAAATTGAACTCTGAATATCATGGACACATTAAGAGATATTAACCAAATAAACTACAAAACTCTTGGTATTATTTAAACCACTAAGTATTTACTGTTTGTGAATATGAAAAGCTTAACAGCTTTTTTCATTTTTCATTTTCTAATTCAATAGTTGAAAATAATATAAAGTATTAGTTGAGTTACAAAACTCTTAATAATTTTTTTTTATAGATTTTTTATAATAAAAAAAAAAGTTGTAATCCCTTTTATTGTATTTTGTTTGAGCTTTTTTCTTTCATTTAACGAAAGTATTATCACCTAAAAAAAAAAAATTTTGGTAATCTCCTTGCGTAAGTGAGAATTCATCACATACGCATTGATTAAAAGCTATCATATTTGTTTCAACATATCCACTTTCAAACTCCTCATTTAAACTTACAATTCTATACGCCGTTTTTTTTTTTTTTTTTTGGGTAATCGAAAATGGGTAGACGGTAACAATCAGTGTGACTTCCCTACCTGGACGTAATCTCATACTCCCGGTCTGTGTGAGAAACTCACTTATTTTTTTGGTCAACTGTTTGGGATGAAAATGGGATATAAGGAGCACCAACACACATCTAGCTATTTGAAGTTCAAACCCAAGTCCTGAAACTTGTTGGCCTGGTATCTTACCAACTAGGCCACCCGAATATTAGTTAAAATTCTATATATCATTATCATATTGGTTATCATTAAATAAGTACTTCTATACAATACATGACTCGATATCAGTTCAAAAAAACATATACATGACTCAATAAAATCGTGTACAAAGTACAAACTCAAAAATTAGGTGAGAGCAAATAGAAAGTGGGTTACAACTTCCAACTACAAGTCTGTCGTGTTTAATGCCTCTATTTATGGAGTTTGTCCACGCAAGTCAAAAGGAGTCAAACGGTTAAATGCTTTGAACCCTCCCACTTTTGTTTCTGGCTGGATTTGGAAAGCGAAAGCTCCTCAAAAACTTATCATTTTACTTTGGTAGGGCCGGCCCCAGGCTTAGGCAAATTAGGCCATTGTCAAGGTCCCCTAATTTTTTAATTTTTTTTTAATTTTTTATATATAAATAATTTTAGGAGATATTAAAACATTTTAAATTACATCTTTTTTTCACTATTAAAAAGGTTCAAAGAATTAAGTAATGTTAAAGATAGAGATAAGAAAATTTTAAATAAATAGGTTTTACAAATAGACGTATTACTAATTACAAGTAATTCAAATAGGAAAATGTTAAAAATACTATAAATTTTACTACATAACTTTTATTTATTTAATTATTTTTATACAAAATAAAAATTATACTCTAATCTAATCTAAGTGTATATGTGTGCGAAACTCTCTTTTACAAACTTAAATCTCGGCCATTTCCCCCCACACCCCACAAGAACTTATATTTGTGGAGTGTTCATTGCACCAAGAGTGCGTGGTGGTCTCTATAACTTTTATAATTTGATATGACAATGAATATGATAGGTGGATTTCAACAAACTATTGAATACATTTTTGAATGAATATTTGTGATTGTGATATATCTTTGTAATTCTCATGCTGTAAATTTTATAATATTTCTAGTATTTTTGTAAGCCTCATGTCATTGATCACATTCATTACAATATTGGTTTGTAGTAAAATTTGTTATAACTTTAGCATTTTCTCCCCAAAAAAAATAAAAATCATATTAAAAAGTAAAAAGAATGGATTTAAAAAAAATTATATAAAATGTTAGTTAAATATTATTTAAGTGATAATATAAAGGCCCCATTTGATAGGGATGGCAATTTTTACCCGATCCGCGGGTACCCGGCCCGGCCCGACCCTAATGGGCCGGGTTTTACCCAGTCCGATTAGAAATAGGGTCGGGTATGGATTTTAAAAAAAAAACCCGAGGCGGGTCCGGGTTTTATCAAAAAACCCGGACCCGACCCGAGACCCGGCCCGATTAAAAACCCGGTATTCAAAATTACAAAAATACCCTCTGTCTCTATATATATATATTCCTATATTCTTAACCCTAATCCTCATTTCTTCCCTCTTTCTCACATCACTCTCCTGAGTCTCCTTTCCCACTCTGCTCTCCCCAACCTCTGATCTCTGTCCCCAACCTCTGATCTTTGTCACCTCCGGTCTAGCTCTTGGTGAATCTTGGCTCTGCGCAGGTTCGCCTTGAACACACCGAACCTGTAATCGTGCTCCTCTGCGCTCCCGTAGCTTTTCCCAAACCTCGCCTTGAAGCTCGAGAAGTGGTGCTTAGCGTGGAGGAGAAGATCGTCATCACCGTCCGATGATACCACTTGCTGTTGCTTGATCAAAAGATCATCGTCATCGCCGCCGTTGATTTCATCGGCGGATATGGTGGACGTGACCACAGAGAATAAGAGGAAGAGGTTGAAGATAAAAGAGCGGTCCATTGTTGTTATCTCACCGCCGTTCCAAGCATTCACCACCGTCAGTCCAAGCTCTCACCCACTCTCAATCTCATCGCCGGCCCAAGTTCTCAACGCCGATCTGTTCTCTACTTCTCTTAATTTTCTTTTTTTTTTTTTTGGTTTTAATATGAGTCTCTGAGAATATGAGATGTTTGTTTCAATTTTTTTGTTTGGTATTTTCTACTTAAACTATGGACTTCAACAGATGGGTTGTGCTACTTCTAGTTATTGTAGTTTAAAGACTTGAAATTTTGAGACTTTGTGTGTAACTTGTAATATATTGTGGAAGAAATTGTGTATTTTGTGTGTTGCTGTAAATGCTTTGCCTAAACGGAGATGGGAGACAAAAATGAATATGGGCTTCATTCAAAAAAAAATTTTGGTTGGGCCACAATTTGGGCTGCGAGCTAAACAGGGCCCGTGGGGCCCGGCAGGACGGGTCTGGGCCCTGGAAAAAAAACCCGATTAATAATCGGGCCGGGTCTGGGTTACGGGTTTAGACCCGCGGGTCAGGTCCGGGTATGTAAAAACCCGGCCCGAACCCGACCCGTTGCCATTCCTACCATTTGAAGATTTCGCCTTTGGCCTCCTAAATGCTTGGGCCGGCCCACCTTTGGTTATGCTCTTACAATAGCATTCCGATTAGAGAAGTGTTGGATTCAAGGGGTTTTACCATTGATCAATCATGCCCTCTTTGCCACAACCACATGGAAACTATCGACCATCTTCTTAGGGAATGCCAGGCCTCAGTTAGTTTTTGGAATTAGCTTGGGGTTCCTACAAAAGCCATACAATCTTTTGGCCTCTTGCTATTGGATTGGCTGCATCTTAATAGCACTTGTGACTTCACTTCGAAACACCTCCATATTCCTCGGAAAACTCTCTTCCTTTTGGGGCTACAGACCATATGGCTGAACAAAAACTCTGTGGCTCTCCAAGGAAAGCAACCCAACCCCCCTATTGCCAAAATCTGTATTGCAAAGGTTGTTGAATTTCACTTTCTCATCCAAGGAGCTGACGCACAAAACCAAAAAATTCAGCACTTCGTTTCTTGGACCAAGCCAGATCTAGAATGGTATAAACTAAACACGGATGCATGAATTTTGATATCCTCAAACTGTGCAGGTAGGGGTGGGCTTATAAGGGACTCAAATGGCTCTTGGATTAGAGGTTTTTCTAGACTTATTGGTGCCTCAAATTGCCTTCTTGCTAAGCTATGGGCTTTGAGAGATGGCATCACTATGGCCAAAAGCCTCAACATTACCAAGCTTGTTATTAATGTTGATGCTGCGGAAGTCATTTCCCTTTTCTCTAAACCAAGTTGTGATAATCGGCTAACCTAGCCTATCATGGATGATTGCAGGAACATGCTCCAAGCTTTCCAGGAATACCACATGCAGCATTGCTTCAGGGAAACTAACAAAGTTGCTGATCTTCTTGCTAAACTTGGTCGTGGCCAATCTGAACCTTTTATTAATTTCCTATGTAACGCCTCCTTTTGTTGTCATGGAGGCTCTTTCTTTTGACTGTAATGCTATTCCTCGTACCCGTTTAATTCGGGCTCGAACTGCTTATGATTAATATGATTAACCCCGTATTCTACCAAAAAAAAAAAAAAGAGTCAAAAACATGAAATTGAAAAGATTTTATCATTTTTAAATTTATGTTAAGTCTAAGGTCAACTGGAAATTAATATTGTAGGGTCACAATTTAGGGCCCAAGCCCAAAGAAGAATTGGATAATGGCCCAATGAGCCCAATATAATAAATTTGTAGAGAATGGGTTAAAGAGCTAGGCCTTAATAAAGTTAATAACAGCTAGTATAGATTTAGAAGATGATCAAGCAAGAACAAGACTCATTGGATTGAATAAATTCACTGTCCGAGGAGATAATTCGGAGTATAAATCAATATAACTGTTTATAAATATAACTTTGATTTATAACTTTGATTACTACAATGTTTCTTTTCTCTTTTTCCCCGATTCCCCTCTCATGGGAGATCTTTCACATTATATAATTCCTTTCAGACCATCTTGATCCTTCACTTGAGTGCATGTCCCATCAGACATCCTCTTTGGCTTTATGTGAGTTGTGGTAGCTGAGACTGCACTGTCTAGGGATCTTTTTCACATAAATGCGGCTAGAAAAGTTGCTGCAGTGCATTTAATGTGGTAGTAGCAGCTTTTTTTTTAGATATTTATGAGTTCCTATCGCTCTTATATGTGCATGAGGCTCATCCTTATCGTTGAAACTTCCTGGAATGTCACCTAAATTGTCGAAAGACAGATTTGATCAGTATTCATCGAATCTGAGAAGGAGTTTCTCCTCAGACTATATTCCTCCATTCCTTCCTTATGTGACTCTTGATGTTCATGAAATATATATATAATAAAGTACTCACATATCTACATATTTAGCTTTACTTTTATGTTATTTTGTGACTGATTATGTAATATCTTTGTGTTGCAGGTAATAGGGACTTTACATGCAAAGTGGGGCTAAGCCAAGCAAACTTTCATCCAGCCAGGCATGAATTCAAGAGAAGACCAACCCAATTAAATTTAAGTCCAATTGGAGCAAGGAATCAAAGGAAAATTTTTCCAAATTAGGTCCAATTCGGATTAGGATTCCAGCCTGCACATCAGTTAGTATTTTTAACATAACTTTCGGCTCAGATATCCAATCGAGATTATTCAAGTTGGGCTGGAAAGTTAACTTAAAGGGCTACAACTTTGTAGTTTACCAAGAGCCCGAATTCTGATGTTAAATGGGCCTAAATTGTCGGTTAATTGAAGCCTAAAAATCTGGGATTTTTTCCAAACGGGAATTCAACTTGTAATAGGATTCCTTGACTTATTTAAAGGCTCTTTAGGGCAAAATTCAGGGGGGCGGAGGACTGCTAGGGCTGAGGGCTGAATGTATAGAGAGCTGCGGCTACTTCTTCCATGACTGTTAGTTTTAATTAATTTTCTAGTTTAATATTTAGTATTTTATTTTTGTATTTTCTTTCAATTACCATGAGTAGCTAAATTTATAATTAAGGTTAAGGATGAAACCTGGTTAAGGATTATCAGTGTTGTTTATGTGATTTGATTTTTCCCAAAATAGTTATTTTTTAATGATTTAAATTGTTCTTGCTTCATATCAATTGACTAAGATGGATTCTAGATATGAGTTCAATCATGTTTTTCTCATGATTTAGGATTTGTCTTAATTAATTGAATGCTTGGTTTATTAATTCTTAATTATAAAATTGGATATCGTTTGTGATTTGTCTGTCAATGGATACAATTTATGATTTGATTTTTAGAATTAGATATATCTTATGATTTGTTTGGCTACGGATACAATTGATGATTTGATTTTATACTTAAGAAGCGAAGAAGAACATGCTTTTGATTTTTAAAATAAGAATTTTAATGAGGATATTTTCCATGATAGCAAGATTGATTTCTAGATTATCATGTAGTGAGTTGGGAAAAATTAATAATCATAAATATATGCTGCTATGACTTACAAGGCCGATTCCAAAACCTTAATTCCTTTCTCTAGATTGTTTATGTAAGGACTCCAAATGTGTTGGACCTGGAAAAAAGACGGGTTTCTGGCCCAACGAGCCCAACAATAAATTTCTAGAGCGTGGATATAAGAACTAGTTCTATTACACAGGGAAAGTCATAGTTACAGTTTGATAAAGGATGCTTCAAGCTAGATTTCTAGGTAACAACTCTCCTCGGCTAGTTTTTAGAAGGTACCTCCTTCAGTTTTCTTTCTCCCTTTTTCCCCCTCTCTTTCAGAAGTCCTCCTCGCCCCCCCTTCAATGTCACCTGTTTTCATGTTATATACTGTCTTTCTTTCACATTCCCATCGTACACGTGTGTAATTTCTATCTTGAGAACGCCTTTCTATCCCATCCAACACCCCCCGGACCTTTTGTTTAGTGGTCATAAAACTGCTTGGTTACTGTTCAGGTATCACCTCCACATTAATGCGGCCAAGGAGTTAGTTGGATAGCATTTAATGTGGAGGTAGCAGCTTTATGGGGTATTTGTTATCTTCCCCGGTTCTTTCTGAGGTTTATACTCTTCCTCTCATTCTAATACGACTTTGTGGGGTATCTTGAACAAAGAGATAGTTACCTCTACCTCGGACCACGGTGTCTGAGGTGAGTTCTATCCTCGGCTGCATTTTGTGTTTTGCATATATGATTTCTATTGCACCACACCTATGTAACCGTCCTCGGACAAGTAGATGTCCTCAGACTGGGCCTTTGGGCCCCAAGCCCGTTTCCCCTGATTCCCCCATCTTTTTAAATAACAGGCCCCACAATAGCCCCTCAAAATCTCACTTTTTGTTACCTTGGAAAAAAGGGAGATTTTGATATCCCTTCCTCACATTATTTACGGGTTTCTTCAGCCTTAAGAGTGTCTTTTTGTCTGCCCAAGGCACGTATCTGACGTTTCAGCGTCAGGGGCAGGCTCCCATTAAATGACGACAGCTCCCTTGTCCCCCACGTCAACGGCAAGATGTGAATCCAACGGTAGGGGTTTTTCCGCATTTATGGGCGGGATTTTTCCCGCTTACGATTTCTACACCACTATAAAGAGCTTTTCAAATCAACTTTCTTTTCAGTTACAAAAATCGCATCGTCTCAGCGCATATTCATTGAACCCGCCTTTCCTTTTCACTACTCCACGCTCTCATAAATACCAAGGGTTTGTCCGAGGAGCTTACTTCCAAAACTTGTAAGTTTCTTTAACCCACTTTAGTTTTCCATCTTCTTCATTTGTTTTTCTTCATAACCGTTACGAGATGGGCAGATTCAAGTATCTAGTTGATTCCGAGGAGAAAATAGAGGCATTCAAAGCCAAGTATAGGATTCCTTCCGCGGTGGGTGTGAGATACGCTTCCACAGAGACCTGGGTAAATGATAGGAAAACTGGGGAGGTAGTTATCCCAATGATCGCTTTTATAGAAGGAGGGATGACTATCCCTGTGGGTAACCTTACCAGGAGTTACCTTAGGTTTTTTAGGTTATCCCCTACTCAGTGTGTCCCAAACATGTTCAAAGTGCTTGGGAGTATAGAAGTCTTCAATGCCAAGCTGAACCTAGTTTTAACCCATCACGATGTGAATTGGGTGTACAATCTTAACCATTTGAAGGGTCAGGGGTACTATCTGAAATCTAGGTTCCCTGAAGTAAGGTTGATTCAATGTCTTCCCTTATCAAACAAGGGCTTAAAGGACGATTTTCTCATTTTTTTCTGGGGAATGGCATGATGGATTGCACTGCCCAACTAGAGAGGGAACACCAGGTGGGGTTTTTGGGCTATAAGCCTCTATATTCTGAATCGTGTTCTTCAATTTGTGATACTTTTGTTTCTAACAAAGTGTTTCTTTTGCTGTAATGATTTCGCAGATAAACATGCCACCAAACCCCACCTCAGACTAGTTAACAAGGAAAGCTTAGAGAGGATCCTTAGATCCGAGATATACGTGGACCCAGCGACCGGACAATTGAGAGCGGCCCACATAATCTTTCGGTACAAGCCAATCTCCAAGACATTTCAAATTCCCAAGTGTGTGATAAAGTCCAAGGATCCTCGGCTTGACCGTATTAGTGTAGCCTTCGAGGGGTTCATTATTCCCAAGGGTGTTCTAGTTCCTGAGGGAATTCCTTTTACTCAGCCGTTACCTAAGGCTACCCTTGCTGTAGGAGCCTCGTTGTCACATTCTACTCCTTGGGAAGTGAAAGAGGAGGGAGAGGAAGAAAGGGAGGAGGCAGAAGAAGAAGGAGAAAAAGAAGAAGAAGAAGAAGAAGAATAGCCTTCAAGAGGAGTTGTAGAGCTATCAGACTCAGCAGACCAATTTGAAGTTTTCAACCAATCTCAATCATCCGAGGCTAATCCCGAAGACATGGGCATTCAAAGGAAAAGCCAAAGGAGTTTGAAGGACGTGCTCGAGGGCCAACCTGGGAGAGGAGTGTCAGAGAAGTCAACTCAATCCAGTCTCCCCCCAACTCCTCCTTCCCAGCCATCTCAACCACATGGGGACGAACCTAGTGACCCAAAGAGGAGGAGAGAGCCCAAAGATAAAGGAGTGGTGGAAGATGAGAGATCTCGCCCGACCCACGAGGCCGAAGATCAACGAGCTGTGAAGCAGCAAAAAGTTACCCATGGGTCTCAACGTGCGATAGAAAGAACCACCATCCAGTCCCTGGAACCTGAAGCCTGGCTCCCCGCTCCCATGCTCGGTGGTCAGCCCTTGAGGGAGGATGCCTCGATCAGGGACTTTAATGGAGGGATTGGGTGCCAAGTCACTTCAGTTTTAGAGGAAACTCTCCTACTCCCCAAGGATATGGCCGAACTGAGGAGACTGAAGAGGAACGAAGTGTTTCAGAACGCAAAAAGATACCTTGGCATGGTAAGATGTCTTTACTACTTTATTATTACTGTTTTTCCTTTACACTTAAGAATTTAAGTGTTGCACTTATAACTCCTTTCCTTTTAGGCTGTCCAAGCCACTTTCAGGCTGGAGGAGATAACCAGTTCTTGCTACCAGCAAATTGACGATGAGAAGAAAAAGAGGGCCACAGCTGTGCACACACTCACAGTGGCTGAACAGACTAACGTGCAGCTAAAGAAAAAGTTAGCCGATGAAGAGCATGCTCGGAAGAGCGCTGATTCAGCTTTAGAGGGTGCTCAGAAGCAGGCCGAGGACCAGAGAAAACTCCTGCGTGATGCTAATGCCCAGCTGGCCACCTCCAAAGAACAGATATCATCTCTGCAAAAGCAACTGGAGAAGGCCCAAAGACTTAAAGATCATGCAAAACAAGCTAAAGCCGAGGCTGAAAAGGCAAAAGACGCGGCCGAGCAACATGGCTATGATGTGGGCGTTGCTGAGACGGAAGAAAATTTTCGAGCTGAGGTGCCTGTCGTTTGTAGAGCATACTGTGCTCTGACTTGGGGAGAAGCTCTCAACCAAGCTGGGGTAGAGGCTTCATCCAAGCTTAGAAGGCTTGAAAACATCTATTTTCCCCCAGCTATCCGAGCTCCAGGTCCTCCTGTTCAACCAGAAGAGGTAACCTCCACAGTTATTGAATCAGCCAAGGAAACTCAGACTCAGGTTCCTCCCTCTCTTATTCAGCAAAAGCCAGCTGAGACGCTTGAAGTTGCCAAGGGAGTCTCCTCGGATAAAGACCCAGAAGGGCCCAAGGACGGAGCGGCTTCACAAGGCTTTGAGCAAGCCCTAGCCTTAACTACCTTACCTGCTGGGGAAGGTCCAAAGGCAAAGGAGAAAGATATTCCTCCTGTGGCCACTAGCAAAGCCTCCCAGCCCAAGCTTCAAATTAAGTTGAACAAGTAGCGGATGTAATCAATCCTTCTTTTTTTTTCCTTTCTTTTTTTTTTCTTTTTTTTTTAATGGTTAAGGACATTTCTATTTGTATTAAACATTTACCTTTTCGGATTTGCATGAGATGCTGTGGTTTTACCTATCACGTGACTAATTTCTCGTGCGTATGCTTTTACCTTTATATGATCCATGCTTATAGAGGAATGAAATGTGACACTATAGTGGAAGATTTAACGTTAGATATGCTTGCTAGGAATCAAGACGAACTGTAGCAGTGAACTTGCCTTACACAGGCTTGTTTTAAATTTATTGAGAAGTATCCACGCTTGAGATAGCGTTCTACGCGTTTAGCCTCGGGAGGCCCTTAACGTTTTACAATGCTTTAAGTGATGCTCATGGAGTTTGCTTAGATACATAAGTTTAGTTGCACGGACTCCACCAAAGAAACAATTTATTGTATAAACAATTTATCACATTTTAGTCCTTGTATAACATTTCGATTGAGGTCCTAGGGCATTAATTTCCACTAAACTGTGATCCGAGGACCTGACGTGACTTGGTTTCTGTTTAATACTTCAATAGATTTCATAGTGTATTAATTTCCACTAAGCTGTGGTCCGAGGACCTGACATAACTTAGTTTCTGTTTAATACTTCAATAGATTTCATAGTGTATTAATTTTCACTAAACTGTGGTCCGAGGACCTGACATGACTTAGTTTCTGTTTAATACTTCAATAGATTTCATAGTTTCTTGTTTAATACTTCAATAGATTTCATAGTGTATTAATTTCCACTAAGCTGTGGTCCGAGGACCTGACATGACTTAGTTTCTGTTTAATACTTCAATAGATTTCTGCGGATGTGGAACAAATTTTAAAAAGAAGTAAAACAGAATTTGTTAATAGTAATACCTCTTTAGGTTGCTTACATTCCAGGGATGAAGTACAGTCTTTTCATCTAGATCTTCTAAGTAGTAAGCCCCTACCCCTGCTACAGAGGTAATACGATATGGCCCTTCCCAATTAGGCCTAACTTTCCCCAGTTTGGATTTTTGGTAGTTCCCAAGACTTTTCTCAACACCAAGTCTCCCGGGGCTAATGGTCTCAATCTGACATTCGCATCATAACCTTGCTTCAGCTTTTGCTGATAGTAGGCTAATTGAACCATTGCATTCTCTCGTCGCTCGTCTATCAAATCCAAACTCTTCTTCAATAGTTCATCATTCCCGTCCGAGGTGAAAGCGCTAGTCCTTTGTGTTGGAAAACCCGTTTCAAGAGGAATCACAGCTTCGGCCCCATACGTCATTGAGAATGGGGTTTCCCCTGTTGACCGCCGAGGTGTTGTTCGGTAAGTCAAAAGGACATGTGGAAACCTCTCCACCCATCTGCCTTTTACGTCATCTAGCCTCTTCTTAAGCCCCCCTACTATGACTTTATTGACAGCTTCGGCCTGTCCATTCCCCTGTGGATAGGCCGGAGTGGAATATCTGTTCTTTATACCCAGATCGGAGCAGTAACTTCTGAAAGCCTTGCTGTCAAATTGTAGACCATTATCCGAGATAAGAGCTTGAGGAACCCCGAAACGAGTGATGATGTTCTTCCAAACGAATCTTTTGACATCCACGTCTCTGATATTGGCTAGGGGCTCAGCTTCCACCCACTTTGTAAAATAATCTGTACCCACTAGCAAATACTTCTTATTTCCCATAGCTTTAGGGAAAGGGCCAACGATATCTAAGCCCCACTGAGCAAAAGGCCAAGGACTGGAAAGAGGGTTAAGAACCCCCCCGGTTGATGGATGTTCGGTGCAAACCTCTGGCACTGATCACACTTTCTGACATACTCCTGCGCTTCTTTTTGCATGCTTGGCCACCAATACCCCTGAGTAATTACCCGGTGAGATAAAGACCTTCCACCAGTGTGGCTCCCACATATCCCTTCATGTAACTCCTCTAGAAGTGCTTCCGATGTCTCGGGGTGTACACAAAGCAGATATGGTCCAGAGTAAGAGCGTTTGTATAACTTTTTGTCTTCGGACAGCCAAAATCGAGGAGCTTTTCTTCGTATCTTTTCAGCTTCTGACTTATCCCCAGGCAATATATCTTTCTCGAGGTACAATAGTATAGGGTCCATCCAACATTGGGCCGAGCTGACTTGACTAACCTGCAGCGAGTCTCCTGCCACTGGGGCTGGTGCGTTTAAGTCTTCGACCGTTATCATGCGGGGTAAGTTCTACGCCGAAGAAGTAGCGAGAGTAGCCAATGAATCCGCATGGGCGTTCCCACTTCTAGGGACATGAGACAATTCAAACAACTCAAAATCCGCCAGCATACGCCTAACCTGGCTCAAGTAACCCTGCATTCTGGGGTCACGAGCTTCCAACTCTCCCCTGACCTGACCAACGACAAGTCCTGAATCCGAGAACATCTCCACTACCTTTCCACCCAACTTCTTAACCATCGTCATTCCCATTAATATGGCCTCATATTCTGCCTCGTTGTTAGTAGCTGAGAATCCCAGCCTCAAAGACTTCTCAATAATCATCTCTTCAGGAGATATTAGTACTAACCCCACTCCTGAACCCCTTAGATTTGCTGCACCATCCACATACACCTTCCAAGGGGAAGCAGGTTGCGCCGAGATGAGGCCAACTGATTTTTCATCCATGCCACGCTGGCTTATCTCTATTTCTTCAGGGCCTTTAGCAAATTCAGCCACTAGATCGGCGAGAACCTGGCCCTTTACGGAGGTACGGGGCATATACTTGATATCAAAAGCCCCTAGAACCGTGCCCCATTTGGCAACCCGGCCAGTGTAGTCTGCACTCCGGAGCACTGCTTTGAGCGGATACTGAGTCAAGACCACCACCGTGTGTGCTTGAAAGTAATGGGGAAGTTTCCTTGTGGCATGCACCACTGCCAAAATAGCCTTTTCCAAAGGCAGATAACGTACCTCGGCTTCGTGAAGAGACTTGCTGACATAGTAAACTGGCTGTTGTACGCCGTTATCCACTCGTATCAGAACGAAACTAATTGCATAAGTGGTTATCGCCAAGTAGGAAAAAATGACCTCATCCACCTCAGGACTAGACATAATGGGTGGCCGAGATAGATACTCTTTAAGCTGCTGAAATGCTTGAGCGCACTCCTCTGTCCACTCGAATCCCTTCCACTTGTGGAGTAGCAGGAAAAAAGGCCTGCACCTATCCGCCGACCTAGATATGAATCTGTTCAGCGCGGCGGTCATTCCAGTTAACCTTTGGACCTCCTTAGGATTCCGAGGTGGTTGCAAGTTGCTTATGGCTTTAATTTGATCAGGATTCACCTCAATCCCTCGATGAGTAATCATATAGCCCAAAAACATGCCTGAGCTAACCCCGAAGGAGCACTTGGACGCGTTCAGTCGCAATTTGTGCCTCCTCAGAGTCTCAAAAGTGTTGGTGAGGTCTGTCATATGCTCGGCCACTACCTTGCTCTTCACAACCATATCATCGATATAGACCTCAATGTTCTTGCCCAACTGCGGCTCAAACATCTTTGTCATCATCCGCTGGTAAGTAGACCCCGCGTTTTTCAAGCCAAAGGGCATTACCTTGTAGTGATAATTCCCAGAGGGAGTAAGAAAAGCAGTCTTCTCCTGGTCATCCAATGCCAATGGGATCTGATGATAGCCCTGAAAGGCATCTAGGAAGCTCATCCGAGGATGGCCCACCGTTGCATCCACCAACTGGTCTATGCGGGGCATGGGAAAAGGGTCTTTTGGACAAGCTCTATTGAGATCTGTGAAATCAACGCACACGTGCCACTTTCCATTTTTCTTTTTTACCACGACCGTATTGGCCAACCACTGAGGGTAAAACACCTCCTTGATAGCTCCTGCCTCCTTGAGCTTAGTCACCTCATCTTTTATAGCCTCGGCGTGTGCTCGGGACGGACGCCGAGGTGGCTGCTTTTTTGGTACAACGGAAGGATTAATATTCAAGTGATGACAAATGAATTCCGGATCCACCCCCGGGGCTTCGTAGGCATCCCACGTGAACACATCAACGTTCCTTCTAAGAACCTCAACCAATTGCTCCTTCTCCAACACAGGTAACTGTGCTCCCACCTGAAAGTACTTTTCTGGATCATCACCAACACTCACCCTCTCCAGATTCTCACACTCCGTTCCTCCTGCGGACGTACTGAAGTGGGCTTCCTGAGTCATTGATTGCTATAAGACCTCCTCGGCTGCAGCCGAGGTATCCGTTTCGGGCCGATGTTGAATGGCCATTATCAAGCACTGCCTAGCCATGTTCTGGTTTCCCAAAATTTCTGAGACATGGCCTTCTGAGGGATACTTCACCTTCTGATGGAGAGTAGAAGATACGGCCCCCAAGGCATGTAACCAGGGTCTTCCCAGAATAGCCATATATGGAGAAAAAGCATCCACCATAATAAAATCCACCTCCACCACCTCTGAGCCAGCTTGCACGGGTAGTCTAATCATTCCCACCGGAACAATCGACCTGCCCTCGAAACCCACCAGCGGGGAGCTATAGGCTGTCAGCCCCTCAGGTTTCAAATTCAGCCCCCTAAACAAATCAGGGTACATAACCTCAGCCGCGCTCCCCTCATCAATCATCACCCTTCTCACGTCATAGCCCCCTATCCTTATGGTAACCACCAGAGCGTCATCATGTGGTTGTATGGTTCCTCTCTTATCCTCCTCTGAGAAACCTAACACCAAGGAGGTGCTCAACCTGGCTCTTTTCGGCTTTGAACTGGAGCCCTCATCTAAGCACTGGGACACAGACATTACCCTGGACGGGCAAGACCCAGTTCTCCCAGGGGCGTCAAATATGACGTTTATTGTGCCTAAAGGGGGTGCTGAAGGAGCGTTCCCCCTGGGCGTTGAATCTCCCTGGCCTCCTTGGCTGCTAGAATGATGTAGAAGCTGAGTCAACTTTCCTTCTCGGACCAACTGCTCCAAGTGATCCCACAAGTTTTTGCAATCTTCAGTAATATGTCCATGGTCTTGATGGTACTGGCAGTAAAGGTTTCGATTGCATTTCGCAGGATCCCCTGCCATCCTATAGGGCCATCTGAAGAATGGCTCGTCTTTTATATTCTCAAGGACTCGCTGCACTGGTTCTCGGAATACGGCATTAACCGCTTGGGAGTTGGCAGATCCTGATTGCCCCCCAAAATCTCTCCGAGGTCGGTTATTATTATACCGGTCAGGTCTGAAATCCCTCCTCTCCTGGGGGACTGCCCTTGACTTTCCTCTACCTTGTATCTGATCCTCCTCTACTCTTCTATACTTATCTATTCGATCCATAAGCTGACGTACGCTAGTAACAGGTTTACCAGTCAAAGATTTTCTCAGTCCATGCTTAGTTGGGAGGCCTTCCTTAAAGGTATTAATGGCCACGTCGTCGTGGGCCCCGTCCACTTCATTGAACATTTCCCAATATCTATCGGAATAGGCCTTAAGGGTTTCTCCCTCCCGCATAGACATGGATAATAATGATCCCAAGGGCTGGATAACCCTCCTGCAAGTGATAAAACGAGCTCCAAAGGCTTGGGTGAGCTTCTCAAAGGAATCGATAGTATTCACCTTCAGACCGTCAAACCATCTCATTGCCACTGGACCCAAGCTAGACGGAAAAACCTTGCACATCAAAGCTTCATCCCTAGAATAAACAGCTATTCTTTGGCTAAAGTGGTTAACATGTTCCACTGGATCTGTCCGGCCGTTATAAATGGTGAACGCAAGCTGGTTGAACAGCCGAGGAAGACTCGCATCCTCAATGCGTTGTGTGAAGGGCGATTTAGAAACTTGGCTCAAGGCTTTATTCAGAGCGTCATTCCCTAAGCCCTGGCGAGGTGGACTTTTATATCTTCGCTGATGGCGATAAACCTCATCATACGATAAAGTTTCACTGGGTGGAGTTCTTGACCTCTGTTGGTAATTGGCATCATCTGACTCCTCAGAGGACTGCCCAGAATGGTGGGCCACACGCTTCCTCCGCTCATGTTGTAACTCCCTCTTTAGTTTGTTAATCTCACGCTGCATGTCCTTATCATTCTTTACGTGGGAAACATGGCTTTTACCATGAGATTGACTTCTATCTGTGTGAGTGGTTCGAACACTTCCCTCACGATCCCCCCTATGCTCGTGGACCACCAACGGATTGTTGTGCTGAGAGCCACCAGATTCTGCCTGGTATGGATTAGCATCCACCTGCTGTGGGCCAATCACTAGCTGCTGCGGTGCTCCTTCCATCACAAATGCTGCACTTGCCCCTCCTTGCGAATAGATCAAGTTTTTCCCACAGACGGTGCCAATTGTAAGGACTCCAAATGTGTTGGACTTGAAAAAAAGACGGGTTTCTGGCCCAACGAGCCCAACAATAAATTTCTAGAGCGTGGATATAAGAACTAGTTCTATTACACAGGGAAAGTCATAGTTACAGTTTGATAAAGGATGCTTCAAGCTAGATTTCTGGGTAACAACTCTCCTCGGCTAGTTTTTAGAAGGTACCTCCTTCAGTTTTCTTTCTCCCTTTTTCCCCCTCTCTTTCAGAAGTCCTCCTCGCCCCCCCTTCAATGTCATCTGTTTTCATGTTATATACTGTCTTTCTTTCACATTCCCACCGTACACGTGTAATTTCTATCTTGAGAACGCCTTTTTGTCCCATCCAACACCCCCCGGACCTTTTGTTTAGTGGTTATAAAGCTGCTTGGTTACTGTTCAGGTATCACCTCCACATTAATGCGGCCAGGGAGTTAGCTGGATAGCATTTAATGTGGAGGTAGCAGCTTTATGGGGTATTTGTTATCTTCCCCGGTTCTTTCTAAGGTTTATACTCTTCCTCTCGTTCTAATACGACTTTGTGGGGTATCTTGAACAAAGAGATAGTTACCTCTACCTCGAACCACGGTGTCTGAGGTGAGTTCTATCCTCGGCTGCATTTTGTGCTTTGCATATATGATTTCTATCGCACCACACCTATGTAACCGTCCTCGGACAAGCAGATGTCCTCGGACTGGGCCTTTGGGCCCCAAGCCCGTTTCCCTGATTCCCCCATCTTTTTAGATAACAGGCCCCACAGTTTACATCTCTTTATTGCTTTATATTATATCTTTGCTTAGTTTAATTATTTGTTTAGTTTATTTAATTTCAAACAACCAATTTTTATTAAACTAGATTAGGATTAATTTGGTTAAGATTTGATTTAATTTTCCTACGTTCATTCAAGTCCTTGTGGGTTTGACCTTGTTCTTGTCAAACTATACTTCGGTACGATTCGTACACTTGCGAGTACTTTAAAATTTCACAACAACTCTCAACTCGAGACCTCTCCCAATCATTTACTCCTCTTCGGACACGCCCACATCCCCAGATAAGGCCCAAGGCCCAATATACAAATTTGGGTTCTTACCCCCACAAATACTATTATAAATTATTAATAGGATCGGCTTTATATAGTTTAAGGCTTTTATTGATATTTAAATATTAATCAAATAATATTTATTTAACATTCAATATTATAAATTTTTTTAATTTTTTTTGCTTAATACTACACGCTGGAACCAAAAGTGCATGCAACACTTAGTTCCGCGGAGTAGTATATAAACTCACACACCCCAACACACACACAAACCCGATGTGGGACATAAATTTTTTTAATTTAAAAATCAGTCATTTTTTCTTTTTTAAATTATAAAATTTTAGTTAAGTGTTAGCATTTAGGTTTCGATCTCATTTATTTTTTCAATTGATAATAACTAATACACTTAATCTTCTTGTGACACAATCATTTTTAAGTAAGATTATATGAATTTTAATTTTAAAATTTATTTCACTAAAAACCCAATTTTTTATTATTTAATTATAAATTGACATGATTTCTAGTTTTCTTGTTAAGCATATCACAAGATATTCCACAAATTTAAAATTATAGTATTAGTTAAGCCAATGAAATACAAATTGAATGTTAAATTATGCCATTGCTTAAAGTTAAAGAACCAAAAAAAATTAAATTAGAAACAGAGAGGGTCAATTTGATTTTGTGCTAAAACTGAGGGAAGTTTATGATATTTTCCGTTAGAACTTAGAAATTTAGCTAGCTCGGATTTAAAAGAGTAACCAAAAAAGAAAAAAGAAAAAAAAGAACTTCGTTAACCTACATGATACATGCCTTAATTTTTTTGCCTCTCGAGAAAATTAGCTACCGGCAAAGTTCGTATATATGCCGTAATTATTTTTACGAGAATATATACCATAATAGTAAGTATAATAATTGTATAATACTCAGAATATATGGCATGACATTTTGTTCTCTGAGTACAACTGGTCCAGTAAATGGAGTGCCTTGAGGATATTTTGTTAATAGATAATTTTAGAAAAGAAAAATTATTTTATTTTTATGAGAAATATAAAACGTCATTAAAAAAATAATTATTTTTTATTTTCATACAAATTTTTTTGGCTATATTGCAAATTATACCTCTAAAGTTTGGGGTATTTTGATTTTATACCCTGAAATTTCAAAACTTAGATTTCATCCCTAAAATTACATATCATTTTGATAGTTAGCCCAACCGTTAGTGTACCTTGAAATTTAAAAACTTAGATTTCATCCCTAAAATTGCATATCATTTTGATAGTTAGCCCGACCGTTAGTGCCATGTTGATGTGTCCTCTAAGTGACACATTAGTTTGCCACATGTGTATTGTTAGTCCGATGAAATAGTGCCACTTGTATTTATAATGCTACAACATTAAATAAGTTAAAAAATCTTATAAAAATTAAAAAAGATACCAAAATCTAATTATAATTTAATTTTTTAGTAAAAAAATTAATTTAATTTAGATTTTTCTTCCACACTTTCTTGACAATTTTCTTGCCACCCAAACAGATGCTCAATTCTAAGAAACCCATAAATTTTCTTTGGAAACAAATACAAAAAATAATAATAATAAAAATAAACCCCAGCCTATTTGGCTTTAAACAAACCCAAAAATTTTCTTTGACCAATTATTAAACACAAAATTTGGGTCACAAGAATAACACAAATTCACAACAAACCCAGCCAACCACATGAACCACCATTACAACCATCATGCCCAAACCCAAACTTCAAGCAAACCCAGCCACCCAATTTCAATCATCCTCGATCGAAGAGAGAAAATGGGAGCTTAGGGTTTGGGACTTTAAGAGAACTGATTAGAGTGAGAAGCTGAGGTTATAGTTGGTTTGAATAGAGAGAAAAGGGAAGGATTTGTGGTGAGAAATTTGAGCATCGTGGGTTTAGAGAAAGGGCGAGATCTGAGATGGTTGATGAAAACTCGCCACCAAGGGTCGATGGCGATGAACAGTGAACAGTGATGGGTGGGTTCAGCTGTGAGAATCGGCCATGGATAGATCAATTGAGAGAGAGAGAGAGAGAGAGAGAGAGAGAGAGTTTGCAAAGTTGGAAAAAATCAGGAGTTATCCATGTTCCTTGTTCTTCATCCAAAAAAAGTGTGAAAAAAAAAAAGTTTAAATTAAATTAATTTGTGACCAAAAAATTATTATTTTTAATTAAATTTTAGTATTTATCTTAATTTTTAGAAGATTTTTTAAGTTATATAATGATGTGGCATAATAAATCCACTTGGCATTATTTCGATGACCAATAATACATGCATGGCAAGCTAACGTGTCACTTAAATGACATATTAGCATAGTATTAACTATCAAAATGATATGAAACTTTGTTGAGGTTCAAAATAATTTAGTCACAAAGAAGGCCCAAAGAGATGGAAAAGACATTGGGCCCATCTCACACAGTAAAAGAAAGAAATGATAAAGGTTGGGTTCTCACAATAAAGAAAAGAGAGAAGAAAAGAAAAAGAAGAAAAGGGGAAGAAGCCCAGAGGATCTGATCTGGAGGTCCACAAAAAAAGGGGGCCCAAGAAACCGGTAAAGTCAGCAAGCCAAAGAAAAAAGCTCAGGAAGCAGAATTGGGCCAAGGCGTCCAGAAGCTCCCCAGAGGTAGAGGATCCCTGGACGCGCGAAGTGAAATTGAAACAGATTCGAAGTAAGAAAGGAGACAAAAGGCATGTGGGCCTTATGACCCAGACACGCAGTGGAAGTACAAGGCAAAACGCAGGAACTTGGTTCCAACCATTTGGAGAAAAAAGACAAGGAAAGTACGACTGGAAAAGCTGAAGCAAAAGCCAAAAAGCCTCAGGACAGCCAAAGGGAAATCTGGAAATAGGAAGCTAGCTGGGGGACTTTCATCTGGTCGCAACAAAAAGAGAGAAACTATGAAGAAAAAGGAAAAGACATGATCCTGAAACAATCAGGCACGGGACAGACTTTAAGGGGCAAAAGGGAGAAATCATCAGTACCCCGGGAGCCCGAAACTGTGCTATAAAAGGAGGGATTCAGAGAAAGAAAGGGGGATTCGATTTTCTTTACGTTTAGAGCATTTTAAAAGCATTCACAAGTGTTTTTTTTTTGAAGTTCCACAAAAAATTGTAAAAAAAGAAGGGACTCTGTAAACTGAAGATAAAACAGGGGAATTTGTTCCCGGTATCCCAGAGATGGCTACTAGAGTACGCGCCCGGATTCAACAAGTTCAAACTTTGCAAGTCTTTGAAGCTTGAATAGCTATCAAAGTCTGTGACTTTTGAACCCAGTTGAACCTTGCATCATGTCCTAGTGAGCAGTTGTAATCACAATTAAAAGAAACTAATGAAATACACCCCACTAATTCAAGGATCCCCAACGTGTTCTTTACATTATATTTCGCTTATTGTACATTTTTCTTTACTGTTAATTTGTCATTCAATATGAATATGCTCTTTTGCTAGCTGTTTTTCTATTGTAGGAAGTTTGTTCTGTGCACCAATCGATTCTTAAAACAGCCCCCCTTAGCTGCGGAGAATCGATCCCAGTCCACCAAGAAAAAAACATCCTACACGGCCCCAGGATCCTTGGGCCATAGTGCTGAAGAAAAAGCACCCTCACATTTTGGCGACTTCACTGGGGACTGGGTAAAGAAAAGGGAAGAAGCAATCCCTTCGCAGAACATGCCTCCAAGACAAAGGAACAGTAAAGGTGCTAATATGCCACCCACGGCCTCTGAACCCGTGGGAGAAAATGAAGTGGCCTCCAGACAAAGAGGCGAGGTGCCCCTAGCAGAGCACGAAGCAGTATCAGAACAGAGGAATGCAAGGCAGGAGCTAGACCCTGTAGCCCAGATGACTGCAATATTGAAAGATTTACAACAAGAAGTTCGCATTCTTAAAGAAGGCAAGACACAGGAAGTCAGAGACAATGCCCCCCATGTGGGCAACCAAAATGGAACCCAGCCAGAGGGAGGGTCAGCAGTGGGAGGAGGAACTAACCCCCAATACCTAACACTGGCAGATGTCAGTGTCCTCCTAGATCAAGAAAGGGAAAAACTTTCTGGGACCCCCAAGCAATTTTCTCGGGATCCCCCATTCCCACCAGAACTCCTCGGCAAGCCATACCCCAAGGGATATGAGCCCTCAAAGTTCCATCCTTTTGATGGAAGGAATGGAAGTGCAGTAGAACATGTGAGTAGGTTTGTCCACACTATGGGTCCCTACGCGGGAGACCGGGAGCTGTGTCTAAGAGAGTTTGCTAAGTCCCTAGTGGACAGAGCATACACTTGGTACACCACACTAAGACCTGGGTCCATTAAGACCTGGGACGAAATGATGGAAAGATTTTGTGCAAAATACTACCCTGGTGAGGACAAGGTCACTTTCCAAAGCCTTCAAATGGTAAGGCAGAGGCCGGGAGAGGATCCTGTCCAGTTCATCAAAAGATTTGAAGATGTGTCCCTAGACTGTTATGGGGACCATGAAGAAAAAGAGCTCGTGGAGACTTGCATCTCTAACATGCTTTTCGATTACAGACTCAACCTCGAAAATTTATGTATTACACAGTTTGCTGACCTGTTACAAAGAACAAGAAGGACGGCACAAACTATGAGGGCAAAGAGGGTGCCGGCATCCCAAGCCATGACAGCATCGGTAGGAGAAAAAAGGAAAAGGCCTGATGGAAAAACATTCGAGGAACCACCGGTGATCCCATGTACTGAAGAAGAATTAAATCACGTCCTGGACAAATGGATTGGGGATGGAGTGGTTAGGCCATTCACTGTGTCCAGGCCACCAACCAAGGAAGAAAGAAAAAATCCTTTGTTTTGCAGGATTCATAACTATGTTAAGCATTCCACCAAGGATTGCTGGACCCTCCGCAGGCTTTTTCACAGGAAGTTGAAAGAAGGAACCCTGGAACTCACCCAGAAGGAATCAGAAGTACAAAGGAACCCCCTGCCCAACCACAAAGGAAAGGGGGTGGTAGCCGTGGTAATCCATGGGAACCCGGCAGAAGCAGAAGAGCTAGAAGGATCCTTCCACCCAAACACAGTCAGGACCCTCCAGAAGAATCCCAAATTCAGATCACTATTCAACCAGCTGGGATTTGGACCAGAAGCAAGGAGGGTGGCCACGGAGTCTCTCATGACCATAGCAGCAGATTCAGGAATGGAATGTTTCACAGCAGAGTCACATGCCAGTCGAGCCTTCCTAGAGACAACCAATGCCATAACTTTCACTGATGAAGACATGGAGGTTGAGCATCCAGACCATCGCAGACCTCTCTACCTAATGGCCACCATAAATGGTGTCCAAATCAGGAGAGCACTAGTAGACACAGGGGCATCGCTTAACCTCATAGCCCTGAGTACCTTGGAAGCCGTGGGTTTACCTGGAAGGAGGATCCTGAGGGCTCCCATGGAGATAACCGAATTTGGAGGATCAGCAGAATCAACCGAAGGATATATACAATTAGCTCTAAGGGTGGGGCCAATAGTAGCCTTGACCAGATTTCATGTAATCAACTCAGAGGTGTCCTACCATGTACTGTTGGGACGGCCATGGCTTCATAAGCACCGCCTTATACCATCCACATACCATCAGTGTGTTAAAGGGAGATTGAATGGGAGGCCTGTAAGGATCCCTGCCAACCATAACCCTTTCAGCCAAGGAGAAGTAAACTTTGTAGAAACAATGTTCTATGATGAGCTAGAACCTGATGATGAGAGTCCCATGTTGGGGACCCCAAGAACACTTGTCTTGGAAAAAGAAGAAGGAGGAGGTACCCATGACTTGAGGGACCTCCTGAAAAGGAAAAGGCAAAAGAAGGAGCCCAGCACCTCGGGATCCCAAGAGTGTGTAGTAGTACGGGAACCCGGGGGAAGATTGATATACCGCTTGTGAAGGTGCGCGGGGCCTGAGTGCATCATGCAGGAAGGTCCCGGACCACCAGAATGTATGATAGCCCAAGAGGAAGTCCCAGAGGAACCAGTTAAAGAGACACAAATCCAGCCTGAGGAAGAATTGCAAGAAGTGAACTTGGGGGCTGAGCTGGGATCCCAGAAGCCTGTTTTCATCAGTAGTCAATTGGCAACACAAGAAAGGGGGCCACTGGTGGCTTTGCTTAAAAAATACATAGATGTGTTTGCATGGACCTATGATGAGATGTCTGGTCTGGATTTTGGGCTAGTGGTCCATGCCCTCAATGTGGACCCAGGAGTTAGACCAGTAATCCAACCAGCCAGGGTCTTTCACACTGATACAGAAGCCCAGATAACTCAAGAGGTCAAGAAGCTGCTAGCAGCTGGTTTTATTAAGCCCATTCAGCACCCCAGATGGCTTTCTAACATAGTACCTGTGAAGAAAAAGAATGGCCAAATCCGTTGCTGTGTAGACTTCCGTAACCTGAATAAAGCATGTCCTAAAGATGAGTTCCTTCTCCCTAATATTGACCTCCTTGTGGATTCAGCTGCGGGAAGTTCTATGTTCTCATTCATGGACGGATATAGTGGGTACAACCAGATTCGTATGGCTGCCAAGGATGCCGAGAAGACAGCATTCAGGACACCAATCGGAAATTTTTATTACACTGTGATGCCTTTTGGCCTCAAAAATGCAGGAGCCACATACCAGCGAACCATGACAGCCATCTTCCATGATATGATGCATGAGGAAATGGAAGACTATGTGGATGATATTGTGGTCAAGTCAAAAACTAGGACAGGACACCTTCAGATACTTGAACGAGTTTTCAAACGATGCAGAGAATACAAGCTACGCATGAACCCTATGAAATGTGCTTTCGGAGTATCTGCAGGAAAGTTCCTCGGGTTCCTGGTACATCACAAAGGAATAAGTGTGGATCCAGCCAAAGCCGCAGCCATTGCCACAATGAAAAGACCAACAACAGTGAAGGAACTCAAAAGCTTCCTGGGAAGGGTCTCCTACATCAGGAGATTCGTGCCAGGATTGGCTTCGGCCACAGGAGGCTTATCTAAGCTATTGAAGAAAGGAACTGAGTTCACCTGGGGAGCGGAACAACATGAAGCCTTCCAAAGGGTCCAGCAGATCATGAATCATCTGCCCACTCTCTAAGCACCAGTACGTGGACGACCCCTGCTATTGTACTTGGCATCAAATGCCCAAGCAATAGGAGCCCTGCTGGCCCAAGAGGATGATGATGGGAACGAGCAACCTGTTTACTATGTAAGCAGAACACTCAAGGATGCCGAGACCAGGTATCCCAGGATAGAAAAAACTTGCCTAGTAGTTATCTACGCATCACAGAGGCTGAAGAGATATTTCTCAGCTCACCAAATCCTTTTGGTGACTAAGTCACACCCCATAAAAGCACTCCTGCATCAGCCCCTCCTAACAGGAAGAATCGCACAGTGGCTAGTCCTGCTTTCTCAATATGACATAGGCCTGAGAACCCCCAAGGCTGTCAAGAGTCAAGCCATAGCTGACCTCCTGGCACAGTTCCCAGGAAAGGAGGAAAGCTCGCTAAGTGAAGAGATCCCGAGTGAGGTGGCAATAGCAGAAATCCCAGGAAAGAAATGGACAATGAGATTCGATGGGTCAGCTACAGCAACCTCAAATGGGGTGGGAATTGTACTGAGCTGTGAAAATGGGGACACCATACCTCTATCTTTCAAGCTTGGATTTTCCTGCTCCAATAATGCAGCTGAGTACGAGGCATACTTAACTGGGCTAACTATAGCACTCAGCATTGGGGTGAAACACATAAGAGTACTGGGAGATTCCAATCTTGTAGTCTCGCAGGTGAGAGGTGACTTTGCACTAAGAGAACAAAGTTTGGTAGCTTACAGGACATGGGCACAGAGGCTGGAGCAGGAATTCCTGACCTTTAGCGTAGAATACACGCAGAGAAGTGAAAATAGGTTCGCAGATGCGCTTGCCACCCTGGGATCCCAAGTACCATTCAAAAGGAAAGACACCCTAGTCAGAATAGAAAGGCAGGAGCATTCCATCTTAAAAATCCTCCAGCAAATATCCCCCGGAGAGTCCAAGCAGTGGGACTGGAGGAGTGAGGTAAGAGAAAAAATGAAAGAAACAGGATCCGGAGGGAGTGTCAAGGAGCTGAGGGACTACGCTCTGATAGAAGGAGAACTATACAGAAGACTGCCCGGAGGAATCCTATCCAGATGTATCAACGAGAAAGAGGGGAAACTAAGGTTGGAAGAACTACATGCCCAAGTTTGTGGGACCTTAGAAAAGATCAGTCTATATAGGAGGATGCAGCGCATGGGGTACTACTGGCCAAATATGAACAAAGAAGCATCAACTGTACAGGAAAAATGTCAAGAATGCCAATCTGCGGTGGACAAGGAAGAAAGCTATGCTGTGTTTGTTACAGAAGATTGGAGGACTCCCTTCATGGAATACTTGGCTCAAGGGATCCTACCAACTGACAGGACACTGGCCCACCAGCTCAAGAAGCTTACGGTCAGATATTTCTTACAAAACGGGGTCCTATTCAAAAGAGGATACAGCGGAGATCCCCTAAGATGCCTGGGGCCAAAGGAAGCCAGGGAAGTAGTCAGGGAGGTCCATTCTGGTGATTGTGGAAGCCACCCAGGAAAAAGGAGGCTCTATAAACAGTTACTGCTGTTGGGGTACTACTGGCCAACAATGAAAAAGGACTCCGAGGAGATAGTCAGAACCTGCCATGCATGTCAAGTCCTCGAAGATGCCATCCATACTCACCCAAACACATTACAGGATATGACAACCCCATGGCCTTTCCACACTTGGGGGCTTGATCTCATAGGGCCTATAAATCCTCCATTCGGTGGTTACATATGGATCTTAGCAGCCACTGAATACTTTACAAAGTGGGTGGAGGCCATCCCCTTGAAAAAGGCCACTGGAGCAGCTGTAGCAAATTTCATTCGAGGCCATATCATTACAAGGTTTGGGATCCCCAAGAGGTTGATCAGTGACAACGGAACCCCATTCATAAATAAAGACATGAAGGGGTTAACTGAGGCTTACTACATCAAGCATGGAAGGTCTACACCCTACTACCCTCAAGGAAATGGCCAGGCAGAGGCCACTAATAGGGTGATATTGAAGATCCTTAAGAAAATGAAGCAAGAGTATGGGGGAAAATGGAGCGACCATCTGGCAGATGTACTTTGGGCATGCAGGAGCTCTGTGAAAACAGCCACGGGATTCTCACCATTTTCCCTGGTCTATGGGACAGAAGCCATCAGCCCAGTAGAATTAATCGTTCCCACACCAAGAGTAGTGCTCGAAGAAAGTCAGGAGGACACCGAGGACACAAACAATGAGAAGAGATTAGCAGACCTGGAAGGAGTAGAGGAAGAAAGAGAGCTAGCCAGGAGAAGAAGCCAGAGGTACCAGCAAAGGATGACAAGAGCATATGCACAAGCAGTACGCCCGAGAACTTTCACTAAAGGGCAGTTGGTACTAAGGACAGCAGAACATGTAAGAAGAAACCTACCGGGACCCTCCAAATTTGCCCCGAAGTGGGAAGGCCCCTACATCATCAGGGAGGCCCATGATAGTGGGTACTACTACCTTACAAAGGAAGATGGGACAATCCTGACAGAGCCCATAAATGGGAAGTGGCTGAAGCAATACTATGCATGAGAAGAGAAAGGTCTCAGTGCACTGGAACCCCTTTTTGCCAAGCTCGCCAACCTGCTAAGTGTTTCTGTCTTTTCTTTTATATATTATTGTTTAAAGTAATTTCGCTCAAGACTCGAGGTAGAAGGACATTACATGATCCTTATTATCTTTGTTAAATTTGTTGTATTCCTTGAATGACATTTATGTTTTAAGGTCAATGAAATTCCTTCTTTTTTCTCAGTTATTAAATCCTAAGTATCACAAAGTCCTAACACGAACGAAATCAGGGGAGGATGCCTGAAGAAATCTTCTTGCATAACCCAGGACCACCCCCACAGATAATCACAAACAGTTAAGTTTAAATACATGGTCTAGGATCCCAGGCATATACTGAGGATACCTAGCCCAGCACTTAATAAAAAAAAAAAGAGCCTGCCAAGATTCATGAGCTGGGACAAATAAAAATATATTGCCCAATGTACCCAGTTCAGTACTTGCGTAACCAAGAAGAAGAGGGAGGATACCGGGGGAAATCTTTTTGATGCATAACCCAGGATCACCCCACAGATAGCTAAAAGGCAGCTAAGTCTCAAATACATGGTCTAGGATCCCAGGCGTATACTGAGGATACCTAGCCCAGTACTTGATAAAAAAAAAAGGGGGGGGGGGGAAACTTGTCAAGATTCATGAGCTGGGACAAAAATATATATATATATATATATATATATTACCCAATGTACCCAGTTCAGTACTTGCACAATAAAATAAAAAAAAGAATGGGTACCTGACTGGAACCTACAACAAAGCTTGCGAGAATCACAGATCAGGACTCAGTAAAAAAAAAAAAAGAGAAGGGAGACAAGGAAAGAAGATCCACATGCCATTAAAAGGGATCAGGAGCAACACTTAGAAGCCATCATGAAACACAAATACATGGAAGCAGTCTCAAAGCAGATCTAAAAAAAAAAAGGACCAGAAAGCATTGTCCAATTAAAGAAATGAAAAACTTATACAACCCCAAATTGTCCATACGCAAAAAAAAAAAAAGAGAAAGCTAAGAAAGGAGGCCAGCCAACAAGGAGCCATCCGAGGGGAGAGCAAGGACAGCCGAAGAGGAAAGAATCTCCTGCCTTTTGACCTTCAGATCCTGCAAAGTCTTGTGAGCATGGGCCAAAGCTTCCTCAACAGCAGCGATCTCAGCATCAATACCTTTAGAAGCTTGCCTCTGGAAAAGCACTTGGGCTAATGATCGCAGATACTCCAGCAAAAAGGACAGATTGAACTTGGCTTCCAAGAGATCCTGGACAACTCCCCTCCATTCCAAGAGCTTTTCCTAGGATAGAGAGTCTAACGAAGAATCTCTCAATGAAATCAGCACAGCACACAGCAGCTCCATCAAGATGTTCCCCAAAAATACGCCTCCTCTAAAACCAAGGGTAAAGTCCCCATGACTTTTAAACAGCCCTTCTAGCAGCGGTAGGCCTTCCACAGGCACGGAGAACCGCAGGAAGCTGCCATAGGAGGGCCCAAAATGGCAGAAGTGACTGGCAGGGAGGCTGTTGAACTCCAGAAGATCAAAGCGAGCCAAAAAGGTAGGGAGCCTTGAAGCAGGATCTGAAACAATCACCTCTGGAGCCTCCCCCACTACTGCATCATCGCCTGGAGTCCCAAAGGAACCTTCAACCCCCTGAATAGCATGGGGGCCAGCAACCTGAGTAGATCCTACACCCCCCTCAGGAACCACAAATCCAGGATCTTGGATATCAACTCCTGCAAAAAAAAAAAGGGAGGAAAGAGAAGAGTGGAGGTGGCAGACTTAGCTTTTTTCTTTTAAAGTAAAAAATAAAAAAAAAAACAAAAGAAGGCAGAAGAGAAACCACTATCAGCCTCTTGAGGCGGAGTTCCCTCCTCTTGCTCCTCTGACCGCTTGAAGGACTCTGGAAAAGAACACATGGCAAGTTGAAGAAAAGGTGAGGAAGCCTCAGCAAAACGGCTAAAAGAAGGCAAGGATGTAGGGGGCTTCGCCATAACAAAATAAAAAGAAAAGGGCAGAAAGAGAGAAAGAAAGTAGTAGAGACAATCAACACCCCACCTTTAGAATCATCTGATTCCAAAGAAGTAGCAGCACCAGAGGCAGATCTCGCAGTGGCTTGGCCTAAAAAAAAGGGGAAAGGAAGAACTTAAAAGGCTATATAAAAAAAAAGAGGTGCAAAAGAGATAAAGACTAAAAGGCTATATAAAAGAAGGGGGCTTACCTGTTTGCCCGGGTGATGATGCGCCTCCCAAAGTCTTTGTGCTTAACCCAGTTTGAGGTAACACAGTCTTGACAAGATTGGGAATCTGTTCGAACTGAGGACCTGGGGACGTGGGAAACTTGGGAGCCTCAGGATCCTGGGCAGCCTGGACATCCTGCATTGGTTGCCCGGTCTCCTCAGCTATGCCACCACTGGGAGCCTCCTCCTCCCTACTCTGGAATGCAGCTGCGGCCATCTCCTCCTCCAAAGTCTCACCAATCACAGGGGGAGGAACCTCAACCTAAAAAAAAAAAACAACAAAAGAAAAGTGGAACAAAAAAGGGGAGAAAGACAGGGCACGAGCAACAAGGCAGCACTGGCATATAGCACTTGTAAAAATGAATATAAGGAAAGCAGCAGACGAGGAAAACCATACCACGTCTTCACCAGAAGATTGGCTTCTACCCTTCCTACGGTCTAGCTTACGCTTGGACTGCAGGAAAGACAATCACTCATCAGTTCAAAAAAAAAGGGGGGAAAAGGAAAAGAAACAACAACCTAAAAGAGTAAAGAAAGAGGCCTTGCCCTTCTCTCTCTCTCAACAGGGTCTCCAGGTCTCTGTTGTTTACTACGGGTACGTCCAGAGGGTCCCGAGGAACCATGAACTGAAGGATTCACAGGAGCCTGGGGAAAAGAAGACTCTACCTTAGTCTTCACCCGGCCCCTTATGGCCAAAGGTTGCTCCACTTCCTTCTCCTCAGCAAGTATCAACTGCTTCTGGGATTTCCCAGTTTTCTTCTTCTTCTTTGGCTTAGGATCAACATCCTCTACACTACCCTCAGCCGCGGCCTCCTCCAACTTTTCCTGCTTAATAGTTTTCCCTTTACTTATGCCAACGGGAGTGCTAGCACTTACAGCCTCTACTGCCCCTTTCTTAAGTGGTACCCCAGTAGAAGCACCAACAACAAGGTCACACCCCAACCAGGTCTCTGGGAAATCTCGCGCATAAGTCACCCAACCTTCCCTGGAAGCATGCCATTCTGTGAAACCTGTTTTGCTGCTCACAGCAGTGGAAACAATACCAGCAGTGGGCAGGGACAGACG
Organism: Quercus ilex subsp. ballota; assembly: GCA_032727855.1. Lineage (NCBI taxonomy): Eukaryota > Viridiplantae > Streptophyta > Magnoliopsida > Fagales > Fagaceae > Quercus > Quercus ilex. The sequence goes on along the minus strand of CM064912.1, from coordinate 46,087,693 downwards.
CCTGTTGGATGTTGGGGCGGAAGAAATGTCAGGGTTGGGTACTCTTCCAATCGTCCCAGAACCAGCATAGTCAGCAAAGGACTTCTGAACCCTCCTCCAATAACCAGCATAGCCACTTGAGGCGAAAACTCCTCTCTGAGAGTTAGGCACTACAAACTGAGGACTCCGTCTTGACCAATAAGAGAAGGCCTGAAGCCTCGTGAAGGGATCCAAGGAAGGAAGAGAAGGAACTATGTCATTAAACACTGGGGGAATGTCCTGATCAAAGCCGAATTGTCGAAGTACTCGATGCGCCGAGTAATGGGTGTACCGTGGGCCAGTTGAAGAAAGTACAAGAAGCCAGGAAGGACTAATGCAGGCCAAGTAGGCTAAGCTGCCTTCATCACCACTACGTAAATCAAAAGTGTTCCCTGTAGAAGTCAGAAAGGGAGATAACACAGAATTGCAAACAAAACCGGGGCCAAATTCCCGGGGGGAGCGCCAATTTAAATGGCCTGCTTGATCAAATAACTCAACCAAGTTAAGACTGCCACCTTTTAGACTCAACCAACGAAAAATAATAGGGAGGCTGTCAGTAGAGCTGCCACAAAGCCCTTTTACCACATCAGGGGATCCCTGAAACTTATCTTTCACAAACTTTAAATTCCTACATTTTGCTAGAGTAACTGAAGAACGATCCCACATAAATACCTGGAGAATGGCGCAATGAAGCGAAGAAGTGATGACATAACAAGAATCACCCTCAGCCTCATCTCTGTGAAGCTGATCCAATTGAGAATAAACATGGCCCAAAAACATGGGGGCTAGAGGATATTGAGCGCCCTGAGCCAACTTAATCGCCAAAGGAAAAAAAGTGGACTTGATTCCATACCTGGGGAACTCGCTGAACAGGAACTTGCCAAGCCAGAACGCAAGGAACCCGGCACGCCTGACTTCCTTATCCTTCTCACGCGAAAGAGTCATAACCCACCTACCCATCCTGGCCGGTTTCCTACCAGAAGAAGCAGTACGTCCACCAAAATGAGCAAACAATTTCTCTTCCACTTCGAGATCCTCAGCAGAAAGCTTGATATCAAAGTGGTTTTCATCCCCAAGCACCGGAAGGAGAAAATTATTGACCACATCCTCCAAAGTAACGGTCAATTCACCAATAGAAAAGGAGAAAGTGTGCAGAGTAGGACACCAACGGCGCACCAAATGCCTAAGGCCTTTGGCATCTCTGAAGCCCTCAAGATTCCTAGAGATAGCCACTGCCTTCAGGACGCCGGCACGCTCCAAGCGACCCACAAACTCCTTGTCAGAAAGCTCGTTATCCACCTAAATGGGCCAGCCTTGGATCTTTTCAGCGACAAAATCAAAGAAGATAGGGACCGCTTCCCGAAGTCCTTGCCTGATTTGGAGATCAAAAATCTCCCTAGGGTCTGGAACTTGCGCGGAACCAGCAAAACCCGCTTGACCAGAGAATACCCAGGCGTGAGGAGATGGAGGGGTTTCACCATGGGACACCCGAGGAAAGAATAAACTAGGAGTATACCAGGGGTCTCGCAAGGGAAAAGCAGGGCGCCCAACGACAGACTCATCTGGCACAGAACTAGAGGAGCCCTCCTCTTCAAAGGGGCTAGGAGTACGCTCCTTTCTTTTTCGAGAAGAGGAAGAAGCCATTGAAGCAATGGGTGTTTGGAAAAAAGAAAAGAAGATAGCGACGAGACTGGTTGAAAGAAAAGAAAAGGGCTGGAAATAGAAGACTCAGTTAGACAGAAAAAGAAGGATAGAAGAGAAAATACTAGAATGAGGGAATAAGAGCAGTTGGAGAAGAGAATATGTGGAAAGACGCGCCAGTTGCCAGGAATTAAATTTAAAAGGGAAGAAGTTATCAACAGTTATTAATGAGTATTATGGGAAACATAAAAGTAGGTGGTGGGAGTTTTATTTCAACTGCCACGTCCCACAAAAAAGGGAGGAGTTACAAAAAAAAAAAAGCAAAGGAGCTAGGATACCGAAGAAATACAAGATCAGGATCCCAGAAAAAAAAAAGGGGAGAGAGAATCCTGCAAAAAAAAAACTCACGCATGGGCCGCAGGCAACCCATGAGCTCGGGGGGCTAAATGTTGAGGTTCAAAATAATTTAGTCACAAAGAAGGCCTAAAGAGATGGAAAAGACATTGGGCCCATCTCACACAGTAAAAGAAAGAAATGATAAAGGTTGGGTTCTCACAATAAAGAAAAGAGAGAAGAAAAGAAAAAGAAGAAAAGGGGAAGAAGCCCAGAGGATCTGATCTAGAGGTCCACAAAAAAAGGGGGCCCAAGAAACCGGTAAAGTCAGCAAGCCAAAGAAAAAAGCCCAGGAAGCAGAATTGGGTCAAGGCGTCCAGAAGCTCCCCAGAGGTAGAGGATCCCTGGACGCGCGAAGTGAAATTGAAACAGATTCGAAGTAAGAAAGGAGACAAAAGGCACGCGGGCCTTATGACCCAGACACGCAGTGGAAGTACAAGGCAAAACGCAGGAACTTGATTCCAACCATTTGGAGAAAAAAGACAAGGAAAGTACGACTGGAAAAGCTGAAGCAAAAGCCAAAAAGCCTCAGGACAGCCAAAGGGAAATCTGGAAATAGGAAGCTAGCTGGGGGACTTTCATCTGGTCGCAACAAAAAGAGAGAAACTATGAAGAAAAAGGAAAAGACATGATCCTGAAACAATCAGGCACGGGACAGACTTTAAGGGGCAAAAGGGAGAAATCATCAGTACCCCGGGAGCCCGAAACTGTGCTATAAAAGGAGGGATTCAGAGAAAGAAAGGGGGATTCGATTTTCTTTACGTTTAGAGCATTTTAAAAGCATTCACAAGTGTTTTTTTTTTCTGAAGTTCCACAAAAAATTGTAAAAAAAGAAGGGACTCTGTAAACTGAAGAGCAAACAGGGGAATTTGTTCCCGGTATCCCAGAGATGGCTACTAGAGTACGCGCCCGGATTCAACAAGTTCAAACTTTGCAAGTCTTTGAAGCTTGAATAGCTATCAAAGTCTGTGACTTTTGAACCCAGTTGAACCTTGCATCATGTCCTAGTGAGCAGTTGTAATCACAATTAAAAGAAACTAATGAAATACACCCCACTAATTCAAGGATCCCCAACGTGTTCTTTACATTATATTTCACTTATTGTACATTTTTCTTTACTGTTAATTTGTCATTCAATATGAATATGCTCTTTTGCTAGCTGTTTTTCTATTGTAGGAAGTTTGTTCTGTGCACCAATCGATTCTTAAAACAGCCCCCCTTAGCTGCGGAGAATCGATCCCAGTCCACCAAGAAAAAAACATCCTACACGGCTCCAGGATCCTTGGGCCATAGTGCTGAAGAAAAAGCACCCTCACAAACTTTAAGGGGGTGAAATAAAAAATTTGAAACTTTGAAGTGTAAAATCAAAATACTTCAAACTTCAAATGTGTAATCACACTGCACTTGAAGCCGACCGCAGGAGCCGAGGCCGGCAAGCAGAGACTAGTGGTCTTTCTGATGCTGGTGCGGTGATGCAATCGGAAATCAATTTCGATTACCGATATTTGTATTGAACCAATATGTTAATGCTCTAGTCCAGTTCTATAAGACGATGATGCTATGAATCTATGATTCCTGTTTCCTAATATATGAATTAATGAAACAGAACGTTTCAATTTAACAGGGCTATTTAAAATAATAATAATAATAATAATAAAACGACGCCGTTTTACTTTAGGGTTACAAATTTTAACAAGCATATAAATTGTTCTTTTCACATAACCTACCTCAGAACTCTCTCTTTCTCTCTCGCCTCTTTACTGCTGCAACACTAAAGCTGTTACACAGTGCTCACCCCTTGCCAGTCCGCCGCAACATTGCTAGTGAGTTTCATAGTCACAAACAACTAATCCATTTCTTCTCTCTCTCTCTATTCTCTAAGTCTACGAGTATTGACATCTTTTTTTTTTTCCCTTCTTCAGCAATTTGATTTTGAGGGAGACTGGGAGAGCTATCACTCTTCAATCATTCACTAAGAAAGATTTTGAGCTATAATCACTAATGATTCAAATTATTGCTTAGTATTTTCAATATTTTTTTCCTTCAGTATTTTTGTATTTTTATATTTATATTTTTTGACTTGGGGATTTTGAGCTACTTAGTGGAACTACTGTGGTACTGCCATACTACCTATTAGGCATTGGCTTTTGTTTATTTGTTGTAGTATATATTCATTGTAAAGCATTTCTTTGGTCAAAAAAATTATTTATTTATTTATTTTTACATGGAAGTCGATATTAATTTTATTTGCATTACATTCTGATTTTAGTTGTTTAGGTTCTGCCTCTCGTTGAGTTGATATATGTTGAGATTAAGTAATGTATATTGTTAGTGTCTGATTGGGTAATGAGTAATTATGGTATAAGTATGAGTTGGAATATGCTTTTGTGTGTTGGCTGGATGTAGAAAAATATTATTTGGCATTTTTACTTCTTCTTTTTTTTTTTTTTCTAATTTGACTTTTCTTTTGCTTCTGTTTTATGTGTGACTAGATTTTTGATGGCCTGCTAAATTTAAAAAAAAAAAAATGTTTGTATTTACTTGAAATCTTGAACGAGTTGATATATTGATATTGGGCTCGAAAGCCCAATTTTTTTATTATTAAAAAAAATAGTTCTTTTTTAAAAAAAAAAATATTTCAAACCGACCAAAACGACTGCAAAAAACCGCACTGCTATAGGTCGGAAAACCGACCCTAGGTGGTGTGCATCCGTTCCAATTATGAAAAAACCGATCTCTATTGGTTCGGCAATAAATTTGGAAAAAAACCGCACCAACCGAACTATGCACACCCCTAATTGAATGGATGTCTCACAAACTCACACTTACACTTGCCTTCTTCTTCTTCTTCTTCTTCTTTATCTTTTTTTTTTTTTTTTACGGTATTTGCTCTGCATTACTTTCATTGAACTTGATTATATAATAATAATAATAAAATATTAACACAATAAATTGTCACAATATTTTCATAACTGTTGATGTGTTAATTCCTTATATGTCATAACAAAATAATAAAATATCATACTGGAATCAACCACAACTAAAAATAAAGGTATTGTGAAAAAAATGTGTTATATTCACAACATTTTCATAACGAATCTTAGGTAGTAAATTGTTATTCTAATTTATACTTACTGATGAAATTATTTTTTTGCCCACCAATAATAACCTATAACAACTTACTACTTATGATTTGTAATGAAAATGTTGTGAACATAGCATTTCTCTTGTGAAAATGTTAGAATATCTTGTTGTTGTCACAATATTTTCACAACTATTAAGGTGTCAATTCTTTACAAGTCAAAGTAAAATATAACAAAGTTATAAAAGTATTATGAAAATGTTGTGCATTCTCTATGTTTCTAGAATTTTTTTTTATTAGTCAATTTTTTTTGAGCCAAAATTCACTGTTTCACATACAGTTTTCTTGGGTTGAATTTTTGTATTTTTTTTTTCTTTATGCACCATTTTAAAAATAAAACACACAGTTTTTGGTTTACACAATTTGTTGAGCCAAAATTCATAGTTTTACGGACTTAGGCGTAAAGGCTGGAGCAGGAATTCCGGACCTTTAGTATAGAGTACACCCAGAGGAGTGAGAACAGGTTTGCGAATGCACTTGCCACCCTGGGATCCCAAGTACCATTCAAAGGAAGGGACACGCTCGTAAGAATAGGAAAGCAGGAACATTCTATTATAAGAATCCTCCAAAAGATGTCCCCTAGAGAGTCCAAGCAGTGGGATTGGAGGAGTAAAGTCAAAGAAAAAATGAAAGAGGCAGGACCTAGAGGGAGTATCAGAGAGCTGAGGGACTGCGGTTTGATAGAAGGGGAACTATACAGGAGGTTGCCTGGAGGGATCCTATCCAGGTGTATCAACAAGAAGGAAGGAAAACTGAGATTAGAAGAGCTACATACCCAAGCCTGCGGGACTGCAAAAAAGATCAGCCTATATCGAAGAATGCAACGCATGGGATACTACTGGCCTAATATGAACAAAGAGGCTGCAGCTATACAGGAAAAATGTCAAGAATGTCAACTCTCGATGGACAAGGAGGAGAGCTATGCTGTATTTGTTACAGAAGATTGGAGAACTCCCTTCATGGAATACTTGGCTTAAGGGATCCTACCAACTGACAGGACACTAGCCCACTAGCTCAAGAAACTTGTGATCAGGTACTTCTTACAGAACGGGATCCTATTCAAAAGGGGATACAGTGGGGATCCCCTAAGATGCCTGGGGCCAAGGGAAGCCAAGGAAGTAGTCATGGAGGTCCATTCCAGTGATTGTGGAAGTCATTCAGGAAAAAAAAGGCTCTACAAATAGTTGCTACTGTTGGGGTACTATTGGCCAACAATGAAGAGGGACTTCGAGGAGCTGGTCAAAACTTGCCACGCCTGTCAAGTCCTTGGAGATGCAATTCATACTCACCCAAATGTGTTGCGGGATATGACAACACCATGGCCTTTTCACACCTGAGGGCTTGATCTCATAGGGCCCATAAACCCCCCATCCAACGGTTATATTTGGATCTTAGCAGCCACCGAGTACTTTACAAAATAGGTAGAGGCCATCACTTTAAAAAAGGCCACTAGAGCAGTCGTAGCAAATTTCATTCGAGAACACATCATTACAAGGTTCGAGATCCCCAGAATATTGATCAGTGACAACGGGACCTCGTTCATAAACAAAGACATGAAGGGGTTGACTGAGGCATATTGCATCAAGCATGGAAGGTCCACACCATACTACCCACAAGGAAATGGCCAGGCTGAGGCCACTAATAGGGTGATGCTGAAGATCCTTAAAAAGATGAAGCATGAGTATGGAGGGAAATGGAGTGACCACTTGGCAGATGTACTTTGGGCATGCAGGAGCTCTGTGAAGACAGCCATGGGATTCTCACCATTCTCCGTAGTCTATGTGACAGAAACTATCAGTCCTGTGGAATTAGTTATCCTTACACCAAGAGTAGTACTTGAAGAAAGCCAGGAGGAGACTGAGGACACAAACAATGAAAGGAGGCTGGCAGATCTGGAAGGAGTAGAGGAAGAAAGAGAACTAGCCAAGAGGAGAATCCAAAGGTACCAACAGAGAATGACTAAGGCATATGCGCAGGCAGTACGCCCAAGGGCTTTCACTGAAGAGCAGCTGGTACTAAGGACAGCAGAGCATGTAAGGAGGAACCTACCAAGACCCTCCAAATTTGCCCCAAAGTGGGAAGGACCCTACATCATCAGAGAAGCCCATGATAGTGGATATTACTACCTTACAAAGGAAGATGGGACAGTCCTGACAGAGCCCATAAATGGGAAATGGCTGAAACAGTACTATGCATCAGAAGGGAGAGGTCTTAGTACGCCAGGATCCTTTTGCCGACTCTTCAACCTGCTAAGTGTTTTTATCATTTTCTTTGCTTTTATTATGAATTCTCGTTTAAGTAATTTTGTTTAGGAACCCATGGTAGAAGGACACTCTGCAATCTTTACTATCTTTGATGACTTTGCTGTGTTCCTTGAATGGTAATTGTGTTTTAATTCAATGAAATCTCTTTTATTTCTCCTCAGCTATTAAGTTCTAAATACTTCAAAGTCCAAGCATGGGCAGAATTAAGGGAGGATACCTGGGCCAAGGCAAAAAAAAAAAAGAGAGAGAGAGAGAGAAAAAAAAATGTTTGATACATGACCCAGGACCCACCCCACAGTTAGTTTCAAATACATGATTTAGGATCCTAAGCAAATGCTCAGGATACCTAGCCCAGTACTTGACAAAAAGACTTGCCAAGTTCATGAACTAGGACTAAAGAAAAAGAGGAGGGGGAAAAAGAAAAGGAAATCGCCCAGTGTACCCAGTTCAGTACTTGCGCAGCAAAACAGCCACATGGGTACCTGGTCCAGGACCTACAACAAAACTTGTAGGGACCATAGCCCAGGACTCAGTACAAAAAAGAAAGAAAGACAATGTACAAAAGAAAAAAAGAAAAGAAAACAAACAGATCCACATGCCATTAAGAAACAAAAAGTAGTCTAGAAACGTAAACACTTAGAAGCAGTCTCGAAAATACAAGCACAGATCTACACAAAAGAAAGAAATAGTGTTCCTGCAAAAAGAAAAAAAAAAGCTTATACAACCCCAAATTGTTTATACACATATAAGCAAAGCTAGGGAATAAGGCCAGCCAACAAAGAACCACTTGGGGAAATAGCAGGGACAGCTGAAGAAGAGAGAACCCTTTGCCTTTTAACCATCAAATCTTACAAGACCTTGTGAGCATGAGCTACGGCCTCCTCAGCAGTAGCAATCTCAGCATCTATACTCCCGGAAGCCTGTCTTTGAAATAGCATGTGGGCCAGTGAACGCAAGTGCTCCAGCAAGAAGGACAAGTTGAACTTGGCTTCTAAAAGGTCCTACACCACTCCCCTCCACTCCAAGAGCTTTTCTTCAAATAAGGAGTCTAGTGAAGAATCTCTCAAGGAAATCAGCACGGCACACAGTAGCTCCATTAGGATGTTGGCCAAAAATACACCTCCTCTGAAACCACTGGTAAAATCTCCAAGACTTTTGAACAACCCTTCTAGCAACGGCAGACCTTCCACAGGCACGGAGAAACGTAAGAAGCTGCCATAAAAAGGTTCAAAGTGATGAAAGTGGCTAGCAGGGAGGCTGTTGAACTCCAGAAGATCAAAACAGGCCAGAAATGTGGAGAGCCTTGAAGCAAGATCTAAAGTAGCCACTCTTGGAGCCTTCCCTATTGTTGTGTCACCACCTGTAGGGGGTAAGGAACCTTCAGCCCTTTGGGTAGTTTGAAGATCAGCAACCTGAATGGATCCCACAGCCCCCTCAGGAATCACAAACTCAAAATCCCTAACACCTGTATCAACTCCTGCCAAAAAAAAAAAAAAAAAAAGGAAATACACTTAGTTCAAAAAAGAAAGAAAACTCAAAAAAGGGGAAGAGAGAAAGGGGATACAAGAGAAATAGGATTAAACGCTATTATAAGGGAAAATAGAGCTCACTTGTTTGCCTGGATAGAGATGCACCTCCCAAAGCTTCTTTATCTAACACAGTCTGGGGCAACGCAGTTCTGATGGGACTAAAAGTCTGCTTGGACTGAGGATCTTGGGACACAGGAAGTTAGGAAGCCTCAGGATCCTGGGAACCCTGGACACCTTGCATTGGTTGCCCAGCCTCCCCAGTAATGCCACCACTAGGGGCCTTCTCTTCCACACCTTGAGATGCAGCTGTAACCATTTCCTCCTCCAAAGTCCTACCAGCCGTGGGAGGAGGTACTTCCACCTGGAAAATAAATAAATAAATAAATAAATAAATAAAACAACAACAACAGCAATACAAACAACAATAAGTATAAGTAACAGGGCATCACAAATATACAGCACCGGAGAAGGGGATGAAAGCAAATAGAAGAAGGCATGAATGGAGGAAAACCATACCACATCTTCACCAAATGATTGACTTCTACCTTTCTTGGGGTCTGACTTACGCTTTGACTGCAAAGAAAATAATCACTCATTAGTTCAAGAAAATAACAACAAACTGCAACATAAAAGAGAGAAGAAGGAAAGAGGCCTTGCCCTTCTCTCTCTCTACAGGGTCTCCAAGTTTCTTTTGTTTACTACAGGTACGCCTAAAGGATCCCAAGGGAGACTGAAGTACAAAATCAGAGGATCCGAAAGAACCATGGACTGAAGAACTCACAGGAACCTGGGAGAAAGAAGACTCTACCTTAGTCTTCACCCGGGTCCTTGTAGCTAAAGGTTGCCCGACTTCCTTTCCCTCAGAGAGCACCAACTGCTTCTGGGATTTTTTAGTCTTCCTCTTTTTCATTTCAGGGCCAGTACTCTCTACACTTTCTTCGAGTTCAGCTTCCTTCAACTTTTCCTGCTTAATTGCTTCTTCTTTGCCCTTGCCTACGGGAGTGTCAGCACCTATGGCCTCTACTGCCCTCTTCTTAATTGGTACCCCAGCAGAAGCACCAACAATAAGGTCACATCCTGACCAAGTTTCGGAAAAATCCTGTGCATAAGTCACCCAACCTCCCCTAGAAGCATGCCATTCTGCAAACCCTGTTCTACTACTCACAGCAGCAGATACAATGCCAAGAGTAAGGAGGGACAGGCGCTTGTTGGATGTCGGAGCAGAAGAAATGTCAGGATTAAGGACTTTCCCAATTGTGCCGAAACCAACATAGTCAACAAATGATTTTTGCACTCTTCTCCAATAGCCAGCATAACCACTGGAGGCAAAAACCCCTCTCTGGGAATTAGGCACTATAAACTAAGGATTTCTCCGCAACCAATAAGAGAAGGCTTGGGGTCTCAAAAAGAGGTCCAAGGAAGGGAGAGAGGGTACTATGTCCTTGAAGGATGAGGGAATATCCTGATCAAAACCAAATTGCCGGAGTACCCGGTGTGTTGAGTAATGAGTGTACTTGGGGCCACTTGAAGAAGGCACCAGAAGCCAAGAAGAACTAATACAAGCTAGGTAGGCTAAGCTACCTTCATCATCGCAATGCAGATCAAAAGTATTTCCTGGAGAAGTAAGAAAGGGAGATAATATAGAGTCATAAACCAAACCGGGGCCAAACTCCCGGGGAGAACGCCAATGCAAATGTCCTGCCTGATCAAACAACTCAACCAAGTTAAGGCTGCCACCTTTCAGGCTGAGCCAAGATAATAGGGTGGCTATCGGTTGAACTACCACAAAGACCTTTAACCACATCAGGGGATCCCTGGAACTTGTCTTTCACAAACTTCAAATTTCTACACTTTTCTAAAATAACCGAAGAACGATCCCACATAAATACCTGGAGGATGGCACAGTGGAGAGAAGAAGTGATTGCATAACAAGAGTCGCTCTCGTCTTCATCTCCATGAGGCTGAGCCAGTTGAGAGTAGACATGGCCCAAGAACATGGGGGCTAGAGGATACTGAGCACCTCGGGCTAACTTAATCGCCAATGGAAATAGAGCAGACTTGATCCTATACCCAGGGAACTCACTGAACAGAAACTTGCTAAGCCAGAATGCAAGGAACCCAGCTCGCCTAACTTCCTTGTCTTTCTCACGCGAAAGGCTCATAACCCACCTACCCATCCTGGCCGGTTTCCCACCAGGAGAAGTAGTACGCCCACCGAAATGGGTGAATAACTTTTCTTCTACCTTGAGATCCTCATTAGAAAGATTAATATCGAAGGGATTTTCACCCCCAAACACCAGAAGGAGGAAATTGTTGACCACATCCTCTAGGGTGATAGTCAGTTCACCAACAGAAAATAAAAAGGTGTGCAGAGCAGGGCACCAATGGCGTACCAGATGCTTAAGACCTTTGGCGTCTCTGAAACCCTCAAGATTCCTGGAGATCGCCACTGCCTTCAGAATACCGGCGCACTCCAGGCGACCCACAAACTCCTCGTCAAAGAGTTCCTTATCCACCCAGATAGGCCAACCTTGGATCTTTCCAGCGACAAAATCGAAAAAGATGGGAACCGCCTCTTGAAGTCTCCACCTGATCTGGAGATCAAAAATCTCTCTAGGGTCTGGGACCTGAGCGGACCCAGCGAAACCTGCCTGACCAAAAAATACCCAGGCGTTAGTGGATGGAAGGGCCTCATCATGGGACACCTGAGGGAAGAATAGACTAGGGGTGTACCAGGGGTCCCGTAAAGGAAAGGCAGAGCGCCTAGTGACCTCGTGAGACTCGCCCTGTGCAGAACTAGAGGAGTCCTCACCTTCAAAGTGGCAAGGAGTACGCTCTCTTCTTTTTCGAGAAGAAGAGGAAGCCATCAGAAAAATGGGTATGTTGGTAGTAAGGAGAATTGGAAGAATAAAAAAAAAAAAAGGGAACAGAGAGTAGCAGACTGATTGAAAGAGAGAGAAAAGAGACCTGGGAATGGAAGATTCAAGGAAGTAAAGAGATAATATGAAGCACCTGCAATAAAGACACAAAGAGCAGTTGGAGAAGACAATGTATGGAAAGACGCGCTAGTTGCCAAAAATTTAATTTAAAAGGGGAAGAGTTATTAGCAGTTATTAATGGGAGTTACAGAGAACGTAAAAGTAGGTGGAGGAAGTTTTTACTCCATAACTAAACTGCCACATCTCGTATAAAGGGGGAAGTTACAAGAGAAAGAAGCAAAAAAGACCAAGTACCGAAGGCCGAAAATGAAAGGTCAGGATCCCCAAAGAAGGATTAAGACAGTAAGATCCTACAGAAACCCAACTACTCACGCGTGGGCTACAGGCAACCCACGAGCTCTGGGGGTTAAATGTTGAGGTTCAAAAAAAAATCACAGCCCAAGGCCCAAAGAAATAACACATTGGGCTAACCCTATGAGAAATAAAACTAGAGAAATAAAAGAGTTGGGCTCACGTAATGAAAAGAAAAAGAAGAAAAAGAAGAAAAAGATGAGAGGCCCAAAGAGTTGGGATCCAAAGACCCATGGAGGAACAGGCTTTAAAACCCATGAAGTAAAGGAAAGGCCCAGCCGGCCAAGATCAGTAAACCAAAAGAAGCCCAATAGGAAGAACTGGGCTAGGATCCCAGAGACTGCTAGGGGCCCGGGATCCCTAGGATGCATAACACAACCTAAATAGGATTGAAACGGCTCAAAGGAAAGTACCAAAGAGCACAAAGAACGAAGGACAGATGGGTCCCTCTCAAGCGCTTAGTGATACAGTAAGGAATTAGAAGGTATAAAGCAACCATTCATGAACAAAGGAGCGATACCTCAAGGAACCTAGAATGAGAAACTATAAGTGGAAGTGGCTAGAAGGAAACTTTCAACCCAGCAGTAAAAGATTCCAACTACTTGGAAAAAATGACATAAGGGAGGACGGCCAAAAGCTGGGTCTGAAAAGGCAAGAAGTTTTGAGGAACGTGAAATTGAGAACAGCTCCCTAAGCACACCCTGGAATGGAAAGTCAACCATAGGCTTTCAAAGAAACAGCACCTAAAGGAGGAGATGATGAGAAACAGGGAAAGACTCAGCCTTCTGAGTGATGGGCACAAAATGGGCTCTGGTTCCCAGGGAAACAAGAGAGGGGAATCAATAGTCTCCCAGGATCCTAGAATGACACTATAAAAAGGAGTGAAGCAGTAGCGAATAGGCATTGAAAAATTATGGAGAGAACTCTGTAAAATTTAAGGAAAAAACAGTGAAATATCTCCCGGTATCCCAGAAACAGCCACTATAGCACATGCTTGGATTCAAAAGGATTCAAACTTTGCAAGTCTTAGAGGCTTGAATAGCCATCAAAGTTTGCAATTTTTGAGCTTATTTGAACCTTGTATCACGTCTTAGTGAGCACACTATAATCACAATTAAGAAAAAACTAATAAAGTATTTCTTATTAATTTGAGGATCCCTAACAATTTGTTTTGTGTATTTCCTGAATACTTTGCACTCCTTTGCTGTTTTCATTATTGTTCAATACAAATATTCTCGTTTTCTTTGCTAGTTTATGTGTGTATTGTAGGAAGCTTGCCCTGTGCACCACTTGGTTCTTAAACAGCTCCCTTTAGCTGCGGTGAACCAAGCCCTGCCCACCAAACTACAATTATTTGGCCTAGGATCCTTGGGCTAGTGTGCTAAAGAAAAAGGCACGCTCACAGCGTATATATTGTTATACTGACACAACAAATTTCACAATATTTTCACAATTATTGAGGTGTCAATTTCATATAAGTTGAAATAAAATAATAAAATATGAGACTGTGACCAACCACATCTAAAAATAAATGTTTTGTGAAAATGTTGTAACACTTGTTGTGTGAATATGTAAAAGCTACAGTACTTTTTAGTTTGCTCAATATGTATTGTTCATCACTTCATTGGCTTTTTTTTATTTTTTTTTTTCAGTCATCAATTTGTGTATTTTTTTTAAATATTTATATGAGTTGGCATATATATTGTTATACTGACATAACAAATTTCATAATATTTTCACAATTATTGAGGTGTCAAATTTCTTATAGGCCAAATTAAAATAATAAAATATGAAACTATGACCAACCATAATTGAAAATAAATGTTTTGTGAAAATGTTGTGACTCTTGTTGTTATCACAATATTTTCACATTTGTTGAGATCTTAGTTTCTTATTGATCAAATAAAAAAATGTTAAGTCCACAACATTTTCACATTAATTTCACAACAAATCATAGGTAAGCTACTATTGATGGATAAAAAAGTGATATCAGTCACAGGTCCATTTTAAAATCAGAAACAACTTGCCATCTGGAATTTGTTATAAAAATATTATGGAGATAGCATTTCTATAAAATAAATAATAATATATCAGACCAAAATTTACTGCGGCTGAAAATAAAGGTATTGTGAAAATATTGTGACATTTTGTTATGTTCCTAGACTTCTTTTTTGGTTTAGTCAAATTTAGTGAGCAAAAATTCATTAATTCACGCACAATTTTCTTCTGTTGGTATTTTGTTTGTTGTTTCTTTTAATGCATAGTTTAAAGTGGTTGTTCCAATTAAAAACTAATAACAATTTACCACCTACAATTTATTGTGAAAATATTGTGGATGTAGCATTACTCTAAAATAAAATTATAAAAGATCATACTAGGGCCCACCATAGCTAAAATAAAGGTATTGAGAAAATATCATGACATTTATTGTGTTCCTAACTTTTTTTTTTTGGTTTAGTCAATTTGCTGACCCAAGATTTATACTTTTACGGACAGTTTTCTTGAGCTGACTTTTTTTTCTTTTTTTAACACATTGGCTAAAGTAAAAAACACATAGTTTTACTAACAAAAAAGTATTATGGAAAAAAGTATTTTCCCCTTTTATGTTTGAGGTAGTTTCATCCCCCTAACTTTAAAGTTGAATAATTTCATCTTTTATATTTTGTAGACAAGTATATAGTCCCTGACTACTCCCTTTTGTTACTCTCTTAGTTAAATCTTAACAAAATTTTATGATTCCTAGAATATGTCATTGTGCAATATCTAAAATGCCTCATGAAATTTTAATGTCCCAAAAATTTTCTTCGTGTATTTTGAGTTTTATGTGTTGGTCATACTTAGAAAGTAAAAGTGGTGATGAATGGTATTCTATTTATTACCCACAGAACACTAATTTATTAGTGGTTTAAATCTTCTAAATTTATAATTTTGTCTAATAGAAATTTTGTTGAGGACCAAAATTTCACAAGAAAACCCATTCCTTGAAAAGTAAAGAAAGACCATGGGTTTTAACAAAAGAAGGCCTAACTCATGAAGTTAAGAAGGACCATGAATGCCCAAAGTCCCAAAAAGAAGGAAAAAAGAAAGAAATAATAATAATAATAATAATAAAGAAAAAAGAAGAGGATCTCGATCAGGTCAGAGGACGTGCAGCAAGGATCCTGGTCAGAGGATATGCAGCAAGAAGAGCATCAAGGCCCTAGGACCTTGATGTGTCTTTTTAAAGCCTTGAGAAGAGGACCTTGGGTAACACACGGGAAAACCAAGATTTATGCAAAAAAAAGCCATTAAAAATCCAGCAAAAAACTAGGTATTATCTTTGTAACATATGGTCCAAGCCCGTGAGATCCTAAATGGATAGTAAGGGAAAAGTGGTTTGGTTGGTAAGGGAGTAATTTCTGGTGAAATGAGGATCCCGAAGGTTTCCCTTGGTTCATATATTTGCTTAGAATGCATGAACCAATGGAAAAACTCAGTTCCCCCATGTGCATGACACCTCCCCACAATTTCCTATCAATTGTCACTTTCAACTAAAGTTGTCATCCAGTACATTGAGCAGCCCACCCACTCATTTGACTTTTCAAGAAGGAATCTTTCATTTATAGCTAAAGCTAAATACCCATTTTGAGTTATAATTGCCTAAATAAGCTAAACCTCTGCCCAATGCACCTTTTCAGGTTCTAGAGGACATGGTTTTACCCAGCAGACCAGGGATGTCCTCGCCTGGGGTACCATACCATGTCCACTATAAAAGGAACACTAAGGTATAGCAGAAAGGGGGGGGGGGTGGGAGAAAAATGGGGATTCAGAGGGAGGTTTCAGAGGTTCAAAAGATATATTCTTAGAGCTTTTAGAGCTCAGCAAAGAAGGGGAAAGAAAAAAGGAACAAAACAAGAGAGAACCAAGGAGTAGGAATTCACCCCATATTCTTGAGATTATTCAAAATATTACTTAGCCTTCAAAGAAACATATGCCAAAAATATGCACACATCAGATATTACTCTCTCCCACAAAATCCTCTTCACTTGACTATCTTGGAAGGCAATGCCCAAACAAAGCTACTTGGACTTAAGTTTCAAATCTCACAAGTCTTGTGCAAAAGCACTAAGTCTGTGAGAATTAGGGCTAGGATCCTCGTGGCTAACTCATTTTTATGAAATTCATTTACATATATGTATATGTATTATAATGTATATCCTAATTTAAGGATCTAACAATTATTTGAAGATATGTGTATTGTATAGTTGTTCTTGTGTAGGACCTATAGAGGTAAAGGGAAAGGACAAAACTCCATTGCATAATAAGCATGGAGAAAGATTGTATAGTTCAGAGAATCAGCATTCTGGAATTACAGGCCTAGTACATCTGGGGTACCACAACAGTACGTCCAAGGTAACATGATAGTACGTCCAAGGTACCAAGTGAAGGAATTCTTTTAAATGTTTATACAATAAAAGATAAGTCTTAAATATTCTATTTCAATTTCTTTCTCATTGTGAATATTATGAATAATTTTTTTACTTGTTTTGTAAGAGTAAAGGGTCATTTTATGACACTAAAACACTTATAATGATATTTTATTGCTTAGGAGGAATTGCATTTTTGCCTTAAGGAGTTTTATGTGACTTGCGCACAACTTGGTTTGTAATCAACCCTATTTAGCTGTGGTAAACCAAGCCCAGTCCACCAAACAACAAGTAAAAGGCCCAGGATCCTTGTTTCTACTTGAGCCTGGGTACTGTTCAAAAAAGGACCCTCACATTTTGGCGACTTCACTGGGGACTAGGAAAAATGAGAGGGAAGAAGCAATCCCTTCGCAAGCATGGCTCCAAAGCTAGGAAACACCAAGAGGAAGGAAAGTTCCTCTTAGTGCATTCAACATCAAGATCTCAAAAGTGCGGGTTCTTCCAAAGAACGTCGCACCGAGGGACTCTATATGGAATTTTGGGGAACTTCCCAACACAAGATAAGTTTTATGCATCATTATTTTCTCCATTTTATATTTTGAACATAATGGATCATTGCCCTACTCTTTACAAAAGGGGGGTAAGGGGGTCATGTAGTAATATTTAAACAATCATGATATTGTCTCATTGCTTTAAAGAAAAAATGGAGAAGTGAGCAAATAAAAAAGATTGATGAAATGAAGGTTGTATGAGCTACATAGTTAAGCAATTGCCTCATGTTTAGGGGCTGATTTATTTTCTAAAAAAAATTCATTATATTGTTTAATTTCTTTTAGGAAAAAAAAGAAAAAAACAAACAAATACTTTCCTAGTTCCAGACACGAATCCAACAAAAATAGAGTAGCTCCTTGATTTCAAAGAAGCTGAGTAGTTCCCTAGTTCCAGCCACGGTTCTAGCAAAATGGAGTAGTTCCTTGGTTCCAAAAATTTTTTTGAGTTGTTCCTTGATGGAATAGTTTTCTGATTCTAGCAAAGTGGAATAGTTCTTTGGTTCCAACAAAGTTGAAGTACTTCCATGGATCCAGCAAAGTAAAATGGTTAAAAAAAATGGAGGCATCCGGAAAATGGATAGAAGTTCCACAAAAGCATCAAGAGAAGGTGGATTAAGCATGATTCAACAACTGCCCCATGTCCTGGGGGCTAAAGCCTATTTTGCGGTGGACCTTGAATATATTTTGAAGAAAATCAATAGAAACACTATGTTGCAAGTCAGCAGCAAAATCTACATTATTGAAAGCTCAACAACTATACAGTGCATCTATCATTTATTGCAGCTTAACAATTAGGCTCACCCATGGAAATAACAAGATTTGGAGAAGCTATAGAGTCCACTGAAGGACACGTACAACTAGCTCTAAAAGCCAATTGTGGCATCACAAGTATTACTTGATCCTTTCAATGTACCATTGGTACGTGAAAAGGGACCGAATGGGAAGCCCACAAAAATTGCTGCCAATCCTAGTCCTTTCATCTAGCACAAAGTAAACTTTGTGGAAAATATATTCTATAATGAGTCGGCTCCAACTGAAGAATATCCTATTGTTAGGATCCCGAGGGACTCCAATCTCTAGGATCTCAGGGGCTCCTATCCTAGAAGAAGAAGAAACTTAGAGAGAATGTAGAATATTGCTTATGAAGGCATGGGGGACCTGAATGTAGCCTACAAGAGGATCTCGGACCACCATCTTACATTACAGCCCAGGAAGAGATCCTAGAGGAACCTAGGGATACAATGAGTCAGAATATCCCATATCTAGGATCCCGAGATGCTCCCATCCTAGAAGAAGAAGAAACATGGAAGGAATGTAGAATATTACTTATAAAGGTACGCAGGACCTGATTGTAGCATGCAAGAGGATCCCAGACCACCATTTTACATGATAGCCTGGGAAGAGATCCCAAAGGAACCCTAAGTTCAGATCCATGTTTGACCAGTTGGGATCTAGGCTAGAGGGACCCTGGGGGCTCTTGTCCTGGAAGAAGAAGAAGGAAGA
Source organism: Quercus ilex subsp. ballota (assembly GCA_032727855.1). Taxonomy (NCBI): domain Eukaryota; kingdom Viridiplantae; phylum Streptophyta; class Magnoliopsida; order Fagales; family Fagaceae; genus Quercus; species Quercus ilex. Next base: position 46,068,956 of record CM064912.1, on the reverse strand, counting down.
AATACCTATGGTTTAAGGGATCCCTTGGATACAAAAAGACAGAAGGAGGAAACAGGTTCATCAAGATCCCAAGAATGTGTAGCTATTCGGGAACCCGGAGGAAGGCTAATATACTGCTTATGAAGATCCTGGAGAAACTTACGGATATGGAAAAGAAGGCATAAATCCTACCAAAAGAAGAATTAGAAGATGTGAACTTGGGGGCTGACCTAAGGAACCTGGGGCTTATCCGAATCAGTAGTCAGTTATCGGTACCAAAAAATAATAAATAAAAGAGCAATTGGTGGAGCTATTGAAAAATATGAAGATTTATTGGCATGAACTCCTTCAAATTAAATAAGGCACGTCCAAAGGATAAATTTCCTTTGCCTAAACATCGATCTCCTCATAGATCCAACTAAGGCAACAACAATATCAACCATGAAGAAGCATACCACGGTCAAGGAACTCAAGAGCTTTTTGGAAAGAATTTCTTACATTAGGAATTTCACACCAAGACCAGCCTTGGTCACTAGTGGACTATCCAAACTGTTGAAAAAGGAGAATGTTTTCATATGGGGATCTGAGCATCCAAATGTCTTTATAAAATTTTAACAGATCATAAGTCATTTGCCTACCTCATGGGTACTAGTCCATGGCAAAATCATCATTGTTGTACCTGGGATCCTGATTCCAAGCATACAGAGTATTAAAGGATACTGAAATGAGGTATCCTAACATAGAAAGGGCGTGTTTGGCAGCCATGCATCTCAACAACTGAATCATTACTTTTCATCCCACCAAATCCTATTGGTGAAGAGCTCTCATCCAATAAAAGCCCTTCTCCATCAGCCCTTGCGATCTTAAAGAGTAGCCCGGTAGTTAATATTAATTTCCCAATACAATATGGGTCTGAAGGATCCCTAGATTTGTTAAGAGCTAGGCTGTAGCAGACTTACTGGCCCAGTTCCTTAAAGAAGAGAAGTGCCTATTGAGTGCGAAGATCTCTAAAAAAGCAGTAGCAGTAGAGATCCTTGTAAAGAAACAGACTATGAGGTTTGTGAAGATAGCCTTCAACGAGCATGCCTAGAGGAAGCCTTCCTCTTCCAGGATCCCCGTAAGAGGATCCCCCACCTGAAGAAAACACCATGACAGAATCATCTTGGTGTAGCTCCTCCTAGCCACCAGTTCACCAGTAAGAGTAACCTTAGATGGCTCGTAAAAGAAGAGTATTTCCATGAAGTATTTGTTCACAGCCAAGAGAGGATATTTTAGAAGATCCTTGGAGAAGGAAACAAATCCTTAACCCTTTGGAGAAAAGAAAAGAAATTAGTTAGTAAGCCTACTTGAGAATGGGAAGCTACGAAGGAACCTTTTCTGAAGTTTGAAAAATTCAATGGCCATGAATAAATTTTCCAAGTGATATGGCCCAGGACTTGGTAAGAGCAAACTTCCCATGTACCTAGCCCAAGACTTGGCCAGAACAGATTTTTTTCAAGTGACATGGCCTAGGATTTGGGAAAAGCAAACTTTCCATGTACCTAGCCTAGGACTTGACCAAAACAGATTTTTTTTCAAGTGACATGGCCTAGGACTTGGGAAGAGCAAACTTTCCATGTACCTAACCCAGGACTTGACCAAAACAAATTTTTTCCAAGTGACATGACCTAGGACTTGGAAAGAGCAAACTTTCCATGTACCTGGCCCAAGACTTGGCTATAACAAATTTTCCAAGTGACATGGCTCAAGACTTGGGAAGAGTAAACTTTCCATGTACCTGGCCTAGGACTTGGCCAAAATAGATTTTTCCAAGTGACATGGCCTAGGACTTGGGAAGAGCAAACTTTCCATGTACCTAGCCCAGGACTTGACCTAGAACAAATTTTCTAAATACATGGCTCAGAAACTGGTCTAAAGCAAAAGTTTATGGATACAAGCCATAGCATGTCCCAATAATGCGTGCAGATTGTAAGCATATCCCAGTAATAGCTACAACCTGTAGCACGTACCAGTAATGGGTACAACCTACGTACCAGCAATGGATACAAGCCGTAGTATGTCCCAACAAAGGGTGCAAATTGTAAGCAAAGCCCAATAAGGGGTACAAAGAGAGAGAGCCTCGAGTGGGTATGAAAATCCAAAAGTGGATGTATAAAATGCACAAGATTGACCTCCTTGAAAGAAATTGGTTCAATGGAGCCTAAGAAAGCAAGGAAGGCATAACCTTAAAAAAAATTCTAAGAGTACATCACTCGAAACCGCAAAAGCATGGATACTTTTGCAAATCTCTATACAAAGAGATTAGTCAATGACATCGCAAACCAGCTAGCAACATTTCCCTCCTCCTACAAGGTGCAAACTCACCAAAGGCTTGAAGGTACTTCGATTCAACAAAATAAAGGTACCCTTTTGGTAAGCCCACTCATTAATACCATGTTTGAATATATCAAAACACTGCAAAATGTTGTGCAAGAAGTATCACCCATGCACTAATATTTTATTCATATAGATTAAAATGAAAATTCTAATATTTTGGTCTTCTTACTAGACCAATTATCAAAAATCAAAATTTGGAATTCTTATGTGGTTGAAATCCTCATATGGTTTCATATACATGAAGTAATTTTTATTGCTATGTCTTATTTGGCAATTGGCTTTTCTAGTGCATACACTGGGGGCTAAGATAAGATTAAAAATTTTCCTTAGATATATCTTTCACTTGATAAAAATTGAGAAGTCTAATGCAAACTTTACTATACATAAGTTCAGCCACTGTTATTTTCTTTGGCTCATGAACTATATGGTATATAGCATTTCAACAACAATATAATTGGTGGCATGATATGTGAATAATTTGCTGCAATCTGAAATACTATACAATCTCTCACAATCGGGAAAAAGAATATGGTAAAAATGAAGAGCACCCACCAAAAGAGTAAGGTTTTTAGCTAAAAGCAAGGCGTGGAGATGTTCTTAAGCCTTCTAAGCCATGTCCTCAGGGAAGTTTCTATCTCTTAATACATTTTGAGGAGAGTAGCTAGCCTTAATTAGACTATAAATCAGCATGTTTATATGATTCAATGGTTTATGATATCATGGTCCCATTGCTCAATACTAACATGAAGGTGAATTCTAATCTTTTGCAACATGTTAGTTCATCCCATGAAGGAAATGTAGCAATTTTTTTGGAGTTTCCCTCAAGAATTATTTGATCTACACATTAGTTCTACAAACCGAGAAAGTGTCTAAGAACAATTTATTTTTTTCGCACGTGGGCTACAGGTAACCCACGAGCTTGAGGGGCTAATGTTGAGGACCAAAATTTCACAAGAAAGCCCATTCCATGAAAAGTAAAGAAAGACCATGGGTCTTAACAAAAGAAGACCTAATTCATGAAGTTAAGAAGGACCATGAACGCCCAAAGTCTCAAAAAGAAGGAAAAAAGAGAGAGAAAGAAATAATAATAATAATAAATAAAAAAGAAGAGGATCTCGGTTAGGTCAGAAGATGTACAGCAAGGATCTCGGTCAGAAGATATGCAGCAAGAAGAGCATCAAGGCCCTAGGACATTGATATGTCTTTTTGAAGCCTTGAGAAGAGAACCTTGGCTAACACATGAGAAAACAAAGATGTATGCAAAAAGCCATTAAAAATCCAGCAAAAAACTAGGTATTATCTTTGTAACCCATGGTCCAAGCCCGTGGGATCCCGAGTGGATAGTAAGGGAGAAGTGGTTTGGTCAATTAAGGAGTAATTTCTGGTGAAAGAAGGATCCCGAAGGTTTTCCTTTGGTTCATATATTTGCTTGGAATGCATGAACCAATGGAAAAAATCAGTTCCCCTATGTGCATGACACCTCCCCACAATTTCCTATCAATTGTCACTTTCAACTAAAACTGTCATCCAATACATTGCGCAGCCCACCCACTCATTTGACTTTCCAAAAAGGAATCTTTTATTTATAGCTAAAGCCAAATGCCCATTTTGAGTTGTAATTACCTAAATAAGCTAAACCTTTGCCCAATGCACCTTTTCAGGTTCCAGAGGACATGGTTTTACCCAGCAGACTAGGGACGTCCTCACCTGGTGTACCAGACCATGTCCACTATAAAAGGAACACTAAGGCATAACAGAAAAGGGGGGGGGGGGGGGGGGGAGGGGGAAGGGGGATTCAGAAGGAGATTTCTGAGGTTCAAAAGATATAATCTTGAGCTTTAAGAGCCCAGCAAAGGAGGGGAAAGAAAAAAGGGACAAAACAAGAGAGAGCCAATTAGTTGGAATTCGCCCCATATCCTTGAGATTATTCAAAATATCACTTAGCCTCCAAAGAAACATATGCCAAAAACATGCACACATCAAATATCAATCTCTCCCACAAAATCCTCCTCACTTGACTATCTTGGAAGGCAATGCCCAAGCAAAGCTACTTGGACTTGAGTTCCAAATCTCACAAGTCTTATGCAAAAGCACTAAGTCTGTGAGAATTGGGGCTAGGATCCTCGTGGCTGACTCATTCTTATGAAATTCATTTGCATATATGTAAATGTATTAGAATGTATATCCTAATTTAAGGATCTAATAATTATTTGAAGATATGTGTATTGTATAGTTGTTCTTGTGTAAGACCTATAGAGGTAAAGGGAAATGACAAAACTCCATTGCATAATAAGCATGGAGAAAGATTGTATGGTTCAGAGAATCAATATTTTGGGATTACAGGCCTAGTACGTCCGGGGTACCACGACAGTACGTCCAGGGTACCAAGTGAATGAACTCTTTTAAATGTTTATACAATAAAAGATAAGTCTTAAATATTCTATTTCAATCTCTTTCTCATTGTGAATATTATGAATAATTATTTTACTTGTTTCATAAGAGTAAAGGGTCATTTTATGACACTAAAACATTTATAATGGTATTTTATTACTTAGGAGGAATTACATTTTTGCCTTGAGGAGTTTTATGTGACTTGCACACAACTTGGTTTATAATCAGTCCCATTTAGTTGCGGTGAACCAAGCCCAGTCCACCAAACAACAAGTAAAAGGCTTAGGATCCTTATTTCTACTTGGGCCTGGGTATTGTCCAAAAAAGGACACTCACAAACTTCAATGACATATGTTTTTTGTTATTTTGTTATTTGTTTTCTTTCTTAAATAGGTTTTCATTAAAAATTAAGTAAGCTGAGCATCGTAGTTAGGCTTATAAAATAAAATTATGAAGAAGGAAGTATGAATAACAAAATATTCATTGCAAATGTTTGTAGGTATTTAATTTGATAAAAAGTTTCAATTGTAGCATATGTCATCATTTATTGCGAAAATTTAAATATTATGACAATATTTTATCAAACCTTAGTTGTTTGTTGTTGAAAGATGATGACATTTATTATTATTTTTAGTAGAATTTTTTTGTGAGTAGATATATACTGTCTTTAGTAAATAGGTTCTACAAAATGAAAAAGTATTTAATATACAATGATACCACATCATCCAAATCAAAATCCAATAAATGAGAGACATGTGTGCAAAAATAACTACCCATTAACACATGTCTTTCAATTGTTAGTAAGTTAGTTATTTTTTGCTGACATATCTCACACTTATTAGATTTTGATACCGCTGACATGGTATAATTTGATACAAAATACCTTCTTCTAAGAAATTATCATATTAAATAGATAGTCATATGTTAAATGACTATTTTAAATTTAAATACATGGTTTGATACTACTTAAAAAAAATATATCTTAAATTTTCTCACTCAAGGGGCAGCACATGCCTTGCACATGCAACCCTTAATAGTATCCAAAAAAATTTAAAATATTTCTTAAACTATGAGACATTTGTGGCCTGTTTGGTTAGAGTGTTTGAACAACAGTTTTTAGTATTTAAACACCGAAAACTGTGAGCCAAAAAAAAAACAATGCGTTTGGTAAGAAAGTTTTTTAATGGAGTATTTGAGTTACGTTACTCATTTTAGGGTGTTTAAACACTAAATTTAGAGAACTCATCTTACCAGTTTTTAGTTTTTAAATAATGTTTCTCAATGACACTTTTGTAAATATTTTGAAAACCATAGGGTCCACTTGATTAGACAACACATAACTGACTTTTCTCTCCTCAAAAAATGTTAAATTGTACTCTACTTGTCAACTTTTTAAAAATAAAACACATAATTATGTTTTTTCACACACTAAAATGTGTTATTTAAAATATGATACTAAACACATTTTTTACTTTATAAATAGGGTAAAATACAAAACTAATTCTCTAAGTTTTTTATTTTATTTTATTTCAGTCCTCTAACTTTTCCTTTGTTCATTTCAGTCCTCTAACTTTCAAGTTTATTCAATTAAGGTTTTTCCATCAATTTTTGTTATATGTTGTGGTTAATTTTTCAATTTTATAAATTTTTCTTCAAAATTTTTAAATTAAAAAAGTTCAATTAATGATTCAAAAATATTTTTCAAAATATTTTTTCAAAAAATTTTAACAAAAATTAACGAAAAGTATTTCATTGAATAAATTTAAAATTTAGAGAACTAAAATAAACGAAAGTAAAGTTAAAGGATTAAAATAAAATCTAAAAAAAAGTTAAAAAGTCAATTTTATATTTTAACCTAATAAATACTATAATAAACAAGTATAATAAACATGTATAACTACTACACTTTTAAAACCACAATTTTATTATAGAAATCTCCATCGGCCGGCTATAAGCGAGTCAAGACTCACGAGAACTGTTTTTCAGATATATTTCTCTATTTCTTTGTTTATAATTTTGTAACAGAAAGTGCATGTAAAACAGATTCGCAGTCAGAAGGGGACCCATGGGGGGAGGCATTAACCACTGTGTCAGTTTTGAATTTTGGCATAGCGTCCTGCACCATGTGGTTGCAACTTAACAATTAAAACGTTGCCACCAGGGCCACCACCAATCCAAATCCAATGGGTCTTCTAGAAGGGAGGTTTCATTGTACGTTTCTTTAAACTGTACACCTTCATTATAGCTTTTACTTTTTTATGTCCAAACTTTGACGGTGCAATCACAAGTTAATCGAAAGTCTAGAAGCACTCTGCAACATATCATTCTTATTAGAAATGGCAGAATTAGAAATGGAATTCGAAGAAACAGTTTATTTTGAACTATTAAACAAACATATAAAGACTTGTGGTCATGACCAAAATACCTCTAAAATCTAAAAAATAATCAAAATACTCTCAAACTTATAAAATGACAAAAATACCCCTAAACTTTTAAAATGATCCAAATACACCCAAAACCTCTAAAATGACCCCAAATAACCCGAAACCTCTAAAATTACCAAAAATATCCAGAAATCTCTAAAATTACCAAAATACCTCTCAAAATATCTAAAATGACCAAAATGCTGCTAATCATATAAGATGAACAAAATACAACTGAAGCCTCTAAAATTACCAAAATAGAGGTTTGGGGTATTTTGGATGTTTCGAGGGCAGTTTCGTCAAATTAAAGGTTCTAAGAGTATTTTAGTCATTTTGTAAGTTTCAAGGAAATGTCACTAATTTTTTAGGTTTTTGGGGGTGTTTCATTAATTTTTAGATTTTGGAGCTATTTCGGTAATTTTCTAGGTTTTGGAGGTCTTTTAGTTACTTTTAGGTGTTGAGGATATTTCGGTCATTTTTTAGATTTCAGGGGTATTTTAGTAATTTTCTAGGTTTATGGGGTATTTTGGTCATTTTTTCTGTTTAGGGGGTATTTTGGTCATCTTTTAGTTTTAGGGGGGATTTTGGTTATTTTTTAGGTTTAGGGTGTATTTTTATCGTCTTATAGGTTTAAGGGGTATTTTTGTCATTTTATAGGTTTCAGAGTATTTTGGTCATTTTTTAGGTTTAGGAGTTATTTTGGTCATTTTTAGGTTTCATGGGTATTTCGGTCATTTTTTAGGTTTTAGGGTTATTTTAGTTAATTTTTAGGTTTTGAGGGTATTTCGATCATTTTTTAGGTTTAGGGGGTATTTTACTCAATTTTAGGTTTATGGGGTAATTTGGTCATTTTTTAGGTTTATGGGGTATTTCGGTCATTTTTAAGTTTAGGAGAGTATTTTGGTAATTTTTAGGTTTCTACGGTATTTTAGTCAATTTTTTAGGTTTAGGGGGTATTTTGGTCAATTTTTAGGTTTTAGGGTTATTTTGGTCATTTTTAGGTTTCGGGGGTATTTTGATCATTTTTTAGGTTTATGTGGTATTTCGGTCATTTTTTAGGTTTAGGGGGTATTTCGGTCATTTTTTAGGTTTAGGGTGTATTTTTATCGTCTTATAGGTTTAAGGGATATTTTTGTCATTTTATAGGTTTCGGCGTATTTTTGTCATTTTTTAGGTTTAGGAGTTATTTTGGTCATTTTTAGGTTTCAGGGGTATTTCGGTCATTTTTTAGGTTTAGGAGGTATTTTAGTCAATTTTTAGGTTTATGGAGTAATTTGGTCATTTTTTAGGTTTATGGGGGGTATTTTGGTAATTTTTAAGTTTAGGGGAGTATTTTGGTAATTTTTAGGTTTCAAGGATATTTTGATTAGTTTTTTAAGTTTATGGGGTATTTTGGTTAATTTTTAGGTTTTATGGTAATTTTTATGTTTTGGGGGTATTTCGGTAATTTTTAGGTTTATGTAGTATTTCGGTCATTTTTTAGGTTTGAGGGGGTATTTTGGTAATTTTTAGGTTTCGGGATTAGTTTTGTCATTTTTTTTGTATAAAAGGTTTAGAGAGTATTTTAGTCAATTTTTAGGTTTAGGGGTATTTTGGTCAATTTTTAGGTTTATGGGGCATTTCGGTCATTTTTTAGGTTTTAGGAGTATTTCGGTTATTTTATAGGCTTAAGGGGTATTTTGGTCTTTTTTTAGGTTTTAAGGGTATTTCGGTCATTTTTTAGGTTTGGGAGGTATTTTGTAATTTTTAGTGGTTTTGGAGTATTTTAGAGTTGGGTGATTTGTAGAAATGATACTTGGATCATAATTGGATCTAATTGGGTACCTAGTTAAAACCCAATAAATATTAATGTTAATTGAGTTTAATTGGGTTAATACCCATTTAACCCAATTAATAATTGAGTGTGTGGGTCTTATTTAAGTGGGTGGGTTTGGGTGGGCAAATGGATTTGGGTTGATTTTGCCACCTCTAGGACCCGTTTGGATGGAGAGGGAAATGAGGGGGAGTGAAGAGGAGTAGAGTAGAGTTAACTAAGAATAACCTAATTATGGATCCCCCTTTCATCCAAAATAAGTAGCAAAATGGCCACATTCTGAAACTATCTAGTAAAATGCTCCTGTTCTGAAATTCGATTTTTAAAAAATCGAATTTCAATGAAAAACTCGATTTAATGAAAATTGAGTTACTTGCAAAATGTTATATGGAACTCGAGTCCCATTTTTTTTTATTAATTTTTTTGCCTATAACTCGATTTTTTTTAAAATTGAGTTTTTCATTGAAACTTAATTTTTAGAAAATCGAGTTTAAAATAGATATGGCTAAATAGTTTCAAAATAAGGGCATTTTGCTACTTGTTTTGGATGAAAAGGACAAATATCCATTTTAACCTCAAATTTACACTATACTACTTTACTCTACTCCCTTCTAGGGATGGCAATTTTTGCCCGACCCGTAGGTACCCGTCCCGGCCCGACCCTAATGGGCCGGGTTTTATCCAGTCCGATTAGAAATAGGGTTGAGTATGGGTTTTTAAAAAAAAAAACCCGAAGCGGGTCCGGGTCGGGTCCGGGTTTTATAAAAAAAATCCGAGACCCGACCCGAAACCCGGCCCGGATAAAAACCAGGTACCCTAAAATTACAAAAATACCCCCTATATATATATATATTTATATATATATATATATATACCTATAATCTAACCCTAATCCCTCATTTCATTTCTTCAGCAGCAACTCAGAACTCACACCTCCCTCCCTCAGTCCTCACCCTCACTCTGACACTCCTTCTCCCTCAGCTCAGTCCCTCATTTCAGCTCACGCAGTCAGCCAGTCACTCCGACACTCCCTCGCCCTCACTCCCACACTCCCTCAGTCACACCTCCCTCACCTCCTCACCCTCACTCCTACACTCCCTCAGCACACGGCCCGTTAAGGCATAACCATGTCTGGTGGATGGCAACGACATGGCAATGGCTTTCTTCAACCCTTGAATTAGTGAGCATGTTTAGGCAAACCGGTATAACCCTTGATGGTTTAGGGTTTATCGGCAGATGGAGGAGGAGATAATGGCCGATTTGGCTTGGGATTCCTGCTTACGATAGCACTGTGGAGAACATTGCCAAGGGTGGGTTGTTGGAGTGGGTAGTAAAGTTCCAATCTGCAATATTTCCTTTTGTTTTCTGTTTGGTTCTCAAGGAAAAAAAAAAAGAGGAAAGTATAATGGGAAAAACAAAAATCCATCTGCTACTTCTTACTGGCTTTATATTATAGTTTCATTTCATTTTGTTCTTATTTTCGTTTCGCCTGAGTTTTACTGCACTAAAGCTCTTGTGTTTGTTGAAATGTCTCTATGATATTTATTATATATTCTTTTTCAGTTTGGTTGCTATGAAAATGAAAGTGTATGCAAAAAATAATTGAGACTTCTCTGTGATGGTTTTAGTTTGTTGATATTACTTTTGGTTGCTGGTAAAGTAAAGGAACCGAAAAGGATGTGTGTTGCTGATAAAGCAAATAAAATTTGGGCTTCAATTCTTTTTTTTTTTTTGGTTGGGCCACTAATTGGGCCCAATCCCTTAACAGGGCCTGCGAGGCCTGGCGGGGCAGGTTCAGGCTTCGGGAAAAAAATCCGCTTAATAAATGAGCCGGATCCGGGCCATGGATCTTGACCTGCGGATAGGGTCCGATATGAAAAAATTCGGCTAGAATTCGACTCGTTGTCATTCCTACTCCTTCTCCAAACGTACCACGACCCACCAGAACTGTTTTTCAGACAAACATTCGCCTTTCTTTATCATTTTGGAACAGAGTGCACGTAAAAAGATATGCAGGAGGGGACCCATGGGGGGAGGCATTAATCAGTGTGCTAGTTTTGAGTTTTGACCAAGTACCCTGCACCATTTGGTTGCAACTTCTAGAAGGGAGTTTTATTCTATGTTTCTTTAAACTGTGCACCTTCATTATAGCTTTTACTTTTTTGTGTCCAAACTTTGACGATGCAATCACAAGTTAATCGAAAGTTTGATCTGACGGTGATAAGTGGAGGACCATATATGTCTTCCTCATAAAAAAACAAAAAAAGCACCACAACATACTTTCCTTCTTTTATATTACTTACTACTTAATAGCTAAAACCTTTTCCACTTTCCCTTATGTATTTATTTATATACTTCTAGAAGCACCATGCACCATATCATTATATCATGCTTTAAGGAAATATTTTCTTCTCTCTTTCTCTTCTCTCCCTCTTTTCCTTTCTCTTCTCTTTCCATAACTACAACCAAACTTGAAGAGGCAGAATTAGAAATGGATTTCGAAGAAACAATTTATTTTGAACTATTAATTGATAGAAAGTGTAATACCACAAAATTTTTCACAAATTTTTGCTACAACTGACGTAACAAAAAATAATTTGTGAAGAAAAAATAGTAAGTTCATGTGTAAATAATGATTAACCACTCACAGTCTATCACCTCAAAATTTTGGCAAAAAAATTGTGAAATAATTTGTAATCCTAAAATTACTTATTAAAAAAAAACACAAAGACCTGTGGTCAAGAGAATGGATGCTTGGCAATTTGGACTTCTCTAATTGGGATTAATAGAAATAAAAAGAAATATTGCTTACTACCAAAATTGCTTATACCCTTTAGTGTCCCAATTACATAAGGTTTAGATTTTTTAAACAGACAACACCTATAGTAGCCTATTATTGTTAATATTAATATTTGGTGAAAGAAATAAAGTGCTCTTGGCCGATTAAATAAAAGTAGAAAAAGAAAGAACTTTTCCATACGAAATTTGGATCTGAGTGGTCAATGCCTCATGGCCCTCATTGCCTCCTCTTATCATCTTATGGTCTCTTTAAGATATTAATTTAAAATTTTGTAATGGTTGAAATGAAACATTTTATTGGACCAAAACAAAGGAAACATCATTTTACTATATATGATTGATTAGTATTAGTCCAGAGTTTTGTAACTTAATTAATTGGTATCTTTTGGTGTTTTAAAATAAGATATCTAATATTCAAATTTTTTTCTCTCAATTAATTATCAAATTATATAAATAAATAAATAAATAAAACGAAAAAGGAGATTGATTAGTACTATTTTTTTTTTTTAAAAAAAGAAAGACTATGGTGGAGTCCCATTGTATCATATATGTAAAATCATCTTTACTGAATAACGAGTTGAACATGAAATATTGTTAAATATGTTTCCTAAGGTAAAAACCTGAATAATAACATATCTAAACTTAGTAAGAGGAAAAAACATTGCTTTTTACATTCTAAAATCCAAGCATCGCATATAATCCTTTCATTTTTCAAAATACCATCTTTGTATCTCTTTTTTAAAGATCGATTTTCTTAATACTTCCAAGACTTTTGTTAATGGATACTCTAAGAGTATTTGTTTAAGAAATACTTTTATAAATCTTTTATGGAAAAAAAATTGATTTTATTGACTGATGTTATATTTTTATAAAAGCGATATTAAAACTTTCTTGAAATGATTCATTAACAAATGCCTTAAGAGTACTAATTTTCTAAAATTATGTGTGTAACTTGTAAGAACGAAGAGAAGGGAGAAGGCATAATATGTTCAAACTATTATTATTATTATTATTTGATTATTACAATAATGTGGGAGAGAGATTTGAACCTTGCTCCTCCTCATAAAAGAGATCCTCCTCATAAAAGAGATCCTCCTCATAAAAGAGAACATACAATGCTATTTACTTACAAAATTCTTGAATTCAAATTATCAATTCAATTAAAAGTATTTTTTTTAAGAATTAAGAGTTATTAAATAATGTAACATTAATGAATAATTACACAAAATGTTATGTGATAAGGTTTTAAATTGATTACTCACTCAATCTTTTTATTGTCTTGATTAGAAAATCTAACTTTATAAGGAAACATAATTTTATGTATGATCTTTAAAATAAAATAAAAAAGTTTTTTTATAAAAAAAAAAAACTACCATATTTAATTTAAACTCAGACAAACTAATAAAAGGTAGGATATTAATTATTAAATTATAAAAACTATCAAAATTTTAACAAGAATTTCTCAAATTGCAATAGAAAACTTATAAAGGAAATAATAAAGTTAATATATTTGTACATCTTACAAATTGAGGGAACAATAAAAGTGATTGGTGTCAAATCAACAATATAATAAATAAATTACTTAATTGGCTATTTGTTATGAATTAAAAATTTTTCATATCAATTATTGTAAGATTTATACAAACCTATACCAAATTACCAACCTAAAAAAAGGGGGCTTAAGTTTTTCAACTACATCACATTGTTGACTTATCAGAGGGGAATTTTCACTATTCAAAGGAGGTGGTAAAGACACTCATAAAAGCATTAGTATCGGTAGTGCCAAAAATTTAGCAATTTAGTACCATAAAAAGTTACTTCGTCTATATTTTATTATCTCACTTTACAAAACATCTAATATCAGAGGTTTTATTTTAGCATTCAACACAATAAAATAATATATCATTCGACAACCACAACACAACCACAACCACCATCAAAGTCATGGAAACCACCGCACAGCCACAACCCCACCACATGACCAAAACCCATCAAGAACTAGTGAAGAAGAAGAAAAAGGGAAAAAAAAAAAAAAAAACAGAAAAGCCAAAAAAAAAGAAAAAAAAAAGAGCAAAAATACAAGCAAAAAAAAAAAAGAAGAACCAAAAACCAGTATGAAAAACCCCACAATTCGGGGAAAAATAAAAAAGAGAAAACCATAAAAAAAACGAGCAGAAAAACCTCACAGATCAAAATAAAATCCAGCAAAAAAAACCCACAGATCAAAAGAACAACCAACAAAAACTAGAAAAAAAAAAAAGAGCAGAAAAAACCCATTGCCAAAACCACCGGAGAGAAAAGAGAGAAGAGATTGGGGTGAAGGTGAAGGTGAGAGGTCGGCCAAAGAAGAGAGAAGTCTGAAAGAAGAGTTTAGGGATAGAGAAAATGTTTAATTAAAAAAGGAACTCACTAATAAATTTTTTTTTTCTTCCCTTTGAGCTAAAGTAAATTGGTATTAATACCAGTTTACTGTAGCTATAAAGCTAAATTTTTTAGCTTTGCCTCCACCATTGCAGCATGCATTTTAGCATTGGTGGTGCTAAAAATAGCAATATGACTTTTTAGCACCACCAATACTAATGGCCTGTTTGGAAGTTTAAAAAAGGAGGGAGAATAATTCAATTACCTTGTTTGGAAGTTTTTTAAGGAATGAGGGGGAGGGGTTTGGAGGGGTTTCAACTACCTCTAACCCCTCATTTTTAGTTCCCCTAAATTGGAGAGATTTGAAGGGAGAGTAGAGTAGATAAATTATTGACCAAATGAATTCCCCAATTTACCCTTTCTAAATTAAGAAAATTACAAACCGATTATATAAATAATCTATGATTATTTAAAAAGAAATTCTTCAATATTTGACAAGATATTTTCTCTAAGAAAGTAACATTTTACCTATAAACAAGCAGTAATTAACGAAGTCGTTGTTAATAGTACATAAACCATAACTGCATCATTCGCATTTGACAATTAAGAGGAAAATGGATCAGAAAAGAGAAAATGAAAACCTAGAGCTGTGAGGCATTGCTGTTATTGGTGTTGGCGGTGGTCATCATCTTCTGGAACTCCTCGAAGTTGACATTTCCGTCGCCATCAGAATCGATGGATTGGATCATTCGGTGGCAATCTTCTACGGAGCATTTCATGCCTAAGCGGTTGAGGACGAGGTGAAGCTTGGAGGCGGAGATGAGGCCGTTCTGGTCCTAGTCGTAGAACTTGAACGCGTCGTGGAGCTCGCAGGCTCTGCCATCTTCAGAGCTGGAGCAGCAGAAGGCGGCGAACTCGATCAGGGAAATGAAGCCGTCATGGTTGGAGTCGAGCTCGTCCATGACGCGGCGGAGCTCGTCCTCGTCGGAGAAGGAGTTGAGGGAGCTGGAGACGGCGCTGAGCTTCCTATGTGAAGCTTCTTGAAAATTTTCCATAAATAAAGAAAATTTATTTTTATTTTTATTATAATTTTTTTGAGGTAATAAAAATTATTTTATAATAGTTAATAGTAGTTTTATACTTTTATTAGTGGTATTTGATGGAATGAGAATGTTGATTAAATAATTATTTAATCTAACAAATTAATCATAAATCAATGTTGTAAATCCATTTTCAAATAGGGATAAATTTGTCTATTTAAATCATTTCCTCTTATTTCCATCATAATTTTTAAAACATCCAAATAAGAGGAAGGGCTAATTACTCCCTTCACCTTTATTAATTTTAAAAACATCCAAATAAGGTGGAGGATAACCATTATCCTCTACTCTCCTCCTCACTATTCTCCTTCTCTCTACTCCCCTCTACTCTCCTCCCTCTCTAAACTTCCAAACGGGCCATAATGCTCTAAGCAAATGCAAAAGAGTGGATTTAGGTTCTCGTGAGCCAACATCGTAAGCATTATGGGGATCGGGGATTTCCCTTAATTGCCTTTTAATTTTTGTAGGCAGGCTACTCACCCATGCTTCATGCTGCACTTCTTAGGTGGAGAGATTCTCCTAGTTCTTCTTTCTTGCAAGCTAGGTTGATCGACATTTGCAAGACAGTGGTTCAATCATCTAGATTTTCCCGAACCACAAGTAGGCTACATCTAGCTATCAAAAGAGAGGTGAAGTGTATGTTCCTGAACAACCTTAAATGGAAAAACACCCAGGGGAAAATAGGGATATACTCCTTTTTTTGTGATTGCCAAAATTGCACAACCAAATTTTTTGTTTTAGGCATAACAATGTAAAAAAATGCATAATGATACATGTCATTTTATGTCAAAATAATACCATTAAAGAAAATTAAAAATAAATATTGCTTAAAATAGTAAAAGGAATGCTAAATGCACAAAAAATTTATAATGTTTTTTTTAAAATGGAAAATGTAGGGTCAAAATTTGTAACCCAGGCCTAAAAGAGATGGGATGTGAGCCCACTAAACCCAATACAATGAATTTGTAGAGAGTTGGTGAAAGAACTAGGCTGTTTGTGAACTCAACAACAGTTAATCAAGATTTTAATAAAGGAACAAGTACTAAAACACTGGGAACTTGAATAAATTTAGGTCCGAGGAGACAAATTATAGTTTGAATAGCTAATGTCACTCTTAGAGTTACAGTAAATTTTCCTTTTTCTTCCTTTTCTTCTTCTTTCTTCTCCCTCCATTCTGAGAGGTCTCTTACATTTATATAATTTTCTTTTAAACTATCTTCATCGTACACTTGTTCTTCATCTAAGCATTCACTTGAGTACATGTCACATCAGGTATCTTCTTTAGTTCTTTATGAGTGGTGGCAGCTGAAATTGCACTGTTCAAGGGTCTTCTCCACATAAATGCGGCCAGAAAAGTTGCTGCAGTGCATTAAATGCAGTGGTAGCAGCTTTTTCTTTAGATATTTCTCTATTCCTATCATCTTTATACGTGCATGAAGTTCATCCTTATCGTTGGAACTTCTTGGAAGTTCACCCAAACTGCCTAGGTATTTGCTTGACCGATATTCTCCAAGTCCGAGAAAGATACACTCCTCGGACTATACTCCTTCATCCTTTCCTTACGTGATTATCCATTCTGGGACCTTTCTCAATCCTTTACTCCTCCTCGGACATACTCATATATTTAAATAAGGGCTAAGGCCCAATATACGCGTCTGAACTTTTACCCCCACAGAAAAAATAAAAAATTATGATTGGAACAAAATCATTTTTGTGCGAACACATTGCTTACCATTTACCACCATTTTTACTCTCTAAAATACACTCAAACAGTTAAAAAATATTTAAATTTTTTTATTAGATTTTATTCGAAGGACAACATTTAGGTATAATACTTAAAGTGCCTTAGAATAGGTTCTCCATATTAAACCAAACACTTGGTTATATTGACCAATTAAGTACAAAAAATATTGTTTTTTCTCAAAAAAAAAAAAGGTACAAAAAATATTGTCATTTTCAAGGGCACTTAAATTCAACGCAATTATATATTTAACTTTAATAAGAGAATTTAATATATTGCAATTTTCAAGTTTGCAAAGCATTCGTATTAGCTTACCAAAACTTTTCTTCCTATTATAGGATAAAAACTTACTTTTCTTATTTTAGCTAACCACAATTCATTTTCACCCATATTAGATTTCCTATTCTAAAACACATTTTATTTAAATATTATTTCTTTATTTATTTTTTAATTATAATTTCTCTTATTTTTCAAAACACCAACTTTTATTTATCACAATTACCAAGATATAATAAATAATAAACAAATGAAATAGGAAATGAACAATGCTTCCTAGATATAAAGAGGAAGTGAGGAATTGTAGCAAAACCCTGAAATAGTGAAAACATAGGTACGTTAGTGTGAGATATTTTTCTTTTTGGATTTTATATCCTATTTTGCTTCCTTACCCTATTGTAGGGAATCGTCTACCAATGGTCTCTAGTGTACCTAAACTTTTCCATAATTGGTCTAGAAATAAAATAAAATAAATTTTATCTGAATTAGGAAAAAAAAATTTAGTTCATATATTTTGACTCTATTTTCAATTTGGTGCTCAAAATTTTATATATTTTACTTTAGTTTTTATATTTTTAAATTTGTTAATGTTTTGGTCGTTGTTGTCATATCACTTAGGAAAAGCTCTATTTTGAAACTAGAAAACCTTTTTTTTTTAAGTGAGATATTAACAACAGAAACTAAAATGAAAACAAATTTAAAAATACATGAACTAAAATAAAAGATATAAAATTATTGAGAAACAAATTGTAAATACCAAAAAAAAAAAAAATTGAATACTTTTTATTAAATTAAAGTAAAATAAAAGAGTGAAGACTTGTGAATTTTTTTTTAGAGAGTTTCAACCTGTAGCATTCGCACTTGATGATAGCTCTTTTATTATCAGACTAAGACATCAATCAGTTTTTGGCGTAGGTAGGGATTGAATTCTAGATCTCTCATGCAACCATCAGAAACTTTACAAAATTTGTGAATTTCAGTTAACTTAACTAATAAAATTTGGATGGTTGAATAAGAATCCGGTACTCAATTCTCGTATATACCAAAAACTGCTTGATCAATGCAATAAGTTGAAATTTTATTTTATTTTATTTAATTAGTGAAATTTCGGTTAAATGAAATGTCGGTCGAGGGCGCGTTGTAACGCACGCGAGGGCTCCGCGTCAGAGAAAGGAAAAAAGAAAAGAAAAAGGAGGAGAGAGAGAGAGGCACACTTAGGTTTAGTTGTTACAGAGTTACATCATCATCCCAGTCCCATCTATCATCTATCTATCTATATAAGCCAAACGAAATACGCGCTAAGCCATTCCCAGCCAAAACCAAAACGCCTTTTATCTCTCTCACAATATTCATTCTTTCCTCTCTCTCTCTTTCTCTCACGCTCCTAATAAGTCCTTTCTGAATGAAAGAATACCATTTTTGAAGCTCTCTCTCTCACAGATCCAAACTCTCATCCTTACCACTTTATTTCTGTCTTACCCTTTTTTTTTTGGTACGTGTTTTTTTTTTTTTTTGTTTAATCTATTTGTACTGTATTTGACCTCTCCTAAAAAGAAAAAAGAAAAAGAAAAAAAACGGTTTTCGAGTTTGTTTTCTATTTTCGGGGTTCTAGAAGGTTCTTGATTCCACGGGAATAGATCTAGCGAATTGAAATGTGTTTAGGCTTTGTTGGTTTCTCTGAAAGAAAACGGGGGAATATTTCTTTATGATTTCCTTCCGCTTATTTTTTTGGTTTTCTCGAGAACCAAACGGAGAGGTAACGCTTATAAGATTTATTTAGGTTTTTTTTGAGTGAAAATGTGACAAAATCGGACATTCATGTGAGTTTGAGATCGCCTAACGTCAAGAACGGAATGACTTTTGAAAAACGCATGCTGGGTTTGAATTTATTTACCATATTACTCTGTTTTGGGGCTGGGTTATGTTATGTTATGTTATGTTATGTATGTCTAGTTTAGTTTTTGTCTACATTTCAATGTTATTTGGGGTGGTTGTGGTTGGTGAGCTCACTTTTGAATTTTGGTTTCTTCTTCAACTGTTCTTATTTCTCAATTCTAACCATTTTGGGTTCTCTTGTTTAGTGGTTTTGCTTTCGATTTTGTTGCTTTTTGTTGTTGTCATTGTTGTTGGAATGTTTTAATTGGAGCTGAGATTGGCAGTGGCTTAATGATGTTTTCATGTCTTGCTGATAATCCTATTCTAAATACATCACGCTAACTTGAGAATACATGGGTTCTAGAAATAACATGTAATTGTTTTATGTTATTTTATTTCTTTCTGGGCTCACCCTTTTGGTGTTTATTACCTAAGGATTCTTGTTGTTTGTTTTGTTACATAGCAGAGTTTTTATTCAGATGATCTTTTAACCTTAAAATTAAGAGCTGGACCTGGAATTCAGCTATGTAATTAATAGTTTAGAAATAAGATCAATTAGTAAGCTAAAAAATTGAGTTTCTCAATGAACTTATCAACTGTTTTGGAAGGTATCTTGTGTTCTCCTAAGATTATGAGCCGCTCCTTGAACATCTGATGGGTTCAGTTCTTGGAAGCTTTGCTTTGTTATATTTAATTAGTGCAATAATTTGCTATAGATGTAAATCTGATATGGAAGAATGGAAAGTAGGGGTTGGTTTCGGAGAGAAATAGTTGGAAATGGCATTTTTAATGCCATAGTTAAGGCTAAAAAGTAAAGAAATTCATGAAACCAGTGTCATGTATCATAGTAAGGCCAAAAATAAAGTTCGTTTATGAAACCAGTGGCATGTATCAT
Source organism: Quercus ilex subsp. ballota (assembly GCA_032727855.1). Classification (NCBI taxonomy): domain Eukaryota; kingdom Viridiplantae; phylum Streptophyta; class Magnoliopsida; order Fagales; family Fagaceae; genus Quercus; species Quercus ilex. Next base: position 46,048,927 of record CM064912.1, on the reverse strand, counting down.
ATTTTGCAAGTGACTTAACTTTTCATTATTGTTGTTTTGTTTCCATCATAAGCGTGTTGGCTTCTTTGAAGCTTCTTGCTCCTACCATTCGTTTGATAGAGACAGCTTTGGCTCCTTTAGTTTGGTGGGGCCTTTTCCGTTTGGTGCATTTTGTTTGGATCTAAGTTCTAGATAAGCATCTCCTCCATAAGGAGATGCTCATCTAGTAGACCCTGATTAGTCCATTGAAGATATTTATGTTTAGGATTTTTTTTGCTGTTATTGTTTGCGTGCTTCTCTTTCCAAGTAGTTTCTTATTGGTCTCAATGTTGATGTTTAAATACCGTCAGATTTGGGAATTCTGAGTACTAACTGATTTCAATCCTCTTTGTCTGTCACAGAATAAAAGTAGTGCTGATTACAGATCCATGGCATTTGAACACTACTTTGCTCAGGAATGGAAATCAATCCAAGGTGTATCAACAGACTCGGAAAATTCCAATGGTTGCTTTGATTGCAACATCTGCTTAGACATAGCACACGAGCCAGTGGTCACACACTGTGGCCACCTCTACTGCTGGCCGTGCATCTACAAATGGCTCTACGTCCAGAGTGCTTCCCTTGCTTCTGATGAGCACCCACAGTGCCCAGTTTGTAAGGCTGACATATCTCACACCACCATGGTCCCCCTCTATGGCCGTGGACAATCCCTAAACGAAGCCGAAGTAAAGGCACCCCGTAGGGGTATGGACATGTCCATACCGCCTAGACCAGCTGCGTGTGGTAACCAAGCTCTCATATCGACCGCCAATAGCACCGGTCAGCAGCTTCCATATCGCAATCCTTATCAAAGTCAACAGCACAATCCTCATCCATACGGCAATCACGAAGAGGATTCTACATCTTCATGGCATAATCTTGGTGGGACTCTCAGAGGTCTGCACCATCCCATGGTCGGAATGTTTGGGGAGATGGTTAATGCAAGGGTGTTTGGGAGCTCATCGGCGGGGTTATATGGATATCCAAACTCGTATCACTTGGTTGGGAGTAGTAGCCCCAGGTTGAGAAGGCAAGAGATGCAAGCAGACAAGTCGCTTAACAGAATTTCAATTTTCCTTTTTTGTTGTTTTCTTCTTTGCCTTATAGTCTTCTGAATGCAGAGTTTTAGATTACTCTCCCCCGGTGTTTTGTACAGTTTGTAAAGAGCATGGATTTAAAAAGGCTTATGATAATGGATAGACTATTAATATAAGTAAACATTTGAGATTTGCTTCAACCAACTTTTACAGTCTTCTTCTACAACTTTTACAGGCTCATGTTAGTCCTTGAAATTTTATTTTATTAGAAAGTGACCGATATAGTTGGATGGTTTTTCTTCGACCACAAAACAGAGTATCGGCCATCTTGCGTGCCTCTAACAGAGACATCAATCTCGGAAACCTCCATTAATGCCTAAAGGACTTCACCACGGTATGACGATGCATGCGTAATCTGAGGACTACTAAGTTAACCGTAACTAAAATTTAGAATTTAAATAAAGAATATCGAGGCTATAGTAATTCAAACAAAACGAAATCAAGACATTACATATTCGAACGAATAAAAATTTGAGGCTACATTAAATTAAGTAAAGGCTAAGTTGAATAAACCCAACAATAACATTGGAAGACCAAACAACAAGAAGTGAATAAATTATTCAATAAAAAATCTATTATAAAACAAAAAAATAAAATTTGTATTTCGTTCAACCTATTCAATTCAAATAATCTCTTTTCTCAAAAAAAAAAAAAAAAATCTTTAATTTCATTTTTCTTTAAAAAATAATACCAAGAAAAATATTGGAGTTGTAAGTTCTCTTTGATAATGGCGACAGTTATACTGTTTTTGGTTTTGATACCACAACAGCAATTTTGCTTTCTTTCACGACTTGACTTTAGTGACTATCTTAAAAAAATTTCCTACAATGGCCACTGTCACCATACATATACATACACTATCATTTATTCATATAAATTGAAATTATGATTTCAATTAAAATTGAGAAATTATGTTTTAAAACATAATTTCAACAAGAAATATATATAGTGTATAATACTCCCTCCGTCCTACTTTTTTTGTCTTATTTGAAAAGTTAAATTTTTTAAGAGAACATCATTTATTATCTTGTCTACCTTTTAAAAATGTATAAGTTTCCAAAATTACCTTTAAAAAAATTTATCAAAAAATTGAATTGGTAAATTAATAGGAGTATAATAAGAACATTAGTAAATTAATAATTTTTATTTTTAAAAACAGAACAATATTTAAAACATCTCAAAAAAAAAAAAAAAAAAAAAAGAAGAAGAAGGAGGAAGTAAGATTTTCAGTAATTATACGCGTCTAGTGGGCAAAATCCTGTGGCCTTTTTCTTATTGCACGGATCTTTGATTTTGTTTACTAGTTATTTTACCAATTACGTCGTGCGAGTCCCGCCTTACCTATACTCTAGGAAGCTTATCCAACCCAACAGGGCTATTTAATTGACTTTTATTCGAAGAATAAGAATACCGTAGCTTTTGATTATCAAAAATAAAAAATAAAAAAAATACCGTGGCTTTTTCTAAGGTAGCCGGTAGGGTAGGATTTGAGGCTTATAATTGTATTAAATAGAAGTTAGAAGCCTAACTTCATTTGAGGCTTACAATTGTATTAAATAGAAGTTAGAAGCCTAACTTCTATTTAATACAATTGTAAGCCTCAAATCCTACCCTACCGGCTACCGTAGCTTTTTAATTTAATTTAATTTAATTTATTTTATTTTTATGAAAAATAATACAAAGAACAAAACTAGGCCCAACTATTTTAAAGGCAGCTGTACCATACCTAGAAAATACCTATTCTATTATGGTGGATGTGACTTGGTGGTACCCGTAGTGATGGAGCTGAGATTTGAATTTAGGGGGCAAAATTTATGAGTAATGCACATGGCCACACACCCAAAAAATAACATTAATATTTTTGCTATAATATAATTTTCTATTAGGGATTTATTTGCACATGAATAATTTTTTTAATTAAAAATTCTATTTACAATTCTCATAAAAATTTTTAGTAGTTGGATATTCAAGTGCAAATCATATGAATATGATATTTTAGTGAACAAATTGTAATACTTTAAAAACGAAATTGTGAACTTATAAACACTTGAAAATTCAAAGTTTAACATGAAAACAATATCGAGCTCCAGAATTTATTATATAATTATTTTTACATTTTATTGCTTATGCTAATAAAAGAAGAATAAATTATTACATTAGAAATTGATTTTTTTTTTATCATTTTTATCACTTCAAAGGCAATAATAATATTCTTTTTCAATCTTTTCAATTAAAACTTGTGCTTCTTTACTCATTCATTTTTTTTTTTTTTTTAATGTTTGCCTTTTCTGATGATGCTCAAAATTGTCAGTAGGTCTATCGCCCAAACTCTCAGTCTTTAGTGAAAGGTGAAGAGTAGTGAACCTGTAAAAATGGGAATACCTTCAGAGAGTACCGATGTGGTGTTGGCCTAAGACTCTCCAAAAGTTTAGTCAGAAACTCATAATGATCTCTATGAACTTTCAAGGAGTTTCCGAATAGTATTTTTTGCGTACCTTGAGATTGGAGTGTCTCGGTATTTATATAAGGGTTTGTGGATGACCACCTCAGCTGAATTGTAGGGACATGGAGTTATCCCTTCAGCTAACTTGTAGGAGATGGGAGTTATCCCTTAACTGATTTGTAGGAGATGGGAGTTATCCCTTTGCTGGTGGTTGTGTGAATATAGGAGAGTCTTAGGTGATGCAAGCATTGTAATGTAGGCTCAGTGTGCGCATCTTTTCTCGTTCGTCCCTGTGGGTGACGGTCGCATATGAAGGTCAGGCTCGCAAATGCTTACTCGTCAGCTTTTGTGATTGACGTGCAACTTGTTAGAGTAGTTGTGATAACTTGCATTAGTTACATCTAGTCTTCCATTTTTGATAGGTAGGTAATTTTGGGAAGAGTAATCCATTCGGGAAGAGTAACCCGTTTGGGAAGAGTATCTTTTTTGTGAAGACTAGCTCATTTGGGAAGACCATCTCATTTGGGAAGACTAGCTATGGAGTTAGCTAAAAAGTTCCTCATTAGTTGCCCCCCATTCCATGGTCGTCCCTTTTTTTGGGCGAGCCACAGAATTATTTGTTTTTTTTCTTCGCTCTTTATTTATTTATTTATTAATGATGACACGTGGTGGCCCATGATTGGCCAATAGTCATGTCGTTTGGTATTCCCAAAATTTTTGCCTATAAATAGGTGAATTTCCCTTTCAGTCCTCATTCATTTTCCAAATTTTCTTTTAAGCCATCTTCAGAGCTCTCTAGTCATCCGCTTTTCTTCTCGTCCGGACGTTTCTCTTCCGAGTTGCCCGCTTCATACTCGACCGGATTTTTCTGCCTTAAGCCCAGGTCATCAGCTTTGACTAGCGCTTTCGGTTCGAACTGCATTCAGAATTTGCTGGTAAGTCACTTCAACCATTCTCTATTACCTTTGATAGATAGGGCCCATAAAATACGACAAGTAGGGTGGACTTAGCATTATTTCGTTATTGTAGGTGTAAGAATAAGTGAGTCCGGGTCCTCCAGTAGTCCCTCATCGTCCAAACATAGAAAATTGGACGACAGAGGGTTGCCTTCAAGTATTAGCACAAATTTGCTTAACGACATTCTATCTTTAGAGTCATCACATATTGGCCTGTCTAAAGATGAGCCGAGGGAGGACTTGTTTGACGTTGAGTCTTTTGAGTCCAGTTCAGAATTTAGGTCATCAGGCTCCACTTCAGCGAGTGGAGATGACGATTCTTCTTCGTCCGAGGGCCCTAATCGTCACTTTATCTTGCTTGATGACTAGGAGGCGAACAAGCATTGTTCTTCCCTTTCTACTAAGAGGTAACTTAAGATACGATCTGAATTTCAAATCCCCCATAATGTTCCTACTAGGTTAGCCAAGGTTAGAGAGAAGTGTTACTCCCATAATGGCGAGGGTGTTGGATTTTATGAGGCTTCTTTTGTAAGTGGGTTAAGACTTTCACTGAATCACCTTACTAGGAGGTTATTAAGGAGGCTAGGCATAGCTATATCTCATTAGCACCTGATTCTTGGCGTGATTTTATGGGGGCTTAGATAATATAGGGGATCATGAGTGACGGTCAAGAGACCCTTTCCTTGAATGAGTTTCTATACTATTATAAAATTGTTCGAGTCCCTAAAGCGAAGGGTATGTATTACTTCAAGTGTTGGAAGTAGGGGTGTGCAGAAAACCCATCGACCCGCCAAACCTTACCCGACCTAACCCGACCCGTCGGGTTGAGTCGGTTTTTAAGGCTTGGTGGGTTGGGTTGGGTTACAAGTTTTTTTTTTTATGGCGGGTTAGGTTGGATTTGGGTCATAAAATTACAAACCCGCCAAACCTGACCTGACCCACCCATATTTAATATATATTTAAAATATATTATATATTTAATAAATTTTTTTTAAAACCAGCTTTAGGGCACTTATATATATTTAAATATATATTATATATTTAATAATTAAAAAAAAAATCAATTGTAAAGCAGTACTTTCTTGGTTCCTCCTACTAATACTAATTTAATATATATATATATATATATATATAATATTATGTAATTAATAAATTTTTTAAAATAATCAGTTCTTCCTATCCTATATAAAAGCCAATTAGTTCACACAAACCCTAATAAATTACTATTGTTGTTTAGTCATTAGTGTTGTTTGCCTTTAAGGAGTTACATTAATACTAATCTTTGGGTTTTTTTTAATATATTAATATTTATATTTTTTTCTACTCAATTTAATAATAATAATAATAAAAAATTTGTCAAACCCATGGGTTCAACCCGACCCATGTGGGTTGGGTTGGACTTATGTGATGGGTTGGGTTGGGTTGAATTTTTTTTGACCCACCATTGTGGGTTGGGTCAAAAAATCCCCTCAACCCGACCCAACCCGACCCATGCACACCCCTAGTTGGAAGGAAGAGTGTAAGTTAGTTATTGAGATTCCATCTTCCAATAGGGATTGGAAGGAAATTTTTTTCTTTGTCAGTGGTACGAACTGGGTATATAGCCTTGAGGAAGTTAGTACTATAAAACTAGTGGACCATACTTAGGGAGTATTGCCAAAGTTTGGTGAGTCGTCTAGCTAGCTTCTCTTATCCGCTTTTCTTTTTAGAAAGTTATCTAACTTGTTTATTGTTGCTTCTCAGCTCAAATTTTATAGACACTGTCTGCAAATTAGTTAGCTAGAGTGGAAAGGGCTACAAGCTTCTCTGCTATTGAGCGCAACTGAAGAGCCTTGGTCACAGTAGATAATATTCACAAGTATTGTTCTGGACCTGTCCTCTCTGCAGCTGCTCATAACTATGAAAGAATCTTTCGCATATGTAAGTATTTCTTACTTCACTCGTCTGTTTCTTTTTAACTGCCTTGGCTGCCGAGTACTTTGCATAGATGGAGGCGGGTGCCACTAAAAAGAATAAGAATGTTCAGAAGGTAGCTGCCCTTGCTACAACCGTGATTAGAAAGGGGAAGCTTCAAATTCCTAGGCCTGGGGAGAAGAGGAAGTTCTATGTGGACACTTCTCCACAAACTTTTGGGACCGTCTCTCGTCTGAAGGAAACTCCTAATCGTCCTTCTTCGGCTTTTATTCGTCTGGCTCCTACTCATCGTCCAAGAGTACCTGGCAAGGGAAAGGGACCTCTCACTCCTCCTAAGCCTCCTCTGCTCGCTCATGATGCTTTTTATGCGGTGGAGCAAGCCTTGTCTATCATCAAGGAGGAGGACATAGACGATTGTGACGAGTATGCTCCTGCTTCTATTGGGGAGTCTAGGTTGCACGACCTCGTCAAGGTATTATTTTCCTTTTATCTTTTTAGCTTGTTTATCTACTATTTGTCTTTTTCCTAATCAACTTCTTGTTTGTCTTCCAGGCAATGGTGAGGATGAAAACCCTTGAGTTAAGGTGTGGAGACTATGAGGATCAAGTGGTTAACCTTTGGAAGCGTTTGAAGAACAACAATAAGGTCATCAAAGAATTGCAGGAATCTAATTCCCCACTGATAGAGAAGGTTGCTACACTAGAGGTCAAGGTGAAGGAGCTTGAGGAGCGATGCTCTTCTTAGGTAGACCTCTTCATTTTTGTAAGGGAGGAGAAAGTACACCTCTCCAAGGAGCTAGGAAAGCTTTAGGGGGAGCTGAGTAATGCTAAAATGCTAAAATGAAGGTTGTTGCTAAGTACTCTACTTCATAGGAGTACCTTAACGATTTGGGCATTTAGTATTCCCTCTGATCTTGACCAAATTCTCCCCTAAGAGAAGGCTTGGTTGGATCAAACAAAGCTAGTTCCCCATCTATATCAATCTACCAACCAAACAAACACACACAACATGTAATGCAATTTTAACATGGACCGGCCTAAGTGTAGGTTCTAAGTCATTACATTGTAGGATGGGTTTGTTGTTTCATTGTTTCTCATAGCTAGGACGTTACACCTCCCAATTTGTAATGTAATGAACATTACGTTGGTCCAAACGGCATGGTCTATCCTTTATAGTCAACAAGAAATGATCTAGTAACTTTAGACTATGCATTGGTGAGTTCGCCACTGGGTACCCCAATCTAATGAAGATCGATAATCCATGGTTATTACCACCATATGTTGATATGGGTTCATACATATTTGTTGTTTTAATGACACACATTATGATAGTTAGGGAAAGCTTTTAACAATCAACATGGCAACACAAAAAATATCACACAAACATCTCAAGACATAGACAACCAAACACACAACAACATCATGCAAAACACAAGGGTATATAGTTGGTCACTTAAAGTCTAACACGAAGTTTAGCCCTCGACATCCCTAGCAGAGTCGCCACTGTGAGAGACCGAGGCACTTAAGTACTCTTGTAAGGACACGTTTTGTGGCCCAAGATGGATGGGATCTTGGCCCGGTGAACCTAGTACAATAAATTTATAGAGAGTGGGTTAAAGAACTAGGTACTAATGAATTAGACAACGACTAGTATGGATGTAGGAGATGATTAAGCAAGAACTAGGGACATAGAGCTGAATGAATTCATTGTCCGAGGAGATGAACTCACTGTCCGAGGAGGTAAGCCTCCATATAAATTGATTAATACATAGTACAAGTGCAATTTAGATTGATACAGTGCATCTTCTCTATTTTTTTGGTCCTTTCCTCATGGAGGGTCTCTTATATTATATAGCTCCTTTTGGACCATCTTGATCCTATACTTGTTGATCATCTGAGCCCTTATTTGTGTACCTGTCCCATCGGACACCCTTTCTAGCATTCTATGAGTTGCGGTAACCGAGGTAGCATTGTTTAGGGGTCTTGTCCACATAAATTCGGTGTTAGCGGCTTTCCCTTAGATATTTTTGAGTTCCTATCCTTTAGAACTTCCTGGAATGTCACTCTGACTATTTAGGAATTATATCTGACCGTGCCTTAGCTATTCCGAGGAGATATTCCTCATCGGACATGGCCTACCATGCTCTCGGCCAAAGCCCAAAACCTAATTATCGTATGATTTAGGGCCTATGACCCCACAATAGCCCCTCAAAACTCCAGTTTTTTCCTCTCATCCGAGGAGAAAAGTGGGGTTTTGAATTCTTAAGAGTTAATTCCACTTGATCCTTTGATTTACACTCGTGGGAGTGCTGTTTCACGCGCCCTATATTTGTACTATAAATTGCTCCTTTCGAAGCTACTAATCTGAGGAGTTGGTTATGATCTTGGGTCTATCTTAACATTTACTTTCTCCAAAGTATGAGGTCCGAGGATCCATGCATAACTAAGGTTCTGTTTAATCATTTAGAGAGATGCTAGGGTGCTAACTTTCCCACATCATCTGGTCCGAGGACTCAGACATGATTGAGTTTCAGTTTAAACATGTAGAAGAGTTGAAATGGAGTGTTAACCAACTCATATTATCTGGTCCGAGTACTACAGGCATGATTGAGTTTAAGTTTAAACACTTATAAAAGTTGCCATTGAGTGTTAACCAACTCATATCATCTGGTCCGAGGACTACAGACATGATTGAGTTTAAGTTTAAACACTTATAAAAGTTGTCATTGAGTGTTAACCTACTCATATCATCTGGTCTGAGGACTACAAGCATGACTGATTTTAAGTTTAAACACTTTCAAAGGCGTAGTGGACTTAATTTCCCCCAAGCATCTGGTCTGAGGACTACAGGCATGACTTGGGTTCTGTTTAAGCATTATTCCCGGGTGCCTTAAAAGGCTCAGCCTCGAGTGCAAAGATGTCACTGTGTGTTAATTTCCCCTTAGCATCTGGTCTGAGGATCGAGGCATGACTAAGGTTTTGTTTAACCACTTGAGTGCTAACTTCCCCTTAGCATCTGGTTCGAGGACTACAGGCATGACTAAGGTTCGCATTTAAACACTTGAGTGCTAACTTCCTTTTAGCATCTGGTCCGAGGACTACAGGCATGACTAAGGTTCGCATTTAAACACTTTCCTAGGGTGCCTTATAAGGCTCAGCCCTGAGTGCACTACCACAGCATGAGGTAGCAGTTTTTGAGACTTGCTGTACTTCGCATGTGTAGTAGTAGTCACAGAGTGTTAACTTCCCCTTAGCATCTGGTCTAAGGACTACAGGCATGACTAAGGTTTGCATTTAAACACTTGAGTGCTAACTTCCCCTTAGCATCTGGTCCGAGGACTACAGGCATGACTAAGGTTCGCATTTAAACACTTTTCCCGGGTGTCTTATAAGGCTCAACCTCGAAGGGAGCCCCTTTAAGGAGTCTATGGAATTTGCTCTTAGGCCGTCGAACCATCTCACCGCCACGGGTCCCAGACTCTACATCGCTCCTGAGAGATGTGACTTCCAATTGGAGAATGGCTTTTGCTTGTATGCGTAGTATGCATGCTGCCCTCTTGATCCCTTCTACGCTCAAAGTTGGCGAAAGGATTTTCACGTGGGGGCCCTGTAGACTCTGCCTGGTGCGGATCATGAATCCACCATAGTTGACCGTTGCACTCATTACCACACAAGCTCTTCCCACAGACGACGCCAATTGTAGGGACACGTTTTGTGGCCCAAGATGGATGGGATCTTGGCCCGGTAAACCCAGTACAGTAAATTTATAGAGAGTGGGTTAAAGAACTAGGCACTAATGAATTGGACAACGGTTAGTATGGATGTAGGAGATGATTAAGCAAGAACTAGGGACATAGAGCTGAATGAATTCATTGTCTGAGGAGATGAACTCACTGTCCGAGGAGGTAAGCCTCCATATAAATTGATTAATACAGAGTACAAGTGCAATTTAGATTGCTATAGTGCCTCCTCTTTATTTTTTTGGTCCCTTCTTCATGGAGGGTCTCTTACATTATATAGCTCCCTTTGGACCATCTTGATCCTACGCTTGTTGATCATCCGAGCCCTTATTTGAGTACCTGTCCCATCGAATACCCTCTCTGGCATTTTGTGAGTTGCGGTAACTGAGGTAGCATTGTTCAGGGGTCTTGTCCACATAAATGCGGTGTTAGCAGCTTTCCCTTAGATATTTTTGAGTTCCTATCCTTTAGAACTTCCTAGAAGGTCACTCTGACTATTTAGAAATTATATCTGACCGTGCCTTAGCTGTTCCGAGGAGATATTCCTCCTCGGACATGGCCTACCATGCTCTCAACCAAAGCCCAAAACCTAATTATTGTATGATTTAGGGCCCATGACCCCACAACTCTCAAAAAAGAGATTCAGGTGCTTTAAGGCACCTCTCTTTTTGGGTATGTGATGTGGAGTCGTCACTTATTTTTTATACAAAAAAATAAGAAAAAATATATACAATTACATATTCAAAATATGTCAAATGTCATTGATTGAATAAAAAAAGTACAATTTGGTAGGTTAACCTTACAAGGCTTTGGTCCTAGTTACAATCTACCAAAATTAAAGACAAAACACTAATCTAGTAACCAAAATCCTAAGTTCAGGGGCTAGGTTATGGAGTGGAAAGGTGTTAGACACCTATTCCTCCCAGACAGATTCTGGTCTTTTAAACTCTAATGACCATTATATACCATTTTTGTATGATGTTGAATGATATGTTATAACACACTTGACAAAGTTAATTTAAACAAATTTGTCTTATGGATATGTCCTCTTTTAAAAGAAAAATCAAATATGTCTTTGAAAATTAAAAAAATGAGACTTGATTTGTAAAAATCAGATCTGTTTTTGTAATAAAAAAAAAAAAAAAAAAAAAAAAAAGAGATTTGATTAAGAAAAATTAGATCTATTTTTGTAAGATAAAAAAATGAGATTTGATTTGTAAAAATCATATTTGTTTTTGTAAAAAAAAAAAGAAGATTTGATTAAGAAAAATCAGATCTGTTTTTGTAAGATAAAAAAAATGAGATTTGATTTGTAAAAATCAGATCTATTTTTGTAAAAAAAGAAAAGAAAAAAAAAGAGATTTGAATTATAAAAATCAGATTTGTTTTTGTAAAGGGTAAAAAAATGACTTTCACAAGAGGATTCACATTCATGAGACAAACTTACTATGCATGCACCACATATTGAAAAGAAAGACTTTAACTTAACTCTTAATTCCTTCTTTGAAATTTCAAAATTTGCAATTTTATAAAAAAGAAAACTTTTTTAGAAAAAAATTCAGATCTGTATCTAAGGAAAATACAAATTAGTTTTGTGTTTGAAAAATTCAAATCTGTATCTAAGGAAAATATAGATCAGTTTTGTGTTTGAAAAAAATTCAGATCTGTATTTAAGGAAAATACAGATTAGTTTTTTGTTTGAAAAAAAGGTTTTGATGATCATTAGCAGATTTTGAAATCAAAGAAAAAAATTAAAACAGACAATCAACTAAAGAACATGTCAAAGAAAATTTCAACTAAATATCTAAGCGTGGCAAACATGAATTAAGAACAAGGCATAATAAAACCAAACATATTAATCAAATTCATGCAATGACCAATCACGACATATTAATTAATGGAAAAGAAAAGTTGGCAGAAGAATGAAACAAGATTCCTCTTGCATGAGCGTGCTCTTCGATAGAAGAATATTTTAAAAATCAAAGAAGCTTTCACCTCTTTGAGGTCTAAAATACTTTACTTACAAAAAAGAAGTTCTCAAAGCAAAAGCCTCCAGAACGTCTTTAACGTAAAGGGAGTAGAGAAGTCAGAAAAGAAGAGCCCCTAATTTTGATCTTTTTCCTCTATTTATAAAGGTTGGGATGCTTAAAAAATAAGCTGAATGAGATCAGATACTTATTGGAACACGTCCTTTGTTAGGATTAATGCTCTTAAATCCTATTGTATGATGCTATATATGACATTATGTATGACTTAATGTTGTAATTAATAAAGTTGTTTTATTATTATCTAAAATAATGGTAATATGAATATTTGGACATTATCATATAGTCTATGAGATGCATAATATGTGATTTAGTCACAGAAGATATAAATCACAAGTTCTTTGTAAACTCATAATTTTAATTCGTAGTCGGTGATGAAATTGGGCATTTTATTTGTGAAGACTATAACATATCAACTAAGATGATTTGTCTTGATCATGGAAGTGGAGACTTCTAGTTGATATGTTGATATGTTTTAAGAGTTAAGACATATTTAATTGGACCGCTGTGAGATTTAATATTCTCCTAACGACTATCAAATGAATAATAAATCTCACAACTTTTATTTACATGAACTCTTAATCCTGAGAGAATAATGGACTCATGAAGTGTAGGTTATTTTGCTATATCAAGAGTGAGATCTAAAGTTACGATCAAAATCTCAGTATGTTGGGCAGTCACATTTAGTGTTGATGGAACATATATTCTTAAGATGAAATTCATAATCTTTTAACGGATATATAAAATATTTTCTTGAGATAAGTTTAATGGGTTTGGTTATTTAGAATGTTAGGCCTAACTACTTTAGTAAGGAGTTACTAAAGTATATATTTATGAAATTAGATTTCATAAATATATGGTGCCTGTTTGGATTCTACTGAAAGTGGCGTTTGCGTTTTTGTTCTGCGTTTTGCCTTTTTTTTTTTTCAAGTGTGTGAGGGAGTAAAGCGGTTACTGTGCGGCTACTGTTCAATGAACAGTAGCTGCACTTGTTGACTTTTTGTCCATGAACAGTGCATTCGTGCACTGTTCACGGGCCTACAACTTTCACTTTTTAGCAACTTTTTCATTAAAAATGGGTCCCACAGTACTATTTACACATTTAAAAATTATTTTGCTACAGTGTTTTCAGTTTTCAGTTTTCAGCTGTATCCAAACGGACCCATGATGAATAACTTAAAGGATTAAACCGGGTACTCAAGGATTAAGATGTAGTAATCTTTAAAGTGGCAGTTTACATTCATGACTTTGTATTACTACGAATATTTTATGAAGGGTTGTATGTATAATAAAGTCTTAGGATATAATTTATTAATAAGACCTAGAGTGCAATTATATTTATATAGTGGTATTAAATATAATTAATGGTAACTTTGGACTTGTTAAGAGTTGACAGAAAAGCCCAAGGCCCATTGGAGCTAGAGTCTTATTTGTTCCCTTTTGGTCCCACTCCAAACCACATACTAAAACCCAATTGGAACTTTGGACTTGTTAAGAGTTGACAGAAAAACTCAAGTCCCATTGGAGCTAAAGTCTTATTTGTTCCCTTTTGGTCCCACTCAAAGCCATATACTAAAACCCAATTGGAATGACTCAAAAGGCTAGTCTAATTAGATAATCATTTAAATATAAGGAGAGAAACATATAGAATTTCATAAGAGTTTTTCATAACGAATGAAATGGTGTGTATGTGAGTGTAAGCCACTCTCTTATTCTCCTCTTGGAAACTGATTGAGAGACTACACTTCTTGGGCGTAAAGTGAAATTAGAGTGAAGATTAAAAGTGTTCTCAAGTACTTCTAATATTTCATTTTTGAATTTCATTGCACCAAGGTACGCTCACTTGTTCTTGAATTCTGAAATTTGCATAGTATATGTTATCAATTGCAAATGTAGTAGATTCGTTAATTTTCTGCTGCGTATGTTTTGTATGCGATACAAACATGTGTTTTTCCAATATCCTTATCTTTAAAAAGTCAAAAAATATAGGTTTTATCTCAATCAGGAAGCTCCTGGGCCGGGCCAAGCATTTGGGCCAACTGGCACTTACCATGTACTAATCGGCACTCCAAGAGTGCTGATAGGCCCTCTTGGGTGCCAGGCCTACGTTCGAGTTTTGGTTCAATTTGGACTCTTTTTTTTTTAGGATTTTTTAGTCGGAAATTGTACCTAGATGTGTTTTTGATTCGTATTCTAAAACTTAATCCCTTTTTCTTGATATTCAAGTCTTTAAAGTGATAATTATCTTATAGATTAATATTCCAAAAAAGACTTAATTATCCATAACTTCTTTGTTATCTAATTATCCACTTTATTCCCATGCAAGCAGGCTTTTTTTTTTATACTAACCAACAACCTATCATAGAATTATTTAATTAATTTTAATTTTTCAACCAATCAGAATTACTTTAAATTAATTATACGTGGTCGGTTCCACCCAAACAAAATGCATGCAAACTGTGAAAACTTGATCTTGTGATATATTTTAATCTGACGGTCCAATTCAAGAATTGGACATACTATCGCGATTGTTAGAATCTCAAGATCATTTTTATGATATGCAATGAATGAATTAATGCATGTAATGCAACTCTAAATTTTGAGTATATGAATGATTACTCTAGCCATCTTCCAAGATTAAATTATGAGTGCAAAATCGAGTGTCTACAGTGGGGTGACGAAGACCGAAGAGAATTCAATTATAAGATTGGAGAAACATATAAATCAGGTTCTGAAACTTTTGTATCCACTCCAGTACTTGCTATAATGGTCACAATCACAATTATAAGGGTTTTATTAAAGTATGTTCTTAAGGACATACATTAGTAAATCATTTTTAGAAATTTTTTTTATAGGAAAATAAAAAGGTAATTAATTTTTTTGGAAATTTTATCAATTTCTCATAAAAGTTTCTTAAAATAAATAATTAATGTAGGACAAAATTTAGCTACAAAATTGGTTGTAATTTCAGACTACAATTTTACTCAATATCTTTATTTAGATGTGAATTTTGACAAATCCACCATTGGATTACATCTTTTTTTTATATCCTCCATACTTGTAAAATTTCTATAAAATTAAAACCAATAGTTATGTCATCAATAAAGTGTTTAAATTGCAAGTTTTTGTAATTTAAAATTATACATAAAATATAAGCTTATAGATCATATAGTAAATAATATCTGATTGGCACAAAATTTATTATGTGTGTTAAGAACGTAAAGAACATGCAATTCAACGGTTAGATTTTCAAAATATGTAGTAATATTTATTTTATTGGGTAAGGTTGTAGATTTAGACTACAACTAATTTTGTAACTAAACTTTGTACATTAATGTATACTTTTTTTTAGAAACATAATTAATGTATACCCTAAGAGAAGTACAAAATTCTTTTTCTTCTTCTTCTTCTTCTTCATTGCTATTTTAGTTTAATTTCTATTTATATATAAATTATAACTTACTTTGGATTTCTTTACCAAAAAAAAAAAAATTAATGCATGAAGATATGTATATATGTATGTATATATATTATAGTTTGAATTTTTCTTGAATTACAAATCAATATGATAATGTACCTTCCCAAACAAATATTTTTGGTTCGCACTTGATTTTGTTTAGTGCCACCCCAACCCAATTGTCGGTAAACACAAGTACTGATTTTCCACACGTTGAATAGATAAAGATTAAGTCATTAGTACTGTCTTCACATGTGATGTCCCTGTCTCTCTTAGGGACACCATAATTATTGTCATTGTTATTTTATGAGAAAGTTGCATCTTTATTCAAACTTCAAAGCGAGAGAGGGAGAGCACTGGGGCAGACGATCATCCTCAAACGTAAACTACACCCAAGATGACAGTATCCAAGAAAAGAGGAAAGAGATAAGTCATAGGATATGCCCCCCGCAATTATAACTATTAAGTCCACAATGCAAGTTGTGAACAATTCTTACAAAATAAAAAGGATGATAACTTAAAATTTTTTTTTTTTAAATATTCTTCCAGGTGTAATTTTTTCGAAAACTCAAGTATAATTTAAATAGTTATAACAATAGAGTGGAGATTTGAGTTCTGATTCTTTTGTTAAAGGAATGCACGTATATTATGCTACTAAATTACAAAATTCTTGAAAAACACACACATACATATTCTTAACTATGTCAATTACAACATGATAATTTAATTTGTTTCATATGCTCTAATACCATGATAGTTTATCACTAGTCCTTAAAAAAATTTATATGCAAAAATAAATTGTGAAAAAATATGTATCACTAAAATTATTGAAATGGATAACATATTTACGTCTTTGATTTTCAAGGGAGCCAAAGGAGACTTGGGCCCCATTATTGAAGATCTATACACACACACACACACACATATATATATATATATATATATACACACAACATACAAGAATACAGCAGTGGTAACTTCTGATGGTGACAAATAATTGTCGACTTTGATTTTTAAGGGAGCCAAGGAGACTTGGGGTCCCGTCCCTCTATAATTCATAGAAAATGACAAATATCTTGGAAAAAAATTTCGTAAACTTGGTTAGAAAAGAAAACATCTGTCCTCCTCTGACGATCGTATTAAAGAAGAATTGCGTATCAAAATTTAATTAGACCAAATTGCACGTTAGGTATGTGAAAATTGTACATAATCTCTGTTAACCATTTGGCATCAATGTTTGAGTTTTGAACAACTTGTGACGATGGGACCCTTGCGTAGATTATAAACAGTAGTTGGTCTATACTTTCTTTGCCATTAATTTTTCCTAGTTGGATGAACCATAATTAGAGGGAGATTATTGCACCTTTTATCGCTTCAAATGATTAAAAGACAAACAAACACAATTATTATAGTCAAAACAACCCGCCAAATTGGATTTTGTAATAAACCCATTCACTGAAAAGGCAAACAAATCACGATGACTTGAGAATTAAGAGTCTTCACCAAGATCTTCAACGTCACTCTTTCCAATACAATGATAACATATATATATATATATATATATATATATGGTTTGTTGCCTTCTCGACTCGCCCTTTTTCTTGCAAAGTTCTAAGCATGATTGACTCCATTGCCCATTGAATTTGTGCTCGATCCCAACACCTTGTTGAATTGAATGATGACTCGTGGTTGAACTTGCTACCGTAAAAGGTTTGGTTTGGCCACCCGTCTCCAACGGTCATTCTCTATGAATTTTCTTCACCAGCAACAGCAAGGACTTGCTTGACTTTGGGTTCTCTTGTTATGATAATATAAGCACAATTTATTTATGTTCTATGGTGAATGATGAGGAAAAGGATATGCCACTACCAGCCGTTTGGGCAGACTTTTCTTCTAACAAATCATATTTTAGTCTGTTTTATTTGGGCTTGTGAAAAATCTAAAGCCTAATTTGAGCTGAGAGCTACATGTTGAAATAGTGGGTGTCTAAAGTCATAATTTAAGGAGCATTTATTACTTTCTTCTCTTTTTCACTTTTTGTTTAGGAGTATTAAAAATGTTGTTTTTATTGACTATCAAACAGCTAGCCAGCAAGTTTTTCAAATACATCATTTTACAATATATGAAAAAAAAGAAAAAGAAAGAAAGAAAAGAAGAGTGTATACTCTCCTCACGCTTGCCGATAGATGAGGGAAGTAGCTAGAGTGGTTAAAATTGATTTTGGGAGGAAAACCAAGCAAGATCCGTGACTTAATTATTTGCTAAGTAATTGATTAGAGGAAGGAGATGAGCATATCAA
This sequence comes from Quercus ilex subsp. ballota, assembly GCA_032727855.1. NCBI lineage: Eukaryota > Viridiplantae > Streptophyta > Magnoliopsida > Fagales > Fagaceae > Quercus > Quercus ilex. Next base: position 46,030,959 of record CM064912.1, on the reverse strand, counting down.
TAATATTTTTCAATCTTTGAACCATTTGGTATTTGTTACTTAAATTTTAGGTTTTTTAAAATTCATTGCAGATGTCAAAACTTAGTGTGATGGTAAGAGCATTCACATTAGTTCATGTATAACAGAAAAAAAAAGTGTAGAATTTACATAGTTTTGCCTAAAAATGACTTTACCATATAAATTTATACTGACACTATTTATTCTGCATTTAGTTGTTTATTACTTTTTTACTTATTTTGAAGATGAAGGAAGAGAGTGGATGATGGTTGTTGTATGTGAAGAAATATAAACAATTAAAAAAAATCAAGAAAATTTTATATTTTAATGAAATATAGTATAAAATTGATAATCTGATGTGTGGTGTTTTGAAAAGTAAGTATGTAAAATAAAAAAAATATTGTTTATTACTTTTTTTTTTTCACTTTTTGTTTAGGAGTATTAAAAATGTTGTTTTATTGCCTAAAATTGACTCACATAAATTCGTGTATAATTGTGTAAATTTATAAGTTTGCTACAGCAACCGTGTAAATTTATATTGATACTATTTATTTTGCATTTAATTGCTTATTTTTTTTACGTATTTCGAGAATGAAAGAAGAAAGTGGATGGTAATTGTTGTGTGTAAAAAAAGAGAAACTTAAAAAAAAATCAAGAAAAATTGATATTTTAATGAAATGTAGTATAAAATTGATAATTTGATGTTTGGTATTTTGAAAAATGAGTATGTAAAATAAAAAAATTAAATTCTTATAATTAAATAAATATAAATTTTTGCAAGAACTAATGTGAATAACAGATAGAAATCAATTACAAAATTTTGGGGGTCTATTATATTTGATAGGACCTTTACGTTAGTTACCAACTTTGATATGAGCACCATGTACAAGTTAGGTTAAGCCCAAGCCCATCAACTTAACCCAGAAGTAGATTACAAGCTAACCCGAGCATAACAAAAGCCCAAGAGCTTCTAAGTATGAGTTGTAAGTCAAGTTGGTTTGAGCTAAGGCTGGGCTCGAGGTTGAAAAGCTTGGATTCAGTTGGGACTCACCAAGGCTGTAATGCTACTTTTATGGAACCCTTGTGTTGCACGTGCCTAGTAATATAAGTTCAAACATAGAACTAGAACCCATATATAACACAAAGCAAATATGTAAATCATTTGATCTGTGAACCGCCTAGAAATTTTATCATCAATCAACAAGTTTTACCATTAATGAAGTTTAAATAGTATCCATCAATATAACATATTTCAAATATTATATATACAAGTATTTAGAAAGCATAAAATCACAAATTCAACTATTTACAAGTACTTCGAAAACATAAGAATGCGACATAAAGTAGATATGGTATCCAGAAACAAATAAAAAAAAGTGGATTCTAAGAATGAATTCTCAAAACAAGTTTTCAGCTATTTTTAGAACAAGTTTTAAAATATTAATCATACAAGCCCTAAATTTTACAACGGAATAAAAAGGAAATAAACAAATAGAGTAGTAAAGAAAAGTATCTAGATCCAAATGCTAAAATAATATAAAGAGACAACGAATGCGTTTGCAGGTAAGGATTCTCAAATTTCATAGAACGAAAATCTAGGACATTAGTCATTTAATAAAAAAGAAAATTTATACCTGTTTGAGGGAATCCATGGTGAGACTAGGACTATCAACAACATGGATGTAGTTTTACTGATCAAGACAAGTTTGGCCTCGCCCCAGTTATCAAAACCACCAAAGCCACAACCTTACACTTTGGGAGCTTTGGGTGAGCTACCAATTTACCCGAGCAACCAAAGCTCCATATATTTTTCTTATCATCAATTTATGCACAAACTAAGTACCCCCTTCCCTGAATTCCAAGGGATTGACTTACTAGTTATTAAGGTCTTATGAATTATGATATCCATGAGATCTTGAGTTCGAAACCTCTTACTAGCATATAGGGGTCACCTCTATGGGATTCCTCCTTATAATAACCCGGTGTGTGTGAGACAAGGGGACTACACATGTCCAAGGGAATATAGTCAGATACTCGAAGAAATTTAAATACTCTTATTTATATTATTAAAAAAAAAAAAGTACCCATTCCCTGAATTTTTCTCTTTTAAAAATAAAATTTAAAATTTCCAATAGACACAACTAATCATAATCACATAATAACATAAAATAATACTACTAAAAATACAACCAATCCAAAACCTAATGTTTAACCCAAAAATCAATTCGGATACAACTCTATATTAAATTCTTAGGGGGGAGGGGGTGTGTGTGGAGTGGGGGATGGAGTTGAAACTATGAGAGAATGGACCTAGATTTTCCCGAAGACCCTAAACTAATAAGAGAGAACCTCGAGGAACCAAGACCCCACCCGAAAGGAGGGCTTGGTTAGAGACTGAGAAAGGATAAAAGAAACTCTCGTGGGAGAGAGACCAGTCAGGCTCAGAATTGAGGTAATCCATGGAGCCCCTTTCTTGAGAAGACAATGGCTTAAGTCGCAAGCTCTCCTATCATCGCTTTCCCGAGGAGCCAGTTATGAAAAATGTAGAGCCCAATGCAACAGTCACCTCTGCATTTAAGTTTATCCTCACCTAATGTCAGCTACATTAATTGCTAAATGACTGGCCTGAATAGTAAGGACACCCCTAAAAAGCCTACCTTCATGATTAAGAAATGGTCGAAAGAGACTCTGATGGGACAAGTATCCCCCAAAATCTGACTGAGAGGAGAACAATAGGAAAAAGAGTGCGCTGGCTATAAAAGGAGGAGGAAGGCAAGAGGTTGGGGGTTCAAAAAAATTGAGGGAAGAGTTAGGAGCAAGAAAGTAAGGAGACTTCTTATGAGTGTTCACCCTTCTATGTAATAAAAGCTGAGATTCAGTCCTTTCTACTTCTGATTATCTGTTTAGTTCTCCCATTGTGGATTTCCATCCCATATATCTCATAAATTAGTTGTGTAGATCAAGAATTTCAGAAGTGCTTCCAAGTTCTTGTATTTTTGTGTTTTTGACCCCTAAAAATTCCATTTTATACAATTATACATTTATGTTCAACTGATTTCTTAAAAAAACTGCATTCAAACTTCACAAAGTGCAAGTAAAACTAATAAAAATTACAGAAAAGAAAAAGAAAAAAGAAAAGAGGTTTCATTGTGCAATGGTAATTTGAGTTTGGTCTCTCTCTCTTTTTTTTTTTTTTTTTTTTTTTTTGTGGATTCGCATATTTGTTTTACAGAGAATGCTTGGCATTAGAGGAAAAAAAATGGGTCAAAAGCTTTTGAGAAGGGAACAGAGGACGTAGAGACAATCTTGTTGAGTGTAAGAGGTTCATTTGGGTGAAGGGTTTTAGACTTTTTGTGTTTCTGGTGCTGCTAATTGATCAGTGCGAATGAGGGAGAGAAAGGGATAGGGGAATTGGTCAGAATTCTAAATAATATACTTTTTGTTATAACTTCCCAACATATTCATAATATTTTCACACTAAATCTTAGATTATAAATTATTACTTGTTCTAATTTGAATTCATAACTGAAATTAATTTTTTTTCCCAACTAGTAAAAACTAATAACAATCTGCCAATTAGAATTTATTAAGAAAGTATTACGAAAATATTGTGAACATAATATTTCTCATACTTTTAATATATTAATTATTTAAATTAGAATTGTTGCATAGTTATTTGATATAAAATAATATATTCTTTTTCAAAATCATGTTTGAAAATAACAATTTTCTAAGTATGGTCACCCTTTATGTGAATTGCAAGTGGTTTGATGTCTTATTTAAAGCTTTTAAGGCAGAGACGGAACTGTGTCTAGACTGAGGGGGGCCATGCCCCCCCACCCCCAACTTTTTAAATAATTTTACTTTTGTATGTATATAAATAAAAATTTTAAAATATGATCCCAAAATTTATATACTTGCCCCCCTCTCCAAAAAATTTTCAAATTAACCCAAATAGAAAAAATATCTGACCTATCCTTTTGCCCAGTTGTCCCGAAAATAACCAAAAGAAAAAACTTATAATTTTGAGATACTTCACTATTTCCCTATCTTATAAATCTATTGTTCCAAAAATTAGTTCCAAACAAAAACCAAATAAACATTGATTTTTACATTGGATAAAATCTCATGACTTTACAAGTCAAGAAATTGTTTGAATGTTATGTAGATGTAAAATAAATCCTTATAATTTATATGACTTTTTATATGATTTCTAGATAATGGAAAAATCAACTATAATGTTTGATTTTTTGAAAGAAAATACAATTACATTTGAAGTCATTACTAATATTCTATTTTCTAAAAATCATTGAACAACATTTTGAAGAATCGCTATTGATGAAATAAGTATTAGTTCATTGCAACATGATTATATATTTTTGTCCACAAATACGTGATTAAGATGTTAATAGACGTTACGAAATTCAATGAACTTATAGTAAGCTTGGCCCCCCAACTGCAAATTCTAGTTCTGTCTCTACTTTTAAGTAAAGATTTAATGAATGATTTAAGCTGTGACATGCCAAACTCATGCATGTGGTATTTTCATGCATTGCTGAAAACAGCCAAACCACACTTTTCCATCCTCCAAAATACAAGTCCTAAAACTTACCTAATGAAAACTCATGTATTTAGTCCATGAATCAGAGCTCAAGGGGATTTTACGTCTTGACTTGTTAAAGGTGACATGATTTTCATGAAATATCTATTGCTTCTAAGAGTATTAATTTGCCATGGGGTCCCAAACTTTGGCCTAAAATCCAACCTTTTGAATTTGTTTGCTAGATGGGAAGGTCACAAGCACGTGGCAATGAGATCAAATAGTATATGATTAGTTGAACAACCCTTCCTTTAGGTAGAAGTGGAATGGAGAGGATAGAAAATAAATTAGAGAAAGATAAACCTGATTTATGGGTGCTTGGTTAAGGAGAAGAGAAGGATAGAAAATTGGTAGAATGTTTTCTCCCTTGACTTACCAAAATTCTATCTTCCTAATTTGGGGAGATAATAGAGGGAAAACGAATAGTTACAGCCAATGTCCAAACTACCCCCTCCTCCTCTCTTACATGTGCTAGAGTTAATCTTTTATTTATTTATTTATTGGCAATGTGTTTCCTAGGCATGGGTGTGGTAATGGTACAAGTAATAAGTTTTTTTGTTTTCTTCTTCTTTTTTTTTTTTTTTTTTTTTTTTGGAGGGGGGTGTTAACTAGACGTGATATATATTCTTTTTTCTTTTTCTAGGCATAATTTTTCTTTTTTAATGAATTTAGGTGATTGTCTTTTATTTAATTTTTTTTGGTTGGTTGTTTGCCACTTTTTTTTTTAATTGGACATCATTTTTTAATAAGGGTATTTGAGTAAATTTATATAAACTCATTTTTTCAATTTCTCCAATTTCCACCATCAACCAAACACAAATAAGGAAAACTAAAATTTTTTTTCTACCCTCCCACTTTTTCAACTCTTCTTTATTTTTTATCCTCCTACTTTTCTATCTCTCTCAACAAAACAGACTCTTAAGTTTTGCTTATTAAGTATTGACGTGGCCTAAGTGACTTTCTTGCCCAACCAACCAATTTGCCTTGTCTAGTCAAACTTTAAAGTCAAGAAAGGCGTTGGTCAGCCTCAGGAATTTGTCGCCCCGATAACCCTAAAATCTTGTTAAATAACTTGAACTTGGGAACCGAATTTCTCACACAAAAAACCCATAACGGGACCTAGTATGTAAAGAGAGAGAAATTGATAAGAGACATGAATTTGAATTATTAAGTAAGAGAGAATAGGTTCATAAGCCCAATCCATGAAATGAGGGAAAATTTCGGGCCGCACATTCCTCATCATGGAGTGAAGTTCATAGCATATAAAGATCATATTGTGAGGAAAATCCGTGGGTTTGTGAAACCCAATTTGTGAAGTGAAGTTAGTTGTGTTTTTTGAAAGACCCATTGCTTACAAAGAATGGGCCCAAGTGGTGTTGTATCAAGAAATGGCTGTAGTTTTTTGGGGTTTTGTACAAAATAGGACCAAAACAGTATTTTATGGCTCCCGGCTCAATTAACTATCATGCGGGAAATTTCAATTTATTATTATTTCGTTATATTTCCTAAATCTAAGATTTGTAGTATAAATGTAAATTACATGTAGTAGCTTCATTTGAATAATATAATTTTTCTATGAAATTAATATTTCCTTATTGTGAATTTAAAAAGATTGGTGATGGATTTAAGGATTATTTAAGCGAACAGTTGGCTATGCCTACGGCTTTCCGACTTGAAAAAACAAAATAAGCATTGCAGTCTCAAACTCTGCCTATAGTCTAAGACTCTAGAGTGTAGAGAAGTCAAGACAAAAGACTTGCAAACTCGATGAATAACAAGACCTGCATTTCCTTCACCTAAGAAAAAATACCTGCATTTCCTTCGCTTATAAGGGGAAAAAAAAAAAAAAACAACAACAACAAAATGGAAGTAAAGTTGACAAGTTGTTGCTGCCCAGGATCGAACTGGGGACCTTCAGTGTGTAAGACTGACGTGATAACCACTACACCACAGCAACTCGATGAAACAAAGTGGAATTAATTATTACATAATATATATGACCAGCGTATTACAAATTCAAACATAACACTTCTGACTGATTTTCGTAGAATTCTTTTAGAAAAATAAATAAATTTCACCATCTAAAGGATAACGTGAAAAACGAGCATGTTTTTTGAGTCTTTTCGGTAAATATTGCAAAAATTAAAACATATTTGCGTTATAGGTACTGTTTGAAGTTATTTGTGGAAATGAGGAGAGAGACTGAATTTCGGCAACACCGTTGCCGAAATTCAACAAAAAGTAGGAGAGAGAATCACAAAAAGGAGGAAAGAGGAAGTTGGTGTCAGGAGTTGAATTTCGGCAACGGTGTTGCCGAAATTCATCTGCCCATTTTTACTGTGCTGCCCGGATGTGTGAAAAGTACAATAATGCCCAGACAAAAAAAAAAGTAATTGTATTGCCGAAAATGGTAGAAAAAATTAAATGAATGCGGAAGAATTAAAGAAAAATATAATGTGTTATGTACACAATATTTTTACAATATTTTCATAATAAATCACAAGTAACTAGTTATTATTAGTTCAAATTTAAATTTGACATTGACATTACTATTTTAATTTAACAATAACAGCAAGTAACAACCTGATACTTAGCATTTGTTGTAAAAATTGTGTGCACTTATTATTTCTTAAAAAAAAAAAAGTGTAATGGATTTGTGAAAAATTTTGTGGCAATCCCATTGCCGAAATAGTAGGGAAAAGCCACAATTAGGGAAAAACTTTTTTTTTTTTTTTTTTCAATTGTGGCAATGCTTTTTTTTTTTCAATTATGGCAATGGCATTGCCGAAACTGTGGGGAAAATTTTTTCCCACGATTTCGGCAATGGCATTGCCACAATTGGGAAAAAACTAAAATAAAAACTTTTTTTTCTCAATTGTGGCAATGGTATTGCCGAAATTGTGTGGAAAAATTTTTTCCCGCCATTTCGGCAATACCATTGCCACAATTAGAAATTTTTTCCCACAATTTCGACAATGAAAAAAAATAAAATAAAAACTTTTTTTTTTCCAATTGTGGCAATGGTATTGCCAAAATTGTTTTTTTTTTTTTTTTTCAAATGGTATTGCCATGGCCGCAATTAGTAAAAAAAAAAAAAAAAATGAAAATGTTTTTCCCCAATTTCGGCAATGGCATTGCCGAAATTGTGGGGAAAAATATTTTCCCCACAATTTCGGCAATGGCATTGCCGAAATTGGGGGAGAAACTTTTCCCCACAATTTTGGCAATGCCATTGCCGAAATTGGGGAAAAACATTTTCATTCTTTTTTTTTTTTTTTTTACTAATTGCGGCCATGGCAATACCATTTGAAAAAAAAAAAAAAAACAATTTTGGCAATACCATTGCCACAATTGGAAAAAAAAAGTTTTTATTTTATTTTTTTTCATTGTCGAAATTGTGGGAAAAAATTTCTAATTGTGGCAATGGTATTGCCGAAATGGCGGGAAAAAATTTTTCCACACAATTTCGGCAATACCATTGCCACAATTGAGAAAAAAAAGTTTTTATTTTAGTTTTTTCCCAATTGTGGCAATGCCATTGCCGAAATCGTGGGAAAAAATTTTCCCCACAGTTTCGGCAATGCCATTGCCATAATTGAAAAAAAAAAGCATTGCCACAATTGAAAAAAAAAAGAAAAGTTTTTCCCTAATTGTGGCTTTTCCCCACTATTTCGGCAATGGGATTGCCACAAAATTTTTCACAAATCCATTACACTTTTTTTTTTTTTAAGAAATAATAAGTGCACACAATTTTTACAATATTTTTATAACAAATGCTAAGTATCAGGTTGTTACTTGCTGTTATTGTTAAATTAAAATAGTAATGTCAATGTCAAATTTAAATTTGAACTAATAATAACTAGTTACTTGTGATTTATTGTGAAAATATTGTAAAAATATTGTGTACATAACACATTATATTTTTCTTTAATTCTTCCGCATTCATTTAATTTTTTCTACCATTTTCGGCAATACAATTACTTTTTTTTTTTGTCTGGGCATTATTGCACTTTTCACACATCCGGGCAGCACAGTAAAAATGGGCAGATGAATTTCGGCAACACCGTTGCCGAAATTCAACTCCTGACACCAACTTTCTCTTTCCTCCTTTTTGTGATTCTCTCTCCTATTTTTGTTGAATTTCGGCAACGGTGTTGCCGAAATTCAGTCTCTCTCCTCATTTCCACAAATAACTTCAAACAGTACCTATAACGCAAATATGTTTTAATTTTTGCAATATTTACCGAAAAGACTCATGTTTTTTTCCGTTGTTGATAATTTAATAATTAGTTAATTACAATAAAAAATAAAATATTTGAACCATGAATACCATGTACATACCAAAAGGTAAGAGGTGTCAATTCAAGTTAGTGTGTCGTGTCAAGGTAAAGACATTCTGCTAAATGACTCAACCCAAACCCGACCCATTTAATAATCGTGTTATGATCATTCAACCTTAACTTGACACATTAATAAAGCAAGTTGATACAACACAACCTACTTAACATACTTAATAAACAGGTTGTATTGGGTTAACATGAATGTGAAACAACCCATTTCAACACTCTTAATATTAAACATGTTGGGTTGACACAAATTCAATCCATTTAACTTGCTTAAAAAAGTGACTGATAAAAATTGTTATAAGTTTAATACAAACTTATAATGTCAAAACACCTATTAAGCATACAATTTCAAAGTTAATAATAACATTAAATACTTAAAACACATTGTCCAAAAGTTCAAAAACATCAAAGTACTTAATAAATATTAACTCCATAGTCTAGTACTGTAAAGTTGTGATTTACAACTATATGTTTTGTTGGCTTTTATTCCGTGCCAAATTTGATTGTAATTACTATCAATTGTTTATACCCTGTATTTGTTGTGGGAATTGTTGTAAGGGGTGTGTGATAGAGAGTGTGTGAAGACTCAAGCAATTTGGAAGCTGATGGAATCTCGCGGGTATCTCGCGACTAAGCTTCCCGCGAAGTGAAGCATGTGCCCTGCACATGCTGGAATGCGAAGAGTCATGACAGATGGAGACAGCTGTCTCTCGCGAGTATCTCGCGGGTAAGGCCTTCCCGCGAGACACCCGCGAGACATGCTGTTCTGCCAGCCTGTACTGACTGACTCACACATTTTGCACCTATCCTATATAAACCCTCATTACCCACAAACGTTGAGGAATGCTTCAGCGAGAAAACCCTAGCCAAACACATTTGTAATTAGAGATTGTCATCCCCACCTTTCTCTATACACTTGCTTGTGGTATCTCCTCAACCCTTCCCTCTCCATTTCCATACCATTGAGAGGTTGATAGCCCAAAACACTTACCACACCTTTTGAGAGTGTTGAGTGACGTTTTGGTACTTCTGGGAAACATTGGAAGAAGCCTGGAATGGCAGATGCAACATGGAGCTTGTTGCGGGATCCGGATAACTAAGACAAGACACGGTTCCGAGAAGCCTTGTTGGAGTAGGAGTTTGGAGGGCTTAGGTACATCGGGTAGATTAGGCTTGGAGGGTCTCTTGCTTACTCATGTATCCCAACTGATTGTCTAGTGGATCGATTTCCGCTTGGAGGGCGGCGGAGAGGTTTTTCGCCGAGTTCTTCGGTTTCCTCTTCGAAAACACGTCTTGGTGTTTTCTGTGTTTGCATCTCTCTTCCCTACTCTTTTATATTCCATTACACTGCTGTGTTGTTTAGTTTATGGATTAGAGTAGCTATATTGTTCATCCGCTCGCTTTTACACTATTTCGCACTTTATATTAAAGTTGTGTAAAATCTATCGAGCCGTAATTTTAATCGGGGGTCTAAACAGCTCTTGTGTTTTTTCAACACGTTTTCGAGCTTTCAAGTACCATCCATCTAGAAATAATTTTTTTATGGTTTGTAAAGTTTCAACTTACAATTATATTACTCATAAGTAATTACTCACTTTTCTTTTTAAATATAAAATACATGTCAGATATAAAAGGTATTTGACAAATCTAAAATAAAATAAATTTTTATTTGATATACATGTTAAACAAGTTGTGTTAAATGGGTCGTTTCGTGTTGACATGAATAAAGCGTGTTAAACGTGTCAATTGCGGGTTATGTGAGTTGACTCGCTTATGACATGTTTCTTATAATGTCATTTTCGGGTCAATTTGTTTATGACCCGAACCCGCTATGGTACAACTAGGGGTGTTCATCAAATTGCATAAACCGCACAAACCGTAAAAACCGCACCAAAACCGCCGGCAAAATGGTATAACCGCACCGCACCGCAAGTAATAGTGTACCGCACCGCACCACACCGCATGGTGCAGTGCGGTTTGCGGTTTTATAATAAGAAAACTGCATAAACCGCACCGCACCGCACCCTCTCTATATATTAATATATTTATTTATTTTTAATATTAAATATATTATTAATAGTTTAATAACCCTAGTTTCCAAAAAAAAAAAAGTTTAGTAACCCTAACAAGTGTTGACTAGAAAAACCAACCAAAAATAAAGAAAAACTAGCTTAATAATTTAAAATTTGGCCCAAAAAAAGGGAAAAATTAGTTTTGGGTTGAGTAGGAAAAACCCAAAATTTGAAAAATATACCGATTTCAAACTGCATCTTATACATAGTATCGCACATGTGACCGCAAAAATGAGGTGCGGTGCGGTTATGGTTTTGGCTAAACTCTAAACCGTACCACACCGCACTGCACTGCATATGTGACCGCAAAAATAAGGTGCGGTGCAGTTATGGTTTTATCTAAACCGCACCGCAAAGTGCGGTGCTAAAAATGGCCAAAAACTGCACCGCACCGCACCGCGAACACCCCTAGGTACAACCCTAACCTGTAAAAATCCGTATCGTATTCGTATTGTGTTTGCGGGTTCTTGTCAAACATTAACATCCCAATTTGAGCTACAATAAAATTGGTAATCAAGAGATCAAATTTTATTATTGTGAATACACTATATTTTTGTTCATTATTCTTACAAAGTCATGTACTACAAGGAAGACTTGTTTCCTTTAAAAAAAAAAAAAAATTCCACAATAGTATTCCAAAGTGATAGTTAGAAAAAAAAAAAAAAAAAAAAAAAAAAAAAAAAAAAAAAAAAAAAAAAAAAAACAAAAACAAAACAAAACAAAACAAAGAAGAAGAAGGAGGAGAAGAAGGTATCTTTAGGATTCACTTTAATGGTTTCTTTATGGAAAAATCTTCATGCGTTTTGTTTTGTCAAAAGCTAGCTTGGTTGAATTATTTACTTCTAGAGAATATGGAGAAAGTTCTCTTATCTTTTTATTAAATGTGAATTTTAACAAATTCATTGTTAGATTATATGTTCTTATTATATCCTCTAGATTAAAAAAAAAAAAAAAAAAATTAAAGATCAATAGTTATGTCATCAATCAAGTATTTAAATTTCAAGTTTTTATAGTCTTAAATTCTGTATAAAAAATATAAGTATAATCGAATAATAATTAACATATGATTTGAATGAAATTTGACATCAATGTTTAAACATAAAGAACATACGGTTAAATTTTCAAAATATATAACCATATTAATTTTTTAGTAGGAATTTAAAGAGTTTCTCTCTAAACTAATTTGAAGATAAACCTTATCCAGAGAATTGCATATGGTCAGGGGTGTAGGCACGTATAGCATTGAGAGGCCATGGCCCCTTCAAAACAATTGAGGTCCCTTATAATAGTATATAAAAATAAGCTGCATAAAAATAAGCTGCACTTCTACAAAAATAAGTTGGGCTTTAACAATTGTACCAATTGCCCCCACCCCACCCCCCCCCCCCCCCCCCCCGCCGCAAAAAAAAATTTCATGGAACCTAGTACACCCTTTGAAATCTTGCAATGATCCACTGTTAGTTTTTATGTTCACACAGCCAAAATAAAACAAACGCTTTTAACAAAACCTAATAAATGCCTAGTTGCCATGTTTCCATCCTTTTTATATTTCATAATAAGAATGCAAAAGTACTATGTATTCTATGTTCAATTTTGAAGTTCATTGTGCACAGTGCACTACTTGAAACTATGAGGTTTTATCCGCCCACAAATTTGATTTTTTTTTTCCCCTCTTCTCTAGCTAATAGTATCTTTTACTTTTGGATTTAGGTGCCTGATAAGTTGTGCTAACATTGAATTTTTATTTTATCTTTTTCTAGAAGAAAATTTAGGTTGCAACAGAGATTTATTTATTTGAAGAATTGAATAGGAATTCCTTTAGAATTGATAATGAATAAATTTTATTCTATGAAAGATCAATGTTGAACATAACTTTTATAGGAGATACTTTTTTTTTGGTTCATGTTTATATAGCAAATTATTCATTTTTGTACACTGATTTGAGTTTAGAAATATTATTTAATTTCATTGACCATTTTGTATATAATACATGTATGAGTTATGGCTAACATATGAATATGTAATTCGGCCCCTCCAAATAAAAAATCATGCCTACACCCCTGCATATGGTTTTTCTATGATAAAGAATGTAAATGTATCCATACAATTTACGTGAGTCCAATAGCTAAACTTAGTATTTAGACTTAAGCAATATATTAAATTAACAGAGAGGAAGCAGTTTGTAATTGATCAAAGAGAGGTTTACATTGTTTCCTCAAGTCCTTATAAAACTCAACAATGTAGTTCAAAGACCCAAGGAATCTTTGTAACTGCATTTTATCAATAAGGACATCGGAAAATTTATCAGCAAATTGAATGGCTTTGTCAATGGGACGAATCTGTCCTTCAGAAATGTCATAGCCAAGGAAACCACTATGTATCTCCAAATTTCAAAGTGATTTTCTAAATCAAAATTTTTTGTTACGCATTGATTGCAAAAGTGCTAAAAATGTTATAGAAAAAGATGTTGAAAATATTGCTTCAAAACATATTTTTGCCCGATGGCAAGCTATTTTAAGGTTTTTTTTTTTTTTTGATATTGAATATATTAAAGGTTCTCAAAATATTATCCCTAATTTCCTTACCCGTGAATTCCTACAGTGCTGCAATGGCAAGTAGAAGGTCCAAAGACAAATATCCTACTATAGATACTACTAAACAACTTGTTAAACAAGAATCTGCTTCCCATATTGACATTGCTAACCATTTTATTACTTTGGGTACTATCCCCAGACAAAACTATTCCACTGTGTTAGCATCCTCTTATGATTCACATGCTATGGCCCTTACCAACCAACCTGTTAAAGCCACTTTCTCCAAAAACCCCAATGCTTCTAAATATATAAAAAAAAAATACTTCCAAAGCCTATTTTCCATAGAACCCAATAGAGCTATGATCAAAGACCCTCTTAAACTTGCTATAGATTATTTTCCCCTGAACTTCCATTGGATACCCGAACACAATGGTAAAAATTTAAATTATTACTTTGCTATCCTGTTTCATGAAAAATCGGTCTTTACCAAATCTATACCTGATAAGATTGATAAATCAAAAATTATTTACCATAGTGTGTTCATCCTCAATATTGTTACTAAAGAAAAATGGGGACTCTGTCCTACTTCTACAAAACCTTTACCTGGTTTAGCTATTCCATATTTATACCATGATTATATTCATGCATAGTTCAAGTTTATGCTACACCAAGATGCTATTATGACCCATTCCTGGTTTGTTAAGTTTGATAAAGATTTCAATTCCCAGCTTCCTTTGTGGTTCATCCGTTGGTGGACACAATTTGGCCCTATTACTGTTATTTTTCCAAAACCTTTGACTGGCACCTTCAAGTATTTTACAAGTGTTTTTAAGACAGACACACACGGTGCTAAGTTTCTTGCAACCCTATATTTTGTTAAAAATACAAGGTGCTGTGGACCCTGAAATGGCAATATGTCAAGGAAGGCGGTTTTCTTACTTGGCAGTGGTTTGTCAAATGATGGGACAAGTTGTCCTACACCCAAGATGTTATTGATAATGTTACCCGGGAATTCTCGGCTGCTTCTCAAAGCACTACTAACACTACTACTCAGGTTAAAGCTCAAGCACTAGCGTACCCTCTTGTGCAACCAGCCATGCCTCAACCCATTGCACTTGCTACCACATCTGCTACTAAACCTGCTAAGTCTTCTGCCAAGACCAAAAAGAAGAACTCTGCATTTGATGGTCTCAACATATCTAATATAATTGCATTATTGAAACAAAAATGGAAGGATGAAGAAAAAGCTGCAAATGCTAACTCAGAAGAAGAAGAAGACGACCAAGAATCTAAGGCATCCTCAGAAGCCTCTGTTACTAATAATGATCCTTATTACCCTTATAATAAGGAATTATTTGGACATGATGAAGCCTCCACACTAGACTTAGGTGAGGATTAACTTTGTCAGTATAAACACCAAAATTGCTTAAGTCCAACAGACAAAAAATCTTTTGTTAAATCTGTTGATCTGCATTGATTCCCTGCTAAAGTTACTAAAGCTGCTTTGATTCCCTGATAAGAGTATAACTCTTGCTCTAGTTGTTACCCACGAGGGATGATTCCCTCCAAATAGCACATGCTGACAATTTTGCTGACCTACAATGAATAGTAAAAAAAACAATTTTACTATTCACTATTCATAGTTTAAATAGTATTTTATTTTTCCTATAAAGGGGAATGTCCCTTTCAAGTTGAAACATCAATCAATTTTCCTAGTTTCAAATACCATATAGTTTCCAGACTGCTTCCTAAGCTTGTAACCTTTTTTCCATTCTAGTTCAAACCTTGTAACTACTATTATCTCCTGTATGTGTTTTAATCTATTATTTAAAAATAAATATCAACTTGCAAAAGCTTCGAAAAATCTAAAATTTTTAAAAGGTTACTGTTGTTAATACAGCAGTATCTCCTTTATAGATAATTAATTTGGAAATAATGCCTAAATAACACATTTGTCGCTATAGGCTAGGGCTATCCATGGGTCGGGTGGGTCGGGTTTTTGCCCAACCCGCAACCGACCCGTACAAGTTTGGGTTGGTGGTTTTCAACCTGCAACCGACCCGTAACAATAACAGATTCGTCGATTCGGGTTGTCGGTGGGTGGTGGTCGGTTTCGGGTGAACCCGATTATCATCGGAATCCTTCGAAACGCGGTGAGATCTCTCCAGATCCGGCGAGATCTTGCCAGATCCATCCAAGATCCGGTGAGATCTCGTCAGATCCGGTGAGATTTCTGGCCAATCGTGATGAGAAATCATTGGTTCAACCAGATCTGGTGTTTAGTGTGCCAAAAATCGAAGGATTTAAGTGAAAAAATGGCCGAAATATGGGAAAAATGCCGGATTTTAAATGGACTTTGGTTCGGGTCGGTTTTCACGGGTTTTGAAATTAAAAACCGAAAATCGACCCGCAACCAGTCGGGTCAATGAGGTCTGAACCTGCATCCGACCGCTGGAGTCGTCGGATTGAGTGGCGGTGGGTCAGATGGGTGGGGCAGGTTGCCGGTTTCCATGGACACCCCTAGCTATAGCTCTTGATAAGTCGAGGCTCAATAGTTTTTTTTTTTTTTTTTTGGGATGTGGAGACTCAATTGTTGTGAGTTGAAAACTTGTCGCCATGATATCATCCTTTCGTAATGTTCAATGCTTTTGTAAAACTGAGGGTAAAATGAAAAACATATTCTTAAAATTTCGGGATGTTTGGATTTTATATATGAAATTTTAGAATTTCGATTTTTATGTCATTTGCATCAGCAACCCTTCAATTAGTTTTTTGCTAATATATTCATTAAGTGACACATCGAGTTTCCACATATGCCCATTGATCCAATAAAAATATGACACGTGTAAAACACAATTCCAAGTAATTAATAACTTAAAAAACCTTTAAAATACTAAAACAATTCTCTAAAATCTGTTAAATTATTATTATTGTTTTCCTTTTTAGCATTTTTTAGATTAACATTAAACCCAAACTAGAACTCAAAAAATATCAAATCAAGAATTAAAAAAAAAATGAAAAACCTAAACAACATCAACAACGGAAGTTACAAAACCCATAATTTCTCAAACCAATCATAAAGAGCAACACTAAAAAATGATAATCAATCCCAAAAAACTGAGTATCAACTCACAACCTCTCACCCAAATCCATACCAACAAAAACCCAGACCTTTTCTCTTCTTTACTTTTAAGATCTAGGTTTTGCTTAACTCAGAACCTTTATTAATTAATCTCTTAACCATTTCTTAACCAGAGTTCTCTTAGAACTCAAACGGTGCATGAAGGACACTTTGGACACTTTACTGAGTTAACAGTTCCAATTGGCCTTTGATGATTCGATTTCTCGAGTTCGAATTTTTTTTTTTTTTTTGTGTGGGTTTGATTCATTTGGGGAAATTGATACGTTGTTGGTTCAAAATTTTAAATTTTTTGGACTAATTCATGATTTAATTCTTTGTATGAGATTTCAAATCTACTTTTGAGTTTAAGTCCCAATTCTTTGGAACAATTTTGCTGGATTGATAACGGAATTTTTTCACAATGAACAATCGGGGGTTTTGTAACTTTTGTTGTTGATGTTGTTTTAGTTTTGTCTAATTTTTGATATGATATTTTTGTGTTCCACTGATTGGGTTTTGAATGCTCAAATGTTCATCCGAAAAATGGTAAAAAGGAAACAATTTTAAAAAAGTAATATTTTAACAAATTTTAAAGAATTATTTTAATATTTTTAAGTTAGTTAATTACTTGGGATATTATTATACGTTTGTCATATTTTTTATTGGAAAAATCAGCATACGTGGCAAGCTAATGTGTCACTTAATGAAAACATTAGCAAAAAACAGATGGAGAGGTTGTTTATGCAAACGGTATATAATTTTAGGTATAAAATCAAATTTTTGAAATTTTATGGTGTAAAATCTAAATACTCACAAACTACAAGGGTGTCTTTTGTATTGTACCCTAAAACTAAAATGTTTTACAAAACGTATCTATTTTGTAGTCCTACAGTTTTTAACGGCATAAGTACTTGGTAATTTTCAAAATCAGCATGAATACTAATCCTTAAAGATACTTTACCCTCTTTTTTAACATTATTATATTTAAATGCATATTTCAACGACATACTAGGAAATTATGATAAGATAATTAGTTAAAAAATGCTTGCTATTTATTATAATATTTGGGGAATACTTATTAAAAAAAAAAATATTTGGGGAATAAATGGGCTTAAATGACTACACCACATTAAGTATTATAACCAAACATATCAAGCCACCAAACTTATATGCTCCACTATATACTCCATCAAACATATCAAGCCACGTGACAGAAGGTTATTAAACACAAACAGAAGACTTAACATAGTCAATCTCTCTCTATAAAAAAAAATAAAAACCACAGGATCACATCAAAATACCCAGCCACAACCAGATTCCATACCTTGGCCACCTAGAGAAGATGAGAACAATGAATCTCGTTAGCCACCAACCCCTATAGTTGACCACCCCAATCCATTCATTGAAACAACTCATATACCCATAGTTGTCTTCTTGGCCCAAAACCCATTAAAAAAAAAAAACAAAAAACAAAAAATAAAAGAAAAACTCAAACTCACCGAGATGCTAGCCCCCATCAGTTAACTTTTCTCTTTTATACATCTAAATAATGGATAGAAAGCAAAGGAGCCCCTAAAACCCTCAGTCAAACATGTCCAATGGATTTGGATTTTGTGTGAGAGGAACAATCTCATATGGGTTTGTGAGAAAGAATAAAAAATCAGAGCATTGGCTTGATCATGAAGGCTTGCAAGCTCTATTCTTTGCTGCCTAGATTCACCATCATCATCTTCTCAAGGTAGCCATGGTGGTGAAATTTGGTCATGGTGGTGAAATTTGGTTGTGGTTGGGTATTTCGATGGTGGTCCTGTGATTTTTTGTTTTTTGTTTTTTGGGTTTGGAACGTGAGTTGAGCGCTAGAGATTGACTCTGCTAAGTCTTTTGTTTGTGTTTAATAATCTTCTTACGTTAGTAGAGTATAAAGTGGAGCATATAAGGTGTCACAGAAGATTGGACTCTATTTCTTCAACATAATAGGAAATTATGATAAGATAATTAGTTAAAAAAATGCTTACTATTTATTATAATATTTGGGGAATACTTATCAAATAAAAAAAAAAAAAATTTGGGGACTAAATGGGCTTATATTATGATCCTACTGTCCTACTGTAGACACTACATTTTATATCCCTTACGACTTGGACCCTCGTTTTTCAATGATGCTGAAATTCTAAGAGCCAAGGTTGGTTTAGGGCCCAATCAGATTACAAATTGACTTGAGAGATGTTAAAATGGAAAATATAACTTTTTAATGAGCAAAAAATCTATTTTTGGAAAATAAAGGCCAAAAGAAACTCTAGGCCTGTGTGCGCAGGCATGAACCTGCGTACGCAGGTATGAGCCTGCGCACGCAGGTAGTGTTTCAGAAGCATAAGAAAGGTAAGTTTTCTGCATTAATGTTGAGGTTTGGAACGAATCCCACATCATCTGGGAGTCGTTTCAAACCCCCATTTTCACAATATAACTAGCCATACATGATACCTTTTCAAAACACACAGAAATCTCAAGGGTAAACATTAAGATTCACTAGAAATAGTGAATCAACGAGAAATTTTTTCACAAAACATCATCAAGTCAATTTTATTTGATTAATGTCTTTTCTGGCCTTGATCTTTAAATTTTAAGATTACTAATCACATGTTTATTGATTTGTGAATAAATTTGACTGAGGAGAACAATAAAAAATCAAGTTTAGGAGCTTTTTGCTTTGAGGTATATATTTCAAACTTTTCTTTCTTTTCTGTCTTTAATTTGTGTTTTAATCTTGTTTTTTGTGTTGTTTATATTATAACATGTTCGTTTAGCCTTGTTTCTATTTTAAAGAATGTTAGGGTGTTAGATTTATAGTTTTAAGCTTTGCCCTGTTTCTGTGTTTGTTGTTTTTTGGGTTAGGGTTTTTGAGCAACCTTGCACATGCATGCTTTGTGCATGTGTACACAGGTCAAATCCTATGCACGCGGGCTTCTATATGCGAACGCAAGCCGTTGTCTAGAAACCTTAATTTATGTTCTGTTTTGTTTTCTCTATTTGTTCCATGTGTTAAGCTTCTGTTTTGTTCTTTTCTTCACATGTATATAGCTTGAGTTTCTGCTTCACATGTTTGTTTGTTTGCCTTTCACATGCTTAGATTAGGGTTTGCTTTCTTTTCTTTATCAAATGCTATGAACACGCATTCACATATCAATGCATAATGCCATAGGTGCTGAGTTATTGCAAGAAAAGTAAGGTAAGTCATGCATTCAGATGAGCATGCATATTTGAATATGATTTTGCTTAACAATAGATTTGAACATGCTTGTTTGATGAGTTGTGCTTAATTACATGTTTGCTTGAATCTTTCATGCTTGTGTCTTTGCCTTGTTTTGTTGCTGCCTTAGATGATGTAATGTGATAGGAAATGTCATTTTAGATGTATGCTAGGGTTTTGTGATGTGATGATGTGCCATGATTAGAGGAATGTTTGTGCCATGATTAGATGAATGTTAGGCTTTTTTTGATTGTCATGATAAATGTATGGTTAGGGATGATTGATGCCATGTTGTGTGATTAGATGTATTCTAGTGTGAGTATGAGTATAGATGCAATGTTGAGTATGCCTTTAATAGGTTTAAGACATAAGACACAATGAAGGGAAGTCAACCTTGGAGTTGGGCAGTTCTAGGTACCTAACACCTTCTCTAGATCGTATCTTAACTCTGAATCCATATCTCTGGTAGTAAGATCAAAAGGTCATTCCTCGAGAGGACGTTATATATATAGTTTCTAGACCATTGAAAAAACTAGGTGGTGACTCCCCTGTTGTGTCAACACCTACAAAAATTAAGTATAAGTTTAACTATGTGTTTATAAGCTCTTGGCACCCTCCCCTTGCTAGCCAATTTTCAATGGTGAGTTCTACTCATGAATTCCTAACATTTGATATCAGAGCCAACCACCATCCTGAGTAATTGGGTGTAGCTCATTAAGTATGGGATCAAATGAGTTGTGGCTTTGTGGTTGGATCCCCAAGGGGGCGATCTAGAGGCTAGATTAAAATAACTGATTGGTAAGTAGAGCCACCAAAATAGAAAGGGCTACCATTGGGTCAGTGTTACTAGAGTGAGTCATCGTGGACGTTAGCTGCGGAGCGCGGTGATATGTTATGATCCTAGTGTCCCACATGGATTAAGTATAAGTTTAACTATGTGTTTATAAGTTCTTGGACACCCTCCCATTATAAGTCGGTTTTCAAAGATGAGTTTTACCTATGAGTTCTTAAAAGCTTAAATGACTAACTCTAAATGCCACATTAAGTATTAGAATTCATAAATCTTTGATGGTCTATTTTAATTGAACTTTTATCGATATGACTTCCTCTCTCATTCTTGTGCCTTTTTTTTTTTTTTTTTTTTATATATCTTTCTCAATTGCAAATTTGCAAGTAAAGTAAAATTAAAAAAAAAAATTGAAATAACTTGCTTTGACTCTCAAATCTCAATCCTATCTAAAGACAAAAAAAAAAAATAATAATAATAAATAAATAAATTTAGAAAATAATGAAAAAAAAGACACACAGACACACCAAAAATCCTTTTATAATCTACATCTCTCTTGCAACTCGGTTATGAACCAAAAAAAAAAAGGGTAATTTCAATTCATATTAGTATATTACTACACAAACAAACCAAAAACCTTTTTTTTTTTTTTTTGTTGGTAAATAACCAAAACATTTTACTATTATTATTTTCTATTGAATGAGAACTTGAATGCACAATTTTTTCAGCCTACAATTTTTAGAGAGAGAGAGAGATGACTTGACAGTTGACATGCACATTGATAGGCTTTATATATCACGCCTGATTAGTAAACACCTAACAGCCTGAGCAGTCAAACCAACGTTGCCAAAGACTCTGGGAAATTCTACGATTCCTCTTTTTTAGCTAGCATTCTGATAGTGATTGTGATAATAAGTAGTACAGGTTTACCAAAAAAAAAAAAAAAAAAAAAAAAAAAAAGATAATAAGTAGTACATGAATTAAATCTAACCGCCCCATCAATCTCAAACTTAAATAATGGTTGCATCAATCATGCACCTACCATATTTTTTATTTTTTGTAAAAGTAAAACATGTTACAAATTGCAGGTGGGCAGCACTGGATGGATTTTGTACTTATAATTATTCAGCCTGCGTTTAGTATTAATTATTTTTGTCAATTTATTTTACTATTTAATTTATTTTTGTTATTATTTATAAATTTTATTATATTTTTAGTATTATTTATATATTTTATTATACTATTTTAATTAATTTTTAATTTTATTTATAATATTTTTAATAATAAAAATTTTTAATTTTATTAAAATAAGCGAATTTCAAACAAACACCAAATATATAAACAAGGAAAGAAAAGACAGTGTTACCCAAATACTGCGAAATCATGCAAAAAAAATTCTTCATCCTGGCACGGCAGATGTTTGAAAATTTTACCAGACTCTTCCAAAACTGGGTCAGAGTTTGCGGCCCGCCCTTTGATTTTCCATTCTTTTTTTTCTTTTTCTGGGAACCTGTCGGTAGACTGATGGGATGACCTAGGAGTGGGTCATATTCAATGCACCCAAACCTGTTGCAATTTTATTTTTTGTTAAAGTAATGTAAGGCACAAAGTTTTTTTTTTATTTTTTTCCCCCTAAATTTTAGATAATGAATTGACGTTACTTTCACGTGAGTTCAAAATAATTTTTATCGTGCTCTAATTAAAACAAAAAAAATATTATGTCCCTACGGTTATTGATATTTTTAGTTTTATGGAAATTTTTGTCTTACTTCTTGTTATTCTTTTTGGTTATAAATTTTAATCTTAGTTTTTTATTTGGCTGATGGTAAGATTTCAAACCAAGCCCCCACTCCATCAATGCCTTGACTAACATGACAATAAATTGGCTAATTTAATACCTTTATTATGTTATCGTATGTCCTCGTATGCTTCAAGTCACCCAAGAAATGACATATATAATTTTTTAATAATAAAATTTAATACCTATATTATGTAAAGTTCTTGCCCGGATATGTAGAATGCGACATTCAGCCCTTGTTATATCTTCTGATTGAAAATTTGAAGGAAAAAAAATGTTAATTAATTAAATGGTTTAATTTTGTATACCTTCTCAATTCTGAAGTTTGGTTTTGGATCTTTATCTCCAAATTCAATTGACAGATATCTAACTCTATGTTTATATGAAAGGGAAACAAATGAGTATATTTTTATTCACTTTTTTCTTTATTCTTCCCATGCTTTCTTGTAGCGACGGTGCCACGTTGAAGCATGAGGGGCCATGGCCCCTCAAAATTTTGAAATATTTTGTTTCAATATCATATTTTATGTTAAACGCTTGTATATAAAGATATGACTTTGACCTCCTAAAATTTCAATATATAGTTTGGCTCTCTGATCATAAATCTCAAGGTTACAAACATACTTAAAGAAGAAAACATTTTAGGGTAAAAACTAGTTTACATACTCAAAGCATTCGCATTAGCTCGTGCAAAATTTTCTATCTACTTTAGTATAAGAACCTAATTTTCCTATTTTATACAACCACTTTTCAAAGACACAAAAACACTCATATCAGATTATCTATTATAAACGTTTATTTCAATAAAATGTTCATTCTTTTACATTTTTTTTTATGAAGAATTTCCTTCTTCTCACGTTATTTCCTTCAGCTCTCTTTCCATTTCTCTCGAACGGTAGAACCCTCTCACAATCTCACTTGCCCTCTCTCACACAAACCCAACACAAATCAACTTGACCTAACCTCACCTCTATCTCTCTCTCTCTCTCTCTCTCTCTCAAACTGAACATAGGATCAACATGACCAACCTCACTGCCGCCAACAACCCAAGCAGGCCCCAATTGCAGTGACGCACCACTAGCACCTTTAATCCCTACCCTCTTGATGTCGCACCGCTATGATCCTCACTTGATTTCATCTAGGTTTTGGTTAATTTTGGGATTTGATTTCATCTGGGTTCTTGCTGGTCTATAATGGGTTATTATTTATTTTAGTTTTGGGGTTTTTGTATTTGGGTGGTACTGCCTTGACCGGTCGTTGAGGCTGGGCCAGGCAGGGGTTTTGTTGTCGAGTTGGGGTGATAGTTTTGTATGAGGGGAGGAAGAAAATGAAGGGGAAGAGGATGAGAGCTTTGGCACACCATATACCAAAAACTTACCCTTATGAGATGTGTCAAATGCCAAATAAATTTGGCATATGCTACAATATTGTTCCAATAGTAGAACGATATGGTTGGATTTGCTAAACATATTTTGAGTATTTTTTATTCAAGTTTCTCTCACACACCACGTGCTCTCTCTTGGTCAGATTCCCAGCCCCCTCTCTCACCCTCAAACGTCTCTCTTTGCACCTTAGATCAAGTCTAGATAAACCTCTTTCTTCTCTCTTTATTGAGCGGCAGCGTTGTGGATTGTCGTCAAGAGTATTTTGGATCTACAATATGGGCTGGTTGGTTGCAATGGTGTTATGGGTCGAGGTTTTGGGTTGGTTGGGTTGGGTAGTCGATGGGTTTGAAATTTGGCAATCGATGAGCTTTTTTTATTATTTAAATTTGTGGTTTTCGGATTTGAAATTTGTTGAAGGATTCTGGCAATTTTGGTTGTGGTTTGTGGCGGTCGACTCACCTTTGGTGGTTTTGGGTTTGGTAATGGGTTTGTTGTGGATATTTGGTTGGGTTTGTTTTGAGTTGTGTTTTGGGTTGTGGAGGATGCGGAGGTTGTGGTGGTGGTTGTTGGTTGGTAGCTTCTACCCACTAGGTTGTGCTTTGTATTGAGCTTAGTTTTAAGTTAATATTATATAAATGTATTGAATTGAAGAATAGAAGATGTGATATAGGGTGAATTGTAAAATGATGTGTTAAAATAATGAAGTAGCTTTTTGATGTGCTTAAGTGACATATTTTTAGAACAGTTGATGTTGATGCTATGAATAGGAAGATGTCTATTATGAAGGGGAAAAAAAGAATTAAAAAATCATTTACACATGACTAATGACAGTGGATATATGCACAATTACTATAACAAGTTTGTATATTTGTACATTTATACACCCACAACTAATTTGGGTAATTTATGGGCAAAAATGTGGACATTTTACAACTTTTTATATTATAAACTAACTGATGTGAATGCTCTCAAATTGCACATAAATTATGACTTGAAGTTATATGTTCCAAGTAGGTAATAAATACACCCAAAGTTTTATATTATGCATTTCCATCTAAGCTAAGTATATTAAACAATGGAGTGCCATTGTTTCTCAAAATAAATAAATAAATAAACTATAGAGTGCCACTTGTCACAGCCTAATACCGAAATCATGAAACTTCCATCCCTCGGTTTCGCCTTGGAAAACATCATCGGTCACATTCAATCTTTTGTAAAGATTTCAAACATAAAAATAATGTAGCTAGGAGATTATCTCTTTTGCCCCTAAAAGAAGTTGCATGCAGTAAAGCACATTAAAGAAAGAAGGAAAAAAGAAAAGTTGGGGGGAAAGGCAAATTAAAGAAACAGACAGTCCACCTTCCACGGCACTAGTACTTTCCTAGGGAGTACAGTATAAGTATGGAGAAGCAGAAATAGGAACAGTTTGGTCATCACAAATTAATAAACTTACAGGTATATATGGCAACAAATGTAATGGAGCTAAACCTGCTGGGCACAAGCCAGTCTCCAAGGGCACGATGCCCAGCTCCATTTTTATCGAAGACATATGATTTGCTAGAAGGAGTTGCAGATGATGAAGATGATGATGATGATGACAAGAGAAATATAGTATCATGGAATGCTGAGGGAACTGGATTTGTAGTATGGTCTCCTGCTGAGTTTTCAGAGCTCATGTTGCCTAAATATTTCAAGCACAACAACTTCTCTAGCTTCATTCGCCAACTTAATACATATGTGAGCACACCACACTCCCTTCTCTCCTCTTAAACTCTGAATAAGGATGAAACTTAGTTACAATTCATTAGATATTGTCTTTTATAACCTCAAATTGAATTTAACTATATGATTGCATTGATTAATATAATAAATTTTTTTTTATTAGTCAATACTATTATATGTTTGAATTTAATTATAAAACTTAAATTAATTTCCATAGGATCTGTGTCTAAATTTGTCCAATATGCATGCCATTCTTCAAGTTTGAGAACAATACTGTCAATCAGTCCTCTTATATATGCATCAAAGTAAATCAGCTGTCATTAATCTAGTAGTATCAGCATGTGTTTCTACTAAGTTTGTCTTGCTAAATATGGTACGTTGGCAAGAAAAATTGATTTTGCTTTCTTGAAAGAGGTATATACTGGGATTATGTTGGATATACCTTTTGGTGGAGAATTCCAACTAATATACATCAAAGTTTATGTTGGCCAGAAATTCGTTGTCATCATATTATTATTATTATGTTGTAATATTGTAGCCAATGTTTGAATGGTGGTGGTAGTACCATTCAAAGCATTTAATGAAAATAATATGCACTTTTCAAGTTCTAATTAAAAACCCATTTTCAAAGATTAGGATTAAAGCCGTTAAAGATTCCACCAAGTTAGTCATAATAAAGATGGAAAAGAATTGAGTCCAAAGAATGTGAATGTTATTTTAATTTTAAATGAGTCAAAATAATCACGCTAGCTGACCAGGTAAAAAAGAAAAAGATGGATTACAGAGTACACACTACAAAGTAGTTTTTTCAACAAGAAGTGCGAAGTTTTTTAAATGATAAAGGTTAATTTTAAGGCCTCAGCCTTGAAAAAAAAATAGCCAGATAAAATTAAAGGTGTCGGAGATTTGGGATCAAAACTCTCTTCGAACTTGCAGGATTATTAATTAAGGAGAAGACTTAGTATAACCTATCATTGGCTATTTGATAAGTTGAAGAAAAAGGAAAAAGATTAGGTTCTACAATTGTGCGTGACAAACAATTTCCGTATTGGTTTCTCTACTCTTCTTTTAAGTTAAAATTGAAAGAATTTATTTCATGCGTAATATATATAGCTAACAGTTAGCCTAGTGTCATGTTATTTATAGATACATTTTATATTTATAATATTTAATATAAATCATAAAATTCATTTTAAATTCATTTCAAATGAAGATAATTATTTTCTAGTAGGGGATTTTACAACCATATAATTAATAGGAGACTACGTACATTTAAAAACTCCAAATAAAGACGTACATATATACTGAATGAAAGTTGTGTAAGGTGTATGTGTATATATATATATATATATATATCTATGGGTTTAGATAGTGTGGTAATTAACCCCTCATCCAAAAAGCAGGGATTCAAGAAAACATCATCCAAAAGATGGGAATTCAAGCACGAGAAGTTCCAGAAGGGGGGTAGAAATTTGCTAGTAGAGATCACCAGGAAGAAGTGCGAGCCAAGTATCTTTCCAGCATACCTAAAGGCTTCTGAAGAGAACACCATGACTGCCATGGAGGAAAACAATAATCATCAGCTACTCCTGGAGGAGAACAAGAACCTAAGGAGAGAGAAGTTGGAATTGCAGACTCAAATAGCACAGTTCAAGGCACTAGAAATTAAGTTGTTGGATTACCTAGCTCAATGCATGGGAAACAACCAGAATAAAGTTAGGAGGCTATGTTAGGTTATGAGAAACGCATATTTGTATTGACGCATGGAATTTATTTTTCACCTTTTCTTCATTCTCTCTTAGAAAACATAAAAACAACCGAAGTATCAAATATAATATATATCTGTTCACCCCCTAAAATTCGCACCACCGTGTAGAAGTTTTTATAAAATAAAATCTGATAATGTTGTAAGCTAGAGAAACAATAAGAAATTGTGTAGGTGACAAGAAAAAGGGGTTCAACCAATTAAAGGAATTCAAAAATTAAAGATGGCGTGAGAAGTTTCACAAATTTGGGAGTCAATTTGAAGAAAACAACTGTTCCAAATTTCTGAAGAAGATGCCACAAATAATTGATACATAAGAGGCAATTAATTGGAAGGTGTCTTGAAGGGATCCCTCTCATACAAGTCTAATTCTATTATTCTACTTCTAGAAATTAGGCGTAAATGTAACATATATAGCATAGTACTCGATCTACAAGGATTTAGTGAAATCAATTGAGGCATTTGGAGGCAACTTCAAGAAGAAAGGCATCACTTTGTTGGTAGAATAGTACACCACGAGGTTTTAACCAACAATTTTGTAAAGTTATGTATACGGCTGCAACTAACCTTTGTAACATGCATGTATATATCAAGGGAAATTGCCTCCGACCCACTCTGGGGGAAAAACGAAAACAAAAACAAAAACAAAAACCATCCCTCCTGGACCAATTAAAGATTGCCCCATAAAAGTAATGTCTCCGTCCTTTTTTTATTATATATATATATATATATATATATCTTTTGGTTGCAAAAGGCATTTGATTAACGTTTACCGATAACAGTACTTTATTTTATTGCTTGAGTTCAATAACAGTATTTTTTTTTTTTTTTTTTTGAGAAACAGGACCCCGCCCAATAATCTTATTAAGAAGTTGAAAATTATTTCTAAACAAAAGCTTATACATCACGTAGAACATCTTCCATCTAACCTAATAAAGAAAATAAAAGTTTTGCTCTCTGGACTAAGACATGTGTCCAACAACATTACTTTGCCTAACAATGTGAGAGAGAGAAAAACTCCGAAGGGAGTTAACATGAGTTAAAGTGTCTTTGACTAGATGGCCAAAGGACAAAAAAAACATTGTTGGGAAATTGCCTCAAATTCTAATTATGGTTTGGAAAGTCAATTAGGTTTCTTAGTTGAAGAATGAAAAATTAATTTGGATTTCCTTGTTATAGAAGGAAAGACTATTCCTTGGTGTGGAAAGAAGTCTATTACTTATTAAAGATGTGATGTATTCCTAGTCCAAGAAGAAATAGACTATTTATTAAAGAGGTAATGTATTCCTAGTTTAAGAGGGAATAGTAAAAGAGTCTTATAAATAGACAATACTACAAAGAATTTGATGGGCTTTAATTTTGGCTTTGGCCCAAGGGTCCTCCCTATGGGGAAAGAGAAAATAGAGCATGAAACTAAAAAAGAGAAAATGAATATTCGCTTGGGAGGAACACAAGAGGAAGGAGAGAGTAAGGTACTGCTACCTTCGAGAAGACACAAAGAGAGTATGTGCAAGAGCAAAGAAAGAAGAAGCTGCACAAGAAAGAAAAAGAAGAGAGAGCAACCAAGAGGGAGCCGCTTAGAGAAAAAGAAGACAGTCAAGAGAGAGCTATGTGTGGAGAAAAAAATAAAAAAGATAGAGCAAAGTGTTGCTGCCTTTGAAAGAGATAATTGGTGTGTGTGTGTGAGCAAAGAAAAATAAAATAGATTTTTCTTTAACCGTGAGACATACACAAGAATTATTATAATTAATTTGATAATAATGAAATTATTCGAAATTTGTCCCGTGGTTTTTTTCCTTCAAAAAGAAAATATTTTCTATGTAAATATTTGTATTCTTATGTATGATTGTTATTTTGGATTGCTAATAATGTTAGGTTCTAAGGTCTTAGGATTTTATGTATTTAGAACTCTAATTTGTAATGTTGGCAAACCATGATCAAAACATTGTATTTAGTCTTATTTAGACTTGCTCAAAGTTGGTTTAATATTGTAAAGTTGGAATCGAGTGGCTGCAGAAGTACTTGGGACTTTCGGCCTGGCTCGATCGATCGAAGAATAGACTTAATCGATCGAAAATCGCACAGGTTGATTTTTCTGTAGAATTTCCAACTCAGCCCTACTTCATTAAACGTTTAGGGTTTTATGTTTTTACCCTAGGTATATAAACTAAACCCTAGCCACGTTTTTTAAGGTTGTCCATATTGTATTGTTGCTCATACATTGCTGTTTTGTGTGAATCTCTTGTGAGATCTTTGAGGAGTTTTCCTTTACACAAAACTTAGGGTTTTCATGGTAGATATGATTTCAACATCTTGAAGATCATTACTGTTGCAACCATTGGAACTTAAAAGAAAAGCAAGCGGGGAGCTTGTAGCTGATTGAGGAATTCAAGAAAGAAGTAGTTCGTGGATTCGGAGCCTGCACGTGGTCGTGTCAGGAAGTTCTACTGGTGGGTAGCATTAGGAAGTCGAGCGGGGAGCTTGTAGTCCTTTTGTAAGAACTTCAATTCTTTCATAAGTGAATTCTGTTATGCCTTGAGGATTGGTGGGTCAAATCCTCCCCAGGTTTTTACCGTGTGGTTTTCTGGGTGATCATATCTTGTGTTCATTTATTTTCCGCTGCTTTATATTTTTGATATGATTGTTTGGATTGTTTTAACCTAGAATTGCTTAATTTGACTAAGTAACAACTTGGCTAATTAATCTAGGCTACGCAATCTGGTTGTTTAAGTGGTCTAAATTCCTGTCAAATAACATTATTTGGGACCAAGCAAACATATTGCCCGTTTTAAGAGCTTTAATACTAATTTCTGAATCTCCTTCAAATGGCACTATTGGAGGCCGATTTTCGAAGCAAAAGTCACCGCCCGTCTAGCTGCAAACATCTCCAAGCACTCCACACTATGAGGTTTTCTGATTTTTTCAACCATTGCTGCAATAATCTAACCCATGGAGTCCCTGATCACAACCCCAACCCCACCTTCGTCACTCTCGCTGAACATCGTACCATCAAAATTTGCTTTAAATTCCCCTGGTTCTGGTGGCAACCATTTGCGTCGGTAAGGCAAATTCCAACAGCAATGCTTCTCTCGACTTGACTGAAATTGCAGCAGCCAACTCTTCGCAGCTTCACCAATACTTCCCAGCAGTGTGGTTTTTTCCAATAATCGGCTTTTTTTCTGATGAGTCCAGATGAGCCATGCCATGGTTACAAATAAATCCGCAATTCCTGGTTTTGTAATGAGCCGCTCCATTAAATCTAGGAAGGTTCCATTTGCTACCTCGAAATGGTTAACCCAACTAAAGTCCTTACACACACAATTTTCACAGCTTCATAGTCCCACAAAGCAAGTTTTACATCCTCAGGAAAGCTGTCACAAAGATGACATGATGGATCTGTTATGATTTTTCTTTTCAACAAGTTTGCCTCAATTGGTAAACTATCGGTGGATGCCTTCCACAAAAAATGTTTAATCTTACCCGGTACCTTAAGTTTCCAAATACCAGACCACAAACCCGAGTCTCCATTTCTGTTTGAACCCGAAGCTTCTTCACTCCTTGCTTCATCGCATAAAATCTTATAGCCCGATTTTACCGAGTAGATGCCATTTTTTTCCAAAGACCAGTAGAAAAAATCTGATTGTTATGATGCACATAAGGGAATAGCTAGTATCTATTGTGCTTCAAAAGGAAAAAAAGAATTTTCAATGAGGTTCACATGCCAGCTACCCGTGGCCTAATTTATCAGTTCAACCACACCAATATCTCTGCCCAAACCCGAGAAGGAAGACACCACTCTGCCACTTGGAAGTCCTGGTATCCACCTATCATTGTATACACTAATAGACTTTTATCCCCCACTCTCCATTTAGCACCCATCATAATTGCTCTTCTTGCCTTTAAGATACTATTCCAAGCAAAGGAACCCGAAGTTTGTTTTGCATCAAAAAGAGTACCGGTGGGAAAGTATTTGGACTTAAATACATGATAAAACAATGAGTTGTATCATGATTAAACCTCCATACCTATTTTGCCAACATAGTGTCGTTGAATTTTGCAAGCTCCTTAAAACCCAATCCTCCCTCATTTTTTGGTTTGCAAAGTGTTTCCTAATTTTTCCAATGAACCTTCCTTTGCTCCCCTCGTTGTCCCCACCAAAATTTCCTTATTAACATCTCAATATCTCTACAAAGGCCTAATGGGAGTTTGAAGCATCCCATTGCAAATGCGAGTATAGCTTGGACAACTGCCTTCAAAAACACTTCTTTACCAGCTTGAGACAATAATTTCTTCTTCCACCCTTGCAATTGGCTCCAAACTATATCCTTTATATAATTTAGATTGGCTCGTCTATTTCTTCCTATCACCGCCGACAACCCCAAGTACTTCTCACATTGCTTTATTTTTGGCACCCCAAAAAGCTCCTTAATGGCATTTTTTGTTTCCTCACAGACTGACTTGCCAAAGAAAAGGGTAGTCTTATCAAAATTTATTTGCTGGCCCGAAACTTTTTCATACACCTTCAATATGTCTTGGATGGTATGCACCTCCTCCACTTTTGCACGACAAAATAGTAAACTATCATCTGCAAAAAATAAGTAAGAGATTTTTGGCCCACCCTTACATAGAGAGAATCCCTATATTTTCCCATCATTTATAGCATTTTGAATTAGACCATTAAGACCTTCTGAACATAAGAGTAACAAATATGGAGATAAAGGATCTCCTTGCCTCAAACCCCTAGATGGGACAATATGACCCCTCGGTTCCCCACTAACCTTAATAGAAAAAGACACTGAACTTATACACTCATAAATCCAACCCCTCCAATTTTTTATGGAAACCCATCCTCTCTATAATTTTCATAAGAGCCATTTCACTTTATCATAAGCCTTACTTATATCTAACTTCATAGCCATAAATCCCATTTTTCTGGTTTTCTTTTTTTTCATATGATGTAACGTTTCAAAAGCCACCAAAATATTGTCTGAGATGGCCTTATCAATCTGAAAGACACTTTGGAACTCAGAAATTATTTGTGGTGGAAATTTTTTCAACCTATTAGCTAACACCTTTGAAATAATTTTATATAAAATATTACAAAGAGCTATAGGCCTAAAATCTAAAACTTTCACCGGACTCTTCACTTTAGGAATAAGAGTAAGATAGGTATGGTTCAAACTTGAAAAGATCTTTTCCGAGTTTAGGCAAGACAACACTGCTTCAATAACATCACCTCCAATACCTTACAAATAAGTTGATTATTTTTAAAATGGTTTTTTCTTTAAGGAATTTAAGAAATCTGTCAATTAGTAACATAATAATTTTATATATTTTTTTAATGATTTTAAGGGTGATTATTTTTTTCATCCAAGTCAATCACTCTTGTATGCATTGAATTATTATTTTCAATCATTTTGAATCATTGAATTATTTGTGTATGATTTGTAAGTTTGCGGATTTTATAATATGATCTCAAGATTAAATTTACTATTGTCACTTATTGTAATTTTTAATTCTTTGACTAATAACTTTTTTTTTTTTTTGGAGTAAACAGTAATATTTATTAGTGCACATATGAAAATAGTAATACTAATACTAGTGTTTTAAACCGGGTTTATAATACATTACATAACCAGAGTACAATTACAAAAAGGCCTAACCTTTGTAGTTGTAGACTGAGGTTATAAACAGCGAACACTAGACACATACAATCAATGTGGGATAAACATCCATGATAACTATTTTTGAGTGGAGCTTGTGTTGTTAAAACTTCATTCATTCTTCCTTCTATGTGCGTGTGTTTGTTTCTTTCAAAAAAAAATTATTTAATTTGAAGAATATGAGCAAACTTATACAATATTATGTAGAGTTACAATTTAATTAAAGTCTAAGTGAATTCCTAATGCAAATTAAAAATATTTCAATAAATTGAATAATTATGTAATCATTAAAATGATTTATTAGTTAATATTTAGCCTCCAAAATGAAATTTTAACTCCGTCACAGTGTATACTATAAAACCATGAAGTTGAATAATTATTATTATATATTATTCATTTATCCAAACTTAAGGTGAATGGATTCTCAAAAAAAAAAAAAAAAAAAAAAAAAAAAAACTTAAAGTGATTTTCATAGGATGTAGTCAATCTTTAAACTGATATGTTATGTATGTAAAATCATATATGGTCACTCCAAAAACTATATCATCAACATACACTTGAGCTACAAGAAGATAGTTCTCATCTTTCTTCACAAACAAGGTCCAGTCGGAATACCCTCTTTTAAATCCTCTATCCAAGAGATAATTTGTAAACCGATCATACCATGCTCTAGGTGCTTGTTTCAATCCATAGAGTGCCTTCTTCAATCTCAAAACATGATCCGGAAAGTGAGGATCTTGGAAACCTTTGGGTTGTTCAACAAAGACTTCTTCATTAAGGAACCCATTGAGAAAGGCACATTTCACATCCATTTGATAGAGTTTGAAATTCATAATACATGCAATGGACAAAAGGATGCGAATAGACTCAAGTCTAGCTACGAGACCAAAGGATTCATCAAAATCTACTCCTTCCACTTGAGTGTAACCTTGAGCCACCAACCAAGACTTATTTCTTATTATCTCACCATTCTCATCGGTCTTATTTCTGAAAATCCATTTGGTGTTGATGACATGTGTTAGGACATATGTGTTTCACTTGTTAATAACATATGTCATTCTTTTATGTAATTGGCTAATCCTTTGACAAAACACACTTTACTTATAATTGGGTAGTTCTAGGTGTTTTTAATACTTCAAGAAATAAGGTTTCAAGATCAAGTGTTGAAGTCATCAAGTCTGTCCAAGAAAACAAGCTGATAGTGCAAATTCATTAAAACTCGACAACTGTCTCAACAGCTACATCTATCGAGCTTAAGAAAGCTGTTCAAGCTCGTAAGCTCGACACCTGCTCGACAGCTTCTCGACACCTCCTATCTGTCAAGATTTAAGAAATTCAGAATTTTGATCTGATTTCTTGGAATCCGTGAATGTGTCTTTGGGCCTTATTTTCTCCTAACCCTAGACATATAAAAGAATTGTTTTTAGGGCCGTCAAACAGTTCACAAGTTGCACAAGCATTGAGAAAACTCTGTTGAAGCAAATTGTGACCAGAGACGAAATTCTTGCCCTAGTTCATCTCTTTTGAAGAAGTTGCTATGTATTTGCACCTTTGGGTTTTGTGACGAAGCATCTTCTTGATTTTCATCGTGTATGATGAACTGAAAAACTTTGCAGCCAACCTTTCTTTCAGTTGGTATTGAAGTTGCGTACTGGCATCCGCGCATTGGTTAGTCACGTACTTGGGAGCCGTGCAACAAAAAGAGGGAACTGTCACTATAGAACAAGTCCAATTGGGTCTTGGGGTAAGGGTTTAACTGTAGGTTGGTAAGGTACGTGGGATTCCTTTACTTGTAACCGCTTGTTGTGATAATAGTGGAGTTTCGGGAGTGGTGACCTGAAAATCACTCGGTAGGGTTTTTGCCGTAAGGGTTTTTCCCATTTGTAAACAAATCACCGTGTCATTTAATTTCCGCTACATAATTAGTCTATTGGTGATTTGTTTGTACTACCACATGTTTGCATGTTAAATTGATTAATTAATAACTTGGCTAATTAATTAATTGGTTTAATCACAAGGGGTCATTCAGTTTGTGGCCTATCAAGTGCTATCAGAGCAGGCACACTCTGATTAGGTTTAATCTTTGCTGTGTTGATCCATTGACCCCTGTTGTCATGGCTGCAACCGGCTTGAAGAGATCTTTGTTTTCAAATACATTTTGTTTTTCTAATCACTATTTG
Source organism: Quercus ilex subsp. ballota (assembly GCA_032727855.1). Taxonomy (NCBI): domain Eukaryota; kingdom Viridiplantae; phylum Streptophyta; class Magnoliopsida; order Fagales; family Fagaceae; genus Quercus; species Quercus ilex. The sequence continues at coordinate 45,995,742 of CM064912.1, read as the reverse complement.
TTTAAGTGTCTCAGAAAATACAAGTCTAAAAGTTATTTGAATTATCTTATGATGACTATTGGAAAAGATCTCAGTTTGGCTAAGAAGAAACTAGACTGTACTCTGATTAGGTTTAATCTTTACTGTGTTGATCCATTGACCCCTGTTGTCATGGCTATAACCAGCTTGAAGAGATCTTTGTTTTCAAATACATTTTGTTTTTCTAATCACTATTTGTTTGAGTGTCTCAGAAAATACAAGTCTAAAAGTTATTTGAATTATCTTATGATGACTATCGGAAAAGATCTCAGTTTGGCTAAGAAGAAACTAGACTGTCTCAAAATGAAAATGTGCAAAGGAATTCGTCTGAGAAGAGTAAAAGTTAAAGGCTTAGCTCATAAAAGGCAGTTGAGTGAAAGAACCATTCCCTTTGATTTGTCATCTAAGCATGAAGTGTGTTTCATGATGAAGTCTGCATTCAAAGTGATGGACACATGTCTGTGGTACCTTGACAGTGGTTGCTCAAGACACATGACTGGAGACCGATATCTCTTCAAGGTTTTCGAGTCTAAGAAAGGTGGAAATGTTACTTTTGGTGATGGAAGTAAGTCGCAGATTAAAGGGAAAGGAATCATATCTCTACCAGGACTGCCGGACATTGCAAATGTTCTTTATGTAGAAGGTCTAAGAGTGAACCTATTGGGCATAAGTCAGATATGTGATCAAGACTTCATGGTACTATTCTCAAAGGGAAAGTGTTTTGTCATGGATGAGTCTGGAAAGAAGCTCATTAGTGGGGTTCGCACTTTGGACAACTGTTATGGATTGGTTCCTGATGCTGATATTGTTTGTAATAGTATTCGTTTGCCTAATGAAGATCTATGGCATCAACTAATGGGACATGCTAGTTACAATCATCTATCTATTGTATCTAAACATGAATCAGTCTTGGGGATACCAAAACTTAGTAGAATGAGCAATGTGTTGTGTGGACCATGTCAGCTTAGGAAACAGATGAAAGCTAAGCATCCAAGTACTCAGACATCAGCTACATCAAGGCCATTGACGCTTCTACATTTAGATCTTATGGGTCTAACCAGAACCAAGTCTCTTAGTGGTAAGAGATACATCATGGTTGTGGTAGACGACTTCACCAGATACACTTGGGTCATTCTACTACGATCCAAGTCTGATGCTCCTGAGCACATTGAGGCTTTGTGCACAAGATTGCAGAATGAAAAGAGCCTAAAGATTGATCGAATTCGAAATGATCATGGTAAAGAATTCGAGAACTCATACATGGAGTCTTTCTGCACAAGATCGGGTATATCTCAAGAATTCTCTGCTCCTATTACACCTAGCAAAATGGTGTGGTAGAAAGGAAAAATAAGGTTATTCAAGAGATGGCCAGAGCCATGTTGCATAACAAAGATGTGGCTAGAAACTTGTGCGGAGAAGCCGTAAACACTGCATGTCATACGGTTAATAGGGTATACTTCAGACCTGGTACCAAAAAGACTCCCTATGAGTTATGGAAAGGAAGGACGCCAAATGTGAAGTACTTCAGAATCTTTGGAAGTACTTGCTTCATTCTCAAGGATAGAGAGAATGTGGGAAAGTTTGACTCTCGGAGCGATGAAGGCATATTTCTGGGCTACTCTTCTACAAGCAAGGCTTATCGGGTATACAACAAAAGAACTATGAAGGTAATGGAGACAGTAAATGTCGTCATTGATGAGTCTTCAGATTCCAGTTCTGAGAAAGGCATTGAGGAACTCTCCAAAGAAATTCTTCCTCCTGAGCCTAGGGAAGTTCAAGACATTATTGAACAACAACCTGCATCTCCAAGTACTCCCAGTACTCCGAGTGTTGTGGAAGACTCTGCAGACATACCCACTTCACCAAATTTTGAATCTCATGAAGAGAAGGGACTTTCCTCTAGAATCAAATTAAATCATCCTCTAGAAGTTATTGTGGGAAACATGAATGAACTCACATTAAGGAAACGCACAGTTGATAAATGTGTTGCTAACTTTGTGTCTTATTCTTGCTACTTGTCACAGGTTGAACCCAAGAAAGTTGAGGAAGCATTACAAGATGAAAGTTGGGTCGAAGCAATGCATGATGAACTACTTCAGTTTTAGAGGAATGATGTTTGGATTCTAGTACCTAGACCGGAAGGTGAGCACATCATCGGTACAAAGTGGATATTCCGCAACAAGACTGATGAAGAAGGCAATGTGATTTGCAACAAGGCACTTTATGGGTTGAAGCAAGCTCCTAGAGCCTGGTATGATCGACTTACACAATATCTGGTGTCACATGGGTTCACAAGAGGAAAGGCTGATCAAACTCTCTTCATCAAAAGGGAAGATGGTGAGTTGATAGTTGCTCAAGTCTATGTTGATGATATCATCTTTGGGTCGATTAAGGATGAACTTGCTCATGGCTTCTCAAAACTCATGCAAGCCGAGTTCGAGATGAGCATGATTGGAGATCTGACTCACTTCCTAGGATTGCAGATTCACCAACAAGATTCAGGTATATTCCTTTCTCAATCTAAATATGCTAAGAATCTTGTGAAAAAGTTTGGTTTGGAATCTGCTAGTTCTGTTAGAACCCCTATGAGCCCAAATGTTAAACTCACTGTAGACTTGTTAGGTAAGAGTGTTGATCCTTCTCTCTATAGAAGCATGATAGGTAGTCTTCTTTACCTTACTACTAGTAGACCTGACATTAGTTACAGTGTTGGTGTGTGTGCCAGATATCAGGCTAACCCCAAAGAATCTCATATGACTGCTTTAAATAGAATTATAAAGTATGTCAAAACTACTGCTGAGTTCGGTGTGTGGTATAGCAAGGACACTAATGGTGTCTTAGCTGGGTACTCTGATGTTGATTGGGCTGGCAATGTTGATAATAGAAAGAGTACTTCGGGGGGTTGTTTTTATGTGGGTAACAATCTTGTCTCCTGGATGAGCAAAAAGCAGAACTCCATCTCTTTATCCACTGCAGAAGCTGAGTACATCGCTGCTGGTAGCTGCTGCACCCAACTCTTCTGGATGCAAAAACTCCTTCATTATTATGGTATTTGTCAAGAGCATCTCACTATTTACTGTGACAATACCAGTGCCATCAATATCTCTAAGAACCCGGTTCAACATTCTCGAACCAAACACATAGAGATTCGACATCACTTCATTAGGGAGCTTGTCGAAGATGGTACTCTCACTCTTGAGTTTATCCACACTGATGATCAAAAGGCTGACTTGTTCACCAAACCTCTTGATAGCAAACGTTTTGAATTCCTTCGTCAAAACATTGGTGTCATCTCCATGGATTGATCTTCTTCCCTTGTCCTTCTTCCTCATGCATTTGCATCTAGTTTTATGCTTTGCTTTGATAACATGTTTTTGTTTGTTTATTTTCAGTTTTGTTTATTTTGTTTTTGATATAAAAAAAAAATTTGAAAAATTGAAAAATACAAAAACAATGTGTATTTTTTGTACATTGGTACTTGTGTACCTTGGATGGCCATTGAAATAAAGTCTTCTAAACTTTGTATCATCTGTAACTTAGATGAGCATCTCTATGCACAACTAAGTAAGTGAGCTTTGTGGCTCTTGTTTGTGATGAGTAAGATTAAGTCATCTTTTAGACTTAACACTCATATCACTCTTTTTGACGGGTAGGACTAGAAAATCCTAAGAGAAAGACATAAATAACCATCTCACCACTGTTGCCCGCCAATCATAATATGACACTTGTATGCTTCGGCATAGTAAAAGTGCAATGTCTATGCTTAACATGTTGGGTATTTCTTTTCTCTCTCTTATATGCCTATGCATGATATGCTTAAAAGAAAATATGCAAAGAAAATAAAAAGCAAAAAGATCAAAAATGCTTTAAATATGATTGCAAGCGTGTTTTTTAGGAGATGTGGGAGTTATAGGATGTACCTCAAAGGTGATAGTCCCCATCAAACAGTTATGATTGTGCGTGAGTTAAAGTTATTTTCTCATATCTCAGATCGTCATAACATGTATACACATATGCAATCTTGCGATATTTTTCACACACAACACGCAATATTCTTTGCTACTCTTGTTACATGTGTAGGTACAATGTGATTTGGCTATCACAAGTGTTTTAGATGTGCTAATGTATGCTCACTAAACTGTCTTGACTTGTTTTTGAAAAATAAAATTGGTTAGACTTGTTTAGTGTGTGTATGTGTTTCTGAGGATCCATGTGCTTAAAATGTTTGATGAGAGATGATTTTGAGAGCTTAATATGTTGATTGGATCATTGATTGAGGTACATGTTGGATTGCATTCATGTCTATGTTTTTCACTTCTCGAAAAATTGTTTTAAAAAGCAAGCTCGACACCTCCTCAATACCTAGCGATCTGTCGAGATTCTCAAGCTTTTCTTTATCGCAATCCCGATACCTCTTGGACACCTGGTGGATCAATCGAGAAAGTTTTTGTCTCCTCGATACCTTCTCGACACCTGGTGGATCGATCGAGCTTCTGTTCTTGGTTATGGTGTTCATTCCTTGACACCTCCTCGACACCTGCAGCTGTCGACGTGCACTTTCTCGACACCTTCCTCGACAAATGTCTCGATACCTCTCGATACCTCATCTGTCGAGATTTACTGAGGTTTCTATATAAGCTCTATTCACGATCCGGTTCTCATTTCTCGATCTTTCTCGATCTGTCCGCGACTGTTCACCTCCCAAACTCAGTTTTCTCACTCAAAACCTTCAACCCACGTGATTTTCGGCCCTTCCTTACTTCAAATCACTTGGTATGATCTCTTTTTCCTTCATTCTTCATGCATTTCATGTTTTGAATCTTAGGTTTTGGGGTTTTTGAAAAATTTTGGGGTTTTTCAAAATTAATTAGTGTTTCTTGAAATTTTGGGACGGGTTTTCATTTAAATATGTTCAAAATGTCATGCATTGCATCACATTTGCATTAGAATGGTATTTTCATGCATTTAGATGTGTGTACTATGTTTATGTGCTGGTAGGTTTGGATTGGGCTGAGCCCATTATGAAATTTCTTTTGCATGTCACATGTTCATGCATCCCTATGCACACGTACTCTCTATTCAATATATTTGATATATTTGAATTGCTTTGGGACTTTTCTGATTATCTTTTTCTTTCTCTCTCTCTCATTTTGTTTACGTTAGTAGTGTCTATGGCACCTAAGCGTAAATCTACTCCAGCTCAGAACCCTTTGCGTTCTGGAGCTTCTTCATCTTCTGATTCTGCTCCTTGTAATCTTCGGTTCCGTGATGATGATGCCCATAAGGCATTTTCGAAGAACTTTCTAGACGAGGTGTTCATTCGGAACGCCAAGTCATTTTGATGGACTTCACCGACATTGACCTTCCCTTTGTCATTCATAGTAGGGGATGGGAGTCACTGTGTGATGTCCCGGTCACATGTCCTCTCGTGCTCATTCAGGAGTTTTACTCCAACATGCACAGGATTGATCATTCAGTACCTCTATTTTTCACTCGCATTCGAGGCACGCGCATCCCTGTCACACCCCAGCTTGTTGCGGATGTGCTTCGAGTTCCTAGGATAGAGTTTCCTGACTATCCTTCTTGTGATCGTCTGAGGACTGTGTCCAAGGATGAGCTTATATCTGCTTTCTGTGAGCGCCCTTCGGAGTGGGGTGAGCGTCATTACAAATCATGTCGGCCTTTTGCTAAAGGTCCTAGATTCTTAAACATGGTGATGACTTTTGTACTCCATCTGCTTTCTCACTACAATTCCATCACAGAGCCTCGTGCTCGATTTTTGTTATCCCTCCTTGAGCATCTTACCTTAGATTTTTCTTCTCATTTCATTTTGTCTATTATAGATGTTCATTTGGATGTGGCGACCCACGATAAGCTCATCTTTCCTTCTGCTATCATGAGGATTCTACGCCATTTTTCCATTCCTTTTCCCGTGTCCGACCATTTCACTTTCATGTGTGCCATAGATGTCGCTACCATAAAACATAGTGAGGCTCAGTTTAGGTCGAGATAGCCGAATTCCACTCCTCCCTCCCGTTCAACTCCATCTCGATCTGCTTCATCTACATCAACTCCTTCTTCATCTATGAGTGATGTTTCACTTGAAGACATCATGGCGCAGCTGCAACGCATGGATGCTTGCCTTGATACACTTTCCACTGAGTTGTATCAAGTGAACATTCGTGTTGGTCGTATTGCACGATGGCAGGCGACCATGGGTGGTTTTGCTCCTAAGGCTACTCCTTCACCACCTCCTCCAGCGGCTTCTGATTCTGAGGATGATGATGACGAGGACGATGATGCTTCGGATGATGATGATGGAGATGCAAGCTCTACTGATGAGATGTCTACTTGACACTCTACTCTTTGTCACTCGTGAAAAAAATGGAGAGTAGTTTTGGGATATGAGAGTAGTCATCTTAGGGGGAGAGTTAGTCTAGGACATTTTTGTTAGGGGGAGTGTTGATACTGTTAATACTTGAGGGATGTAGTAAGGATATGATGTATCTTTTCTTTTCTTACCTTTTAGATACATTGTTCTTGTATATGAGGTCTTGTGACCAGTTTTACATACATTGTACTTATTTTCTCTATATGATGATGTAGGTTTCTTTCACCTATCTCTACATGTGTTATTTCTTCTCTATCTTTATACACATGTTTCTTATATTTGTATGCAATCTATTATTTCTGTTTTACACAAGATGCCTTGATGAATTTTGTTTAAAGTATTTCAGAAATATAGGTTGTCAAAGTCTACTTGCCATAAACTCTTTTCTGGCAAAGTTTTTCAAGGGTTTGTGTTAGGATAGATTTTATTGTATTCAACAAGTGAATATGAGTGGAGTGATTTATGACTTCTCTTATATGTTCATTTGTTTGTTGTGGTTTTGTCACGGATTGCCAAAGGGGGAGATTGTTAGGACATATGTGTTTCACTTGTTAAGAACATATGTCATTCTTTTATGTAATTGGCTAATTCTTTGACAAAACGCACTTTATTTGTAATTGGGTAGTTCTAGGTGTTTTTAATACTTCAAGAAACAAGGTTTCAAGATTAAGTGTTGAAATCATCTAGTATGTCTAAGAAAACAAGCTGATAGTGCAAATTCATTAAAACTCGACAGTTGTCTCGACAGTTGCATCTATCGAGCTTAAGAAAGTTGTTCAAGCCCGTAAGCTCAACAGCTTCTCGACACCTCCTATCTATCGAGATTTAAGAAATTTAGAATTTTGATTTAATTTCTTAGGATTCGTGAATATGTCTTTGGGCCTTATTTTCTCCTAACCCTAGACATATAAAAGGATTGTTTTTAGGGCCGTCAAACAGTTCACAAGTTGCACAAGCATTGAGAAAACTCTATTGAAGCAAATTGTGACCAGAGACAAAGTTCTTGCCCTAGTTCATCTCTTTTGAAGAAGTTGCTGTGTATTTGTACCTTTGGGTTTTGTGACGAAGCATCTTCTTAATCTTCATCGTGTAGGATGAACTGAAGAACTTTGCAGCCAACCTCTCTTTCAGTTGGTATTGAAGTCGCGTATTGGGATCCGCGCATTGGTTAGTCACGTACTTGGGAGCTGTGCAACAAAAAGAGGGAACTGTCACTACAGAACAAGTTCAATTGGGTATTGGGGTAAGGGTTCAACTGTAGGTTGGTAAGGTACTTGGGATTCCTTTACTTGTAACCGCTTGTTATGATAATAGTGGAGTTTCGAGAATGGTGACCTGAAAATCACCCGGTGGGGTTTTTTCCGTAACGGTTTTCCCCATTCGTAAACAAATCACCGTGTCATTTAATTTCCGCTGCATAATTTAGTCTATTGGTGATTTGTCTGTGCTACCACGCATTTGCATGTTAAATTGCTTAATTAATAACTTGGCTAATTAATTAATTGGTTTAATCACAAGGGGTCATTCAGTTTGTGGCCTATCAACATGCTCATCTTTGGGCCTTGGGACAAGTTCCCATACATCATTCCTCACAAATTGATTCAGTTCTTCATGCATTGAATCCACCCAATTCTTATCTTGAAGAGCTTCTTCTACCCTTTTTGGCTCAAATTGAGTAAGGTAGCAATGATAAGTCACATGGTTTGCAATAAGTGTGCTCACCTTTCTAAGATGAAGACCTTCATCTAGAGAACTAATAATGTTACTTTCCGGATGATTTTTAACCACTCTAGATGATGGCTTCTTTGAGGTGGACACTTCATCATTCCGAGAGATAGGAGGATGAACTTCCGGGGGTGAGAGGACTTGAGGTTCTAGACAATGATCTTGTCTCCATTCTAGAATTCACAAGAGTGGATTCTCTTTTCGGTGAACATTCTTCCACTTCAAGATCTTAGGCTTCAAACTCAACGATAGTTTCTTTGGAGCTTGTTCCTTCTCCACTGTCATCAATAGCTATTTTTGTTATAGCATCATAAATGATCACATTGATGGAATCCATCACCATTTTTGTTCTCTTGTTGAAGACTCTATATGCCCGGCTTGTGGTTGAGTACCCGAGAAAGATACATTCATCACTTTTTGCATCAAATTTTCCAAGGTTCTCCCGATCATTTAGAATGTAACACTTACTCCTAAATACTCGGAAGTATTTCACTTTTGGCTTCTTCCCATACCGAATTTCATATGTGTTCTTCTTTGTTCCCACTTGGAAGAATATTCTATTGCCAATACATGAGATGTTCACAGCTTCTCCCCAAAATTTTTGAGGAATTTGCTTGTTGAGTAGCATAACTCTTGCCATTTCTTGAATCACCTGGTTCTTCCTTTCAACCACCCCATTTTGTTGAGGAGTTTTAGGAGCTGAAAACTCTTTCTTGATCACATTCTTCTCACAAAAAAATTCAAATCTTGCATTCTCAAACTCCTTGCCATAGTCACTTTTTATCTTGACAATTGGTACACCTTTCTGGTTTTGAAGCCTCTTGCAAAGATTCTCCATCTTCTCACATGCTTCCAATTTCTCTCTAAGAAATTCCACCCATGTGTATCTTAAGAAATCATTGACAATAACCATAATATACCGTTTTCCTCCTAAGCTTTCTGTTCTTGTGGGCCCCATTAAATCAACATGGAGAGCTCTAAGCAACATGATGTAGAGATCACATTCACTTTTTGATGATTCGACTTTGTTTGTTTTCCCATTTGACAAGTGCCACAAATGGTCTTCTCCACCTTTCCAAATTTTGGGAGCCCCACAACAGCTTTAAGTTTGGACACTTTCTACTTGTTTGAAGTTTGCATGGCCAAATCTTTGATGCCAAAGTTTCAAAATATCTACTTGGGCACTCCTACAAGAAATATTTGGTGTAGGAACTACTCCATAATAATTGTCGGTAGTCCTATATCCCTCCAATACTTGAATCCCTACTTCATTGATGATCTCACACCCCTTCTTTGAGAATTGAACAAGAAAGTCCTCATCACATATTTGAGTGAGGCTCAAGAGATTCACCTTAAGCCCTTTGATATATAGAACATCTTTCAATAGAGGTAGCCCCGGTATCTCAATAGTCCCTTTGCCAAGAACTTGAGCATAGCTTCCATCCCCAAATGTTACATAGTCAGCAACCTTCTCTCTGAGAGATTTAAACAGTGACGAAAGCATCCACTATCAAGATACCATAAACGAGAATTGAACACTTTTAAAGAGGTGTGCACAAACAAGAAAGCATGAGATAAGCACTCTTGACCTTTAAAAAGAAATTCATCTTCATTTTCTATTCTCTTACTAGATTGAATTCTCTTTTTAAGGTGATCAACCTTGTCACACAATATTCTATTTCTTCTTTTATACTTCTCAATCAATGAATTTGACTAACATAGACTATTGTGTAAGACATGGTTCTTGTGTTCAAGATACTTTAGCATATGAACAAACATTCTAGTATGTTTCTTTGTTTTCAATAACTCTAGGAGTTCATTGTTAGGACAATCTTTAAAAATACTCATAGAGTCATCATCACAAACATTTGCATCACAATTCAACATGGCCTTTTTCATAGCTTCATCCATAGCTACAAGGGGTCTAGGGTCACACTAAGGATATGGAAACCCGTCAAAATGTACCCGCTTTGATACCAATTGAAAGCTCACTTAATGTATAAAACACTCGTGAATGTTTAGACCACCAAATTCAAATATTCTAAAACAAGCTTATATCCAAACAATGTATGTGCGGAATCACAAATATGCAAACTACTCTAACCCATAATTTAATCACAATACAGCAATAATTAAAAGCAAAGAGTAAGGAATAGAGAAAAGGAAATGCAAGATAACATAGGCACGTGTTATCAAAGAGGAAACCAAAAAACTCGGCGAAAAACCTTTTTGCTGCCCTCCAAGCGGTAAAATGGTCCACTAGAAAATCAGTTGGGATACATGAATAGAAATAGACCCTCCAAGCCTAATCTACCCAATGCACCTAAGCCCTCCAAGCTTCTTGCTCTAACAAGGTTACACCTAACCTTGTCTTCTCTAATTTATCGGATCCTGCAATTAGCCCATTGCATCAACCAAAATAAATTGGTTCTTCTTGAACTGCTTCCCAAACACCAAGAACCTTCTCACCGTGTTGGGAAATTTATACCCCGGTTGATAGAATTAACAAGTTTTAAACCCAAGTTGTTAATTAGATTAATTATGAATAAACCTTGTTAAAACAAACAAACATCAATATCATGTCAAAATCATGCAGCGAAAAAAATAAATAAAACAAGATATGATGACCTAGGAAAACCAATGAAACAAACTAGTTTTACAGTAAAAAACTTGGGGGGAAACCTTCCCAAAAAGCAATTCACTATAGTAAAGAGAAGTTTCAGATCTAGTACAAAACTTTTGTCCCTAGACTCTACAATCTCCGTAGATAAACTTACAGTAAAAACCTTCTACTGTTTCAGAACCTCTAAACTCTTCAATATATGAACGCCACCCTTTTGCACGGATCCCAGTACGTGACTAACCAATGATGCACGGCTCCCAGTACGTGACTAACACACAAACTTGAAGAATATGTTTGCTGCAAAGTTCTTCACTTCATCAAATTGAAAAAGCACTTGGTTAGAAAACCCCAAGGCGCAAAGACGTAGTAGCTTCTTTTAGAGAGAATAAGGCATTGGTCACCTTTTGCATATGTTCTCTTTATATTCTCTTATGTGACGGTCTCTAAAATAAGCCTTATATATGTCTAAGGTTGTGAGAAAAGAAACCTATACAAATACATAAGCATGGGCCGAAAATCAGATCTAAAAAACTAATTCCCGTAATTCTCGATAGATACCTCGATAGATAGTACCTATCGAGCCTCATTAAACCTCGATAGATAGCTATCTGTCTAGCAGCTGTCGAGATTTAATGAATCAGCACTTCTTCACTTGTTTCTTGGACAGATTTGCACAGCTTCAATACTAGACTTGAACAACACGTTTCTTGAAGTATTAAACACATTCTAGATCTACCCAATTATAAGTAAAGTGCGTTTTGTCAAAGGATTAGCCAATTACACAAAATAGTGACATATGTTCCTAACATGAATGACATATGTGATAAAAGTAAAAAATAATGGTAGAAGTTGAGTTCTAAGACTTACCCACTCGTGGGTTTGGGTTCCTCCTTAAGACCCTTGCGAGCGTGCCTTTTTATTCAGCACATCGGCCCAAGGATCCTGGGCCAAATAATTGTAGTTTGGTGGACTGGGCTTGGTTCACCGCAGCTAAAGGGAGCTGTTTAAGAACCAAGTGGTGCACAGGGCAAGCTTCCTACAATACACATAAACTAGTAAAGAAAACGAGAATATTTGTATTGAACAATAACGAAAACAGCAAAGGAATGCAAAGTATTCAGGAGATACACAAAATAAATTGTTAGGGATCCTCGGATTAATGAGAGGTATTTTATTAATTTTCTTTGATTATAGTTACAATGTGCTCACTAAGACGTGATACAAGGTTCAAATAAGCTAAAAAATTACAGACTTTGATGGCTATCTAAGCCTCTAAGACTTGCAAAGTTTGAATCCTTTTGAATCCGAGTATGTGCTATAGTGGCTATTTCTAGGACACCGGGAGATGTTTCTTTGTTTTCCTTCAATTTGATAGAGTTCTTTTAATGATTCTATTATGATCTCCTTACTACTTAATGCCTTTAACGTTGGTTGCTTATTTCTTTTATAGTGTGACTCTAAGGCTTCGGCGTACTAGAGATTTCTCTCTTTTGCCCCTCCCTGGGTACCAGAGCTCGTTTTGTGCCTATCACTCAGAAGGCTGAGCCTTTCCCTGTTTCTCATAATCTCCTCCTTTAGGTGCTGTTTCTTCGAAAGCCTATGGCTGACTTTCCATTCCAGGGTGTGCTTAAGGAGCTATTCTCAATTTCACGTTTCTCAAAACTTCTTACCTTTTCAGACCCAGCTTTTGGCCGTCCTCCTTTAGTCATTTTTCCCAAGTGAGCGGAATTCATTTTTGCTGGGTTGAAAGTTTCCTTCTTGCCACTTCCACTTATAGTTTCTCATTCTGGGTTCCTTGAGGTACCGCTCCTTTGTTCATGAATGGTTGCTTTATACCTTCTGATTCCTTACTGTATCACTGGGCGCTTGAGAGGGACCCATCTATCCTTCGTTCTTTGTGCTCTTTGGTACTTTCCTTTGAGCCGTTTCAATCCTATTTAGGCTGTGTTGTGCATCCCAGGGATCTCGGGCCCTTGATAGTCTCTGGGATCCCGGCCCAGTTCTTCCTTTTTGGCTTACTGATCTTGGTCGGCTGGGCCTTTCCTTTGCTTCATGGGTTTTAAAGCCTATTCCTCCATGGGTTTTTTGGATCCCAACTCTTTGGGCCTCTCATCCTTTTCTTCTTTTTTTTCTTTTTCTCTTCATTATGTGAGCCCAACTCTTTTATTTCTCTAGTTTTATTTCTCATGGGGTTAGCCCAATGTGTTATCTCTTTGGGCCTTGGGCTGTGATTGATTGTTCCTTTTTTGAACCTCAACAACCCTTAATGGATTTGGGCCTACCATCTTTTTTTCTTTATTGCAGGCTCAAGTATTTTATTTTTTATGGAGTTCAATTCTCTGTGCCATTTTGGGCCTTGGTGCAACATTGTGACTTTCAGACCTCAACATTTAGCCCCCCAAGCTCGTGGGTTGCCTGAAGCCCACACGTGAGTAGTCCAGGCCTTGGGATTTCTTCTCTGCTGCTTCAATCAGCTTCGGGGTCCCCCTTTCTCCTATCCTAGGTATCCTACTTTTTCCTCATTAGCTTATGGTATCCTGGCTTTCATGCATTACACTTCTTTTGCAACTTCCCCTCTTTCCACGGGACGTGGCAATTAAGTGTTTGTGAACTTCCTTCCCACTTTTTACATTTCTCGTAACTCCCATTAATAACTGCCGATGAATTTTCCTCATAAAATTAAATATTGGCAACTGCCGCATCTTTCCATACATCGTCTTCTCCAACTACTCTTTGTGCCATTATTGTAGTCATTTCAAACTTTCTTTTCATTTTCTATAAATTTTTATTTCCCAACTTATCTTCTTCCTTCCATGGCTTCTTCTTCCTCACGAAAAAGGAGGGAGCGTACCCCTAGTCCTTTTGAGGGTGAAAGCTCTTCTGGGTCTGCGCAAGACGAGATGCAGGAGGTTGCGAAGCACCCAACTTTCCCTTTACGGGATCTCTGGTATACCCCCAGCCTGTTTTTTCCTAAAGTGTCTCACGGTGAGGCCTCTCCTTCCCCTCACACTTGGGTGTTTTCTGGCTAGTCTGGGCTTGCCAGTTCCACCTAGGTTTCAAATCCAAGGGAGATTTTAGATCTCAAGATAAGGCGAGGATCTTGAGAGGCAATTCCCATTTTCTTCGACTTTGTTTCGGGGAAGATTACCGGTTGGCCCATTTGGGTGGACAGGGAGCTTTCTGATGGTGAATTTGTCAATTTTCTAGAGTGCGCTGGGATCCTGAAATCAGTAGCAATTTCTAGGAACCTTTCAGGTTTTAGAGACGCCAAGGGCCTTAGACACTTGGTGCGCTACTGATGCCCTTCTCTTCACACCTTCTTCTTTTCTGTTGGTGAGCTTACTATCACTTTGGAGGATGTAGTCAATAACTTCCTCCTCTCGGTGTTTGGTGATGAGAATCCTTTCGATATCAGTCTTTCCAGGGAGAATCTCGAAGTTGAAGACAAACTTTTCAGTCATTTTGGTGGGCAAACTGCTTCTTCCAGAGGGAAACCAGCTAGGATGGGTAAATGGGTCATGAACCTTTCTCGAGAGAAAGACAAGGCGGTTAGGCGAGCCGGGTTCCTAGAACTTTGGCTCAATAAGTTTCTATTCAGCAAGTTCCCCAAGTACAGGATTAATTCTGCTTTCTTTCCACTTATAATCAGATTGGCCTGGGGTGCTCAGTATCCTTTAGCCCCCATGTTTTAGGCCATGTTTACTCCCAATTGGACTTGCTCCATGGAGATGAATTTGAAGGCAATTCATGCTACACTATCACTTCTTCCCTCCACTGCGCTATCCTTCAAGTGTTCATGTAGGATCGGTCTTCTGTCACTTTGGCTAAGTGCAGGAATCTGAAGTATGTGAAGGATAAGTTCCAGGGATCCCCGAACGTGATTAAGGGTCTATGTGGCAGTTCTACTGACAGCCACCCCATCATCTTTAACTGGTCTAACTTGAAGGGTGGCTGTCTCAATTTAGTGGAATTGTTTGATCAAGTAGGGCATTTAAGTTGGCATTCTCCCCGAGAGTCCATTCCTAGGCTCTCTTGTGATTCTGTGTTGGCCTCTTTCCTTAATTTCTTGGGGAATACCTTTGATTTGCGCTGAGGTGATGAAGGCAATTTGGCATACTTGGCCTGCATCAGCCCCTCGTGGCTTCCAGTACCTTCATCAAGTGGTCCAAGGTATACTCACTATTCAGTACACCGAGTACTTAGACAATTTGATTTTTATCAGGATATCCCGCCTATATTTAAAGAGGTAATGCCTTCTCTCCGTTCCCTGGATCCGATCCTAAGGCTCCAAGCTTTTTCTTACTGGTCATAAAGGAGTACTCAATTTGTGGTGCCAAACTTCCAGTAGGGAGTCTTTACTTCCAGTGGCTTTACTGGCTACTGGAGAAGAGTTCAGAAGTCATTTTCAGATTTTGTTGGTTTTGGTAAAATTGAGAGGGTTCTTGATTGCAGTCTTTTCTCTGCCTCCACCTTCAACAAGCGCCTAGCCCTCCCCACTGCTGGCATTGTATCTACTACAATAAGCAGCAAAACAGGATTTGTAGAGTGGCATGCCTCTAGGGGTGGTTAGGTATGCTACACGAATGATTTCCCTGATGCTTGGTCAGGATGTGACCTTATTGTGGGTGCCTCTTCTGGTGTGCTAATCAAGAGAGGGGTGATAGAGGCAATTGGTGCTACAACTCTTGTAGGTAAAGGTAAGGAGAAGAAAATCAAACAGGAAGCTGTCAAGAGGGCTGAGCTTGAAGAAAGTGTTGAGGGTACTGAGTTTGGCCCTAAGACTAAGAAGAGGAAGACTACTAGGTCTTGCAACCAGTTAGTCATTTCTAAGGAGCCTGAGAGAGTGGACCCCTCCACAGTTGTAAAGGAAGTTGGCCATCCTTTAATCTCAAAGATCTGAGTGAAGACTAAGGTAGAGTCTCCTGTCTTTTAGGTTCCTAGGAGTTCCTCAGCTCAGGGTTCTTTGGGGTCCTTTAACTTTACACCCCCAATCTCCTTTAGAGCCCTCAGGGCGTACCTGTAGTAGACAAAATACTATTGAAGGATCTGTAGAGAGAGAGAGAGAAGGGCAAGACCTCTTTCCTTTTTTTTTTTTTTTTTTTGCCCGTCCTAGTTTGTTGTTCTTGTTATGTCGCTCTTTTCTCTTTTTTTTTTTTAACTGATTAATGGTCTCTCCCCTTTTGCAGTCTAAGCGTAGGTCAAATCCCAAAAGAGGTAAAAGCCAATCCTCTGATGATGATGTGGTATGGCCGTTTTTCACTTGTGCCTTTTTATTGCTTGCTTCCTTTCCTTCTCCAGTGCTGTGTACATATGTATTTTTTGTGATGTTCTGCCACATACTCCTTTTTTTTTCTTTTGTAGGTCAAGGTGCCTCCTCCCGTGATTGGTGGCACCTTAGTGAAAGAAGTGATGATAGCCCAATCTGCTGCTACCTTAGGTGTGGAAAAAGAGCCCCCTAGTGGTGGCGTGGCCGAGGAAGTCGGGCATGTTGTGAAAGATGCCCAGCCCATTCTACCTTCTTCTTCCTTGGCTGTTCAGGACCCTGAAGCTCTCCGGCCTCCTGTTTCCTAGGATCCCGAGCCTATGCAGACTCCCAATCCTATTAAAATTTTGACACTTGAGCCCACAACTGAGCCTGCATTGGGCAAAGAGTCCTTGGGGGGTATGTCTTCATCTACACAAGCAGGTAAGCCTCATCCATTCTTTGTTAATGCTGATTATTATCTCCCTTATCCTTTCTTCCTGAGAGTTCTTGTTTCTTTTTCTCTTTTAGGTCAAACTAGTGCCCAATCTGCCTCTAAGGCTGCCCCTTCCTTAGAGTCAGAGGGTTTTGAAGGTATGTATTGTTCACCATCGTTATACTTCCCCCTTCCCCTTTTTTAGTTCACATCTTTCCCTTCTCTCTTCCATATTTCTCCTTTGCCTTTTCCTTCTTTGGTGAAGCCCCCAGTATCCTTCCCTTCCTTTAGCAATTTTTCAAAAGTTTCTTCACCTTTTCTCCAATGCGCTTTGTGCTCTTTCATAGAGTCCTCTGAGAAGTCAGAGGGGCAAAAGGAGAAGCCTCCCGTAATGGCTGACGTGGCTGCCCCATATCAGGAGGAGGCTCTTCCATAGGGAGCTGATATTGGTTCTTTAGCTTTCCCTTACTTTCCCACCTTTATTTTTTTTTTCTTTCCCCCCCTTCCTCCTTTTTGACTTTGTCTTCTTTTACAGGTGCTGACACGGGTGCTAAGGATCCTGAGCCCGTAGTTACTGAGGTAATTGTGGAACCTGCTCCTAATGTCCAAGTTGTTGAAGCTCAGGCTGGGATCCCCCAGACCATCTCGAGGGTCGAAAGTTCTCTAATTCCTAAGAGTGGAGACACGGCAATGGAGGAAGCTCCAGGGGTGACTGTCTCAGATCTCGGCTCAGGGTTCCTTGCTTTCTTGTCCCGCTTTGATTCCTTGGAGTTCAACAGCCTCCTTGCAAGCCATTTTCATCATTTTGGGCCTCCTTTTGGCAACTTCCTAGATTCTCTGTGCTTGTTGAGGGTCTGCCACTGTTGGAGGGGCTATTCAAAACCCACGAGGACTTCACCAGTGGTTTCAGGGGAGGTGTATTTCTGGGCAACATCCTGATGGAGCTTTTTTGTGCTGTGTTAATCTCCTTGAGGCATTCCTCTCTTGACTCCTTATCCAAGGAGAGGCTTTTGGAGTGGAGGGGAGTGGTGCAGGATCTCTTAGAAGCCAAGTTCAATCTATCCTTTTTGCTGGAATATTTGCGTTCCTTAGCCCACATGCTATTCCAGAGATAGGCCTCCAAGAACCTTAATGCTAAAATTGCTGCTGCTGAGGAGGCTTTAGCTCACGCTCACAAGGCATTGCAGGACTTGAAAGTTAAAAGGCAGCTGGTTCTTTCTTCCTCAATCGTTCTTGCCATTTCCCCAAAAAGCTCTTTGCGCTCCTTGCTTTTTTTCTTTAATAGTTTAGATGTATAAGTTTTTTTTTTTTTAGACAAATAAGGCTATATAAGTTTATCTTTATTTCTCTCTTTTGAACATTACTTCTAACTTCTCCTTTTTTTTTTTTAATGGTAATGTGGATTTGTTTTTTTTTTTTTTTTAAGACTACTTCTGACTAGAACAGTATGTGGATCTACTCACAATGTGTGTTCTGCTCTTCTTATTTTTGGTGCTTCTCTTCTTTCCCCCTTTTTTTTTTTTTTGAACTAAGTCCTTGGCCATGGTCCTTAGAAATTTTGCAGTAGGTGCTGGACCAGGTACCTAGTGGTTGTGTTTATTGCACAGGTACTAAATTGGGTAGATTGGATATTCTTTTTTTTTTTTAAGTCCCAGGTCATGAACCAGGCAGACCCTTTTTGGACAAGTACTGGGCTGGGTATCTCAGGCACTTATTTTTGCCCTTGGTCCCAGGTCATGTACTTGAACTAATTGTGGTGTGAGTCCTGGGTCATGCATTAAGGTTTTTTCCTTTCTATTTTTTTGCGCTGGCCTAAGTACCCCTCCCAAATTTGCCCACATTCGGTTATGTAATACTACGCAATTGTACATTTTAGCTATAGCTCGAAAAAAAATAAGAAAAGAAAATTTCATTGAAACACAGCATAGTTGCCATACTAAGGAACATAGGAGGATTGGCAAAGATTGTAAGGATCATAGAATGTCCTTCTACCATGGGTTCCTAAACAAAAAATAGAAACTAAACAAAGCTCATGACACAAAAAAAAAAAAAAAAAAAAAAAAAAAAAAAAAAAAAAAAAAAAGAAGAAAAAAGAAAAAAGAAAAGGCAAAGAGCGATAAAACACTTAGCAGATTGGAGAGTTAGCAAAAAGGGTCTTGGTGTACTGAAATCTCCCCCTTTCACACGTAATACTGTTTCAGCCACTTCCCTTTTATAGGGTATGTCAGGACAGTCCCATCTTCCTTTGTAAGGTAATAATATCCGCTATCATGGGCTTTCCTGATGATGTAGGGTCCTTCCCATTTCGGGGCAAATTTGGAGGGTCTTGGGACATTCTTCCTTACATGCTCTACTGCTCTTAACACCAACTACCCTTCCGTGAAGGCTCTTAGGTGTACTGTATGTGTATATGCTTTAGTCATCCTCTGCTGGTACCTCTAGCTTCTCCTTCTGGTCATTTCTCTTTCTTCTTCTAACCCTTCTAGATCCGTCAAACTCCTTTCACTATTTGTGCTATCTGTGCCTTCTTGGATTTCTTCGAGCACTACTTTCGGTGTAGGGATGACTAACTCCACGGGACTAGTGGCTTCTATCCCATAAACTAGGGAAAATGATGAAAATCTCGTGGCTGTCTTCAAGGAGCTCCTGCATGCCCAGAGTACATCTATCAAGTGGTCACTCCATTTTCCCCCATTCTCATGTTTCATTTTTTTGAGGATCTTCAGCATCACCCTGTTAGTAGCCTCGGCCCAACCATTTCCTTGTGGATAGTATGGTGTGGACTTTCCATGCTTGATGTAATATGCCTCGATCAGGTTCTTCATGTCTTTGTTTATGAACGGGATTCCATTGTCACTGATCAGTCTCCTGGGGATCCCAAACCTTGTGATGATGTGCTCTTGAATGAAGTTTGCCACAGTTGCTTCAGTGGCCTTTTTCAAAGGGATAACCCCTACCCATTTTGTAAAATACTTGGTGGCTGCCAAGATCCATATATGGCCATTGGAAGGAGGGTTTATGGGCCCTATAAGATCAAGCCCCCAAGTGTGGAAAGGCCACGGTGTTGTCATGTCTTGCAGCACATTTGGATGAGTATGGATTGCATCTTCAAGTACTTGGCATGCATGACACGTCTTAACCAGCTCCTTGGAGTCCTTTTTCATTGTTGGCTAATAGTACCCTAACTACAACAGCTGCTTGTAGAGTTTTCTTTTCCCTGGGTGACTTCCACAGTCACCGGAATGGGCTTCCCTGACTACTTCTCTAGCTTCCCTAGGCCCCAGGCATCTTAGGGGATCCTCGCTATACCCCTTTTTGAACAAGATCCCGTTCTGCAAGAAGTATTTGACGGCGAGTTTCTTAAGCTGGTGGGCCAATGTCCTGTCAGTTGGTAGGATCCCTTGAGCCAAGTATTCCATGAATGGGGTCCTCCAATCTTTTGTCACAAATACAGCATAACTTTCTTCTTTGTCCACTGAAAGTCGACACCTTTGACATTCCTCCTATACAGTTGTAGCCTTTTTGTTCATATTTGGCCAGTAGTACCCCATGCGCTGCGTCCTTCTGTATAGGCTAATTTTTTTTCTACAATCCTATAGATCTAGCTGTGTAATTCTTCTAATCTCAGCTTCCCTTCTTTCTCGTTGATACATCTGGACAGGATCCCTCTAGGCAGCCTCCTGTACAGCTCTCTTTCTATCAAAGTGTAATCTTTTAGTTCCTTGATGCTTCCTTCATGTCCCAACTTTTCCATTTTTCCTTTTACCTCATTTCTCCAATCTTTCTATTCTGCTTCTTTAGGGAACATCTTTTTGAGGATCCCTATGGTGGAATGTTCCTGCTTACTTACTCTTATCAAAGTACCTCTTCCTTTGAACGGTACTTGGGATCCCAGGGTGGCTAGTGCATCAACGAACCTGTTTTCACTCCTTTGGGCGTACTCCACACTGAAGGTCTGGAATTTTTGCTCCACCTTTTGCGCCCAAGTTCTATAAGCTACCAAACTTTGCTCTCTTAGTGCGAAGTCACCCTTTACTTGGGAGACCACGAGGTTGGAGTCTCCTAAAACCCTCATATGTTTTACTCCTATGCTAAGTGTTATGGCCAGCCCAGTCAGGTGTGCCTCGTAATCAGCAACATTATTTGAACAGAAAAACTCAAGCTTGAAAGATAATGGCATGGAATCCCCATCTTCGCAACTTAGTACAATTCCCAAGCCATTTGAAGTTGTCATTGCTGATCCATCAAACCTCATTGTCCACTTCTTTCTTGGGAGCTCTGCCACTGCCACCTCCCCGGGGATCTCCTCGCTTAGTGAACATTCTTCTTCCCTTGGGAACGGGGCTAATAGATCTGCTATGACTTGGCTTTTGATAGCCTTGGGGGTCCTAAGGCCGATGTCATATTGAGAGAGCAAGACCAGCCACTGTGCTATCCTTCCCGTTAGGAGAGGCTGATAAATGAGTGCTTTTATGGGATATGACTTGGTTACCAAGAGGATCTGATGGGCTGAGAAGTATCATTTTAGCCTTTGGGATGCGTAGATAACCACTAGACACACTCTTTCTATCCTTGAGTACCTGGTCTTTGTATCTTTAAGTGTCCAGCTCACATAATAAATGGGTTGCTTATTCCCATCATCATCTTCTTATACTAGTAGGGCTCCTATAGCCTGGGAGTTTGATGCTAAATATAGCAACAAGGGTCGCCCACGTACTGGTTTTTGTAGAGTAGGAAGATGATTCATGATTTGCTGGATCCTCTAAAAGGCTTCCTATTGTTGAGTTCCCCAAGTGAACTCAGCCACCTTTTTCAACAATTTGGATAAATCACTTATGACCGAAGTTAATCCTAGCACAAAACTCCTGATGTAGGAGACCCTCCCCAGGAAACTTTTGAGTTATTTAACCGTTGTAGGCCTTTTCATTGTTGCAATGGTTGTGGCCTTGGCCTGATCTACACTTATGCCTCTGTGATGTACTAGGAACCCAAGAAATTTTCCAGCAAATACTCCGAAGGCACACTTCACGGGGTTTATGCGTAGTTTGTACTTCCTGCACCTTTCAAAAACTTATTCAAGTATCTAGAAGTGTCCTACCCTTGTCTTTGACTTTACCACAATATCATCCACATAATTTTCCATTTCCCTATGCATCATATCATGAAAGATAGCTATCATAATTTGCTGGTATGTGGCCTCTGCAATTTTAAGGCCAAAAGGCATCATAGTGTAATAAAAATTTCCGATTGGGGTCCTGAATGCTGTCTTCTCTGCATCTCTGGCAGCCATGTGGATTTAGTTATACCTACTATATCCATCCATAAATGAAAACATGGAGTTTCCCACAACTGAATCCACAAGAAGGTCAATGTTAGGCAAGGGGAACTCATCTTTTGGACATGTTTTGTTTAGATTGCAAAAATCCAGACAACACCGAATTTGGCCATTCTTTCTCTTCACGGGTACTATGTTAGAGAGCCATTTAGGATGTTGGATGGGCTTGATAAAACTAGTTGCCAGTAGCTTCTTGACTTCCTGAGTTATTTGAGTCTCTATATTAGTGTGAAAGACCCTAGCTAGTTGGACTACTAGCTTAACTCCCGGGTCTACATTGAGAGAATGGACCACCAGTCCTGGATCTAGACCAGGCATCTCATCGTATGTCCATGCGAATACATCCACATATTTCTTGAGTAATGCCACTAACTGCTCATTTTCTTGTGCTGTGAACTGACTTCTAATGAAAACAGGCTTCTAGGATCCCAGCTCAACCCCCAAGTTTACCTCTTCCAATTCCTCCTCAGGCTTGATTTGTGCTTCCTTGACTAGATCCTCTAGGATTTCTTTTTGAGCCATCATACAATCTGGTGGTCCGGGACCCTCTTGCACAATGCATTTAGGCCCCATGCACCTTCATAAACGACAAATTAGCCTTCCTCTAGGCTCTCGTACTACCACGCATTCCTGGGATCCTAAGGAGCCAGTCTCCTTCTTTTGCCTCTTTCTGTCTAAGAGGTTCCTCAGGTCATGGGCACCCCCTTCTTCTTCTTCTAAGACATGTGTTCCTATAGTCCTCAGCTTGGGGCTCTCATCATCTGGTTCCAACTCCTCATAAAACATTGTTTCTACAAAGTTTACTTCTCCTTGGCTGAAAGGGTTCAGGTTGGTAGGGATCCTTATGGGCCTCCCATTCAATCTCCCTTTAACACATTAATGGTACGTGGAGGAAATAAGGCGATGCTTATGGAGCCATGGGCGTCCCAACAGAACATGGTAAGAAACCTCTGAGTTAATCACATGAAATCTAGTCAGGGCTGTTATTAGGCCTACCCTTAAGGCCAGTTGCACATATCACTCAGTTGATTCTGCTGATCCTCTAAATCCTGTTATCTTCATGAGAGCCCCCAGGATCCTCCTGCCAGTTAGGCCTACAGCTTCCAAGGTACTCAAGACTATGAGGTTGAGTGATACCCTTATGTCTACCAATGCTCTTCTTATTTGGACACCGTTTATGGTTGCCATTAAATAAAGGGGTCTACGATGGTCGGATATTCAACTTCCATGTCCTCATCAGTGAAGGTTATTGCATTGGTTGTCTCTAAGTAAGCTCGACTGGCATAAGATTCTGTTGTGAAACATTCTACTCCTAAGTCTGCTTCTATACTCATGAGGGATTCTATGGCCATCCTTCTCGCTTCTAGCCCAAATCCCAAATGATTGAATAGTTTTCTAAATTTATGGCTTTTCTAAAGGGTCCTGACTGTTTTTGGATGGAATTATCCTTCAGACTCTTCTGCTTTCGCCGGGTTTCCATGGATCACCACAGCCACCACTCCCTTCCCTTTGTGATTGGGTAAAGGGTTCCTTTGCACCTCGAGTTCCTTCTGAGTGAGCTCCAGGGTTTGCTCCATAAGTTTCTTGTGAAAGAACCTACAGAGGATCCAAAAATCCTTAATAGAGTGCTTGACATAGTTATGAATTCTACAAAACAATGGATTCTTTCTTTCTTCCTCAGTGTGGTCTAGATACAATGAATGGCCTAGCGATTCCATCTCCAATCCATTTATCCAAAACAAGGTTCAATTCTTCTGCAGTACATGGGATCACAAGTGGTTCCTCGGCCATTTTTCCTTCAGGTCTCTTCCTTTTTTCACCTACTGACGCTGTCATGGCCTAGGGTATTGGCACTCTCTTTGTTCTCATAGTTAATGCAGTCCTCCTAGTTCTATGTAGCAGGTCAGCAAACTGGGTTATGCATAGATTTTCAAGATTAAGCCTGTAATCAAAGAGCATGTTGGATATGTAGGTCTCCATGAGCTCTTTTTCTTCATGGTCTCCATAGCAGTCCAGAAAAACTTCTTCAAACCTTTTGATGACCTAGACAGTATCCTCTTCAGGCCTTTGCCTTACCATTTGAAGGTTTTGGAAGGTGACATTGTCTTCACCTAGATAGTACTTTGCACAAAACCTCTCCTTCATCTTGTCCTAGGTCTTGATGGAGCCAGGCCTCAAAGTGGTGTACCATGTATATGCTTTGTCCACTAGGGACTTAGCAAACTCTCTTAGACACAGCTCCTTGTCTCCTACGTAAGGGCTCATAGTGTGAATGAACCTACTCACGTGTTCCACAGCAATTCCATTTCTTCCATCAAAATTGTCAAGGAGTTCTGGTAGGAATGGGGGATCCTGAGAAAATTGCTTAGGGGTCCCCGAGAGCTTTTCCCTTTCTTGTTCCAAAAGAGCATTGACATCTACTAGCATGAGATACTGGGGGTTAGCTCCCCCTCCTACTGCTGACCCTCCCTTTGGTTGGGCTCTAACTTGGTTGACCAGGTGGGGCATTATCCCTGATTTCTTAGGTCCTGCCCTCTTTGAGGAAACGAATCTCTTGTTGCAAATCTTTCAACATTTCTGCCATTCAAGCCACAAGGTCTAGCTCCTGCCCTGTGCGCCTCTGTCCTAAGATGACCTCCTGCTCCACTAGAGGTAATTCGCATTGGTACCTTTACTGTTCCTTGGTCTTGGAGCCATGCTCTGTGAAGGGAATTCTTCTTCCCTCTCCTTTACCTAGTCCCCAGTAGAGTCATCAAAATGTGTGAGTCCATTTTTGGACAGTACCCAGGCCTAAGTAGAAACAAGGATCCTGGGCCCTTTACTTGTTGTCTAAAGGGACTAGGCTTGGTTCACCACAGCTAAATGGGCTGATTTCAAACTAGATGGTGAACAGAGCACGAATCCTACAACACATACATGCTAACAAAAAATAAATATATGCATTGAATAGCAAGAAACAGCAAAGGAACGAAGTGGTAAAGAAAGACACAAAAATAAAGCGTTAAGGATCCTTAAAACAAAATATTCTATTACTTTCATAATTGTGTAATACACTATGCTCACTAGGACGTGTTACAAGGTCCAAATAAGTTCAAAAACCACAGACTTAGATGGCTCTTCAGGCCTCTAAGACTTGCAAAGTTTGAATCCCTTTGAATCCGAGTGTGTTCTCTAGTGGTTATTTGAGGATACCGGGTGGTATTTCCCTCTATTTTCTCTTTTTTTTTGAATTTTGACAGAGTTTTCTCAATAATTCTACTCTAATTCACTGTTGCTGAATGCCTTTCATTGTTGGCTGCTTCCGCTTTTATAGTGTCATCCTAGGGTTCCCGGGGTACCACTACCACTGATTCCCCCATTTGCTCCCTTGGGTACCAGAAGCAATGTTGTACCAGCAACATTGGTGGCTGGTCCCTTCCTCATTCCTCATTATTTTCTTCTTTTGGGGTTTCTTCCTCAAAAGCCTCTTGTTGACTTTCCGGTCTGGGTTGTCCTTAAAGAGCTAACCTTTGGTCCTTTTTCTTTCAAGACTTCTAGATCCCACATTTTCAGACTCAACTTTTGACTATTTTTCCCTTTATCATTTTTTCCCAATGAGCTGATTCCTTCCTGCCAGGTTGAAAGTTTCCCAGCCACCTTCCTTCATGGTTCTTCTTTTTGGGTTCCCCGAGGTACCAGCCCCTCGTTCATGAATTGTTGATTCCCAAGCCTTCTGATTCTTTTTCTGCATCATTAGGTGGCTGGTAGGGACTTATTTGTTCTCGTTCCTTTTGTTTCTTGGCACCCCTCCCCCTTAAACTGTCTTAATCTAACCCTGGCTTTGCTGCACGTCCCGAGGATCCCAGGCTCCTGGCAATCCCCAGGTATCCCGGCCCAATTCTTACCATTGGGCTTCCCATCGATTTTCTGACCTTGGCGGGCTGGGCTTTTTTCTTCCCTTCATTTCATGAGTTTTAAGGCTTACCCATTCATGGGTTTGGGTTCCTCTTTAAGACCTTAAATGGATTTGGGCCTACCATCTTTTTTCTTTATTGCAGGCTCAAGAATTTTATTTTTTATGGAGTTCAATTCTTTATGCCATTTTGGGTCTTGGTGCAACATTGTGACTTTTTAGACCTCAACACAAGTTTAGTGGTAAACTTTTTGCATTTTAAATTACAATCCCAAATATGCCCTCCCAAATCAAGCAGTGATTAGCCTCTAAACATCTCAAGTTTATTTTCCACTTGAGTTGGCAATCACTTTTTTTTTTTATGCCCATCACTTTTAATGGGCATTTGGTCCTAAATTTGTCTTTGGATTTTAATTTGTGGTTTGCTTTGAGTAAGAGTGTTGAAATCAACTTTAGCTGGTTAGATTTGAGTCCATGAATTCATTGATAGCTTTGTTGATGGCAATTGCCTTTTAAATGTAGGGTTCCTAGGTAAAAATCATATAGGTGTACTCATTTGAAGATTCATTATTATGACCAAATTCAAATCTATTTTGCTAGAAGTTTCATAGATCTCTATGGGCCTAGGCAATTGATGTTTTTTGTGACTTATCCAATTTTTGTACAATCTCGTTTGAGTCAAACCTCTATTGATAAATGATAACTTTGATATTTGGATTAAAAATAATAAGCAAAATTTTTCCCACTAACAAATTCCAAAAAATTCATTTTTGTAATGTTAGTAACCCAGCCAGTGAAAGGTCAAAACCACCGTGGATGCTATATGAAAGAAAAAAAATATATATATATATTCACATTAAGCTCTCTTTTTCTCTCGGCTAGGGGGAGGAGGAGCCATTGTGTGGGGGACTGGGGGTTAGAGCATTAGCAATGGGCTGTCCAAAACACCCAAATTTCTATTTTAAAACATCAAATGTGAAGAAGAAGAAAAAAAACCTCCAACATCCAGTTTCTTATACTTAAAATTTTTTAACAATATGTTACAATAAACTCTTACTTATTATAGAGTTTACTGTAGCAAGTTGTAAATTTCCTTTTATTTTAGTTTATTCACTCAATTCTCTCTCTCTCTCTCTCTCTCTCTCTCTCTCTCTCTCTCTCTCTCTCTCTCTCTCTTTGACTCACTGTATTCTCTCTCTTTCTCAAATTCACTCTCTCTTGACCCTCTCTCTGTATCTCATCCCTTTCACTTCTCTCTCTTAGGTCGTGCTTCGGTGCGATGATAGTGGCGTGAGTCGTGTGGTGGAGGTGTTATGGTTTATGGGTCGCTTGGGTTGTGGGGTAGGTTGTGTGGTGGTGGTTTGTGAGTCATGGGTTTTGTGAGTTGTGGGTTTTGCTAGGTCGTGTGGTGGTGGGTTCCGATATTTGGTGTGGTGGATTGCGGTGATGGGTTTCTCTGGTGTGGTGGTGAATTGTAATGGTGGTGTGGGTTGTGATTCAATATTTTATTTTTATTTATTTATTTATTTTTTTTGGTGGTATGGACTCTTGGTGGTTGTGATAGATTCTCGGTGATAGTGGCTGCTGCAGTTAAGGTTTTTTTTGGGGGGGGGGGGGGGGCTATGGGATTTGATTTTGGGATGAGTTTTGTTTGCATGTTGGATTGGTTTTGATTGTGGGAGTGGTGGAAGGTTTTGATTGTGGCTTGATATGTTGGTGGAGAGAGAGAAAAAGAGAGTGAAATGAATAAAAAATGAATTGTGTCGGGTGTGATGTGAAAAATAAGATATGGGATGTTAGGTCAATTGCAAAATGGTGTTTTAAAGTAGATAAAGTAACTTTTGAGTGTTAAAATATATATATATATATATATATATATTTAGAACACTCCAATGCTAATGCTCTTATAATTTGGGAAAGTATAAAGGTTCTCTCTCTCAATAGGTAGCGATTTCAATTTGGAAAAATACGAAAGTCTTTCCGGATTTGGGTTTAAATTAGGGAAAAAAAAAGGGGTTCAGGTATAGGATTGCATATGTGTAATTTTTAAATAAAACATAAGTTGTGGCGTCATTAAAAAAATGTCGCCTCATTGCTTCGTTTGCGCATAGACAAGAAAATAAACGGAAGTGGATAGAGGGACCAATAGTTCTTACTTTTGAAACTTTAGAGGCCCAAAAAGTGCCCGTTTGAATTAGTGGTGAAGCTAAGATTTTAGTTTAGGGTGCAAGATTAGAAGAAAATTTAATTCAAAAAATATTTGTGGGGCATAAGAATTTAAATAAGGCACTTACGCCACGTGTCATATCCATGGCCGAGGAGTCCATTGTCGTGCCGAGAATGCCACATGCTCGGACAGTAAGGCCACACCAGTGGCACATTGCCAGAGGAGGTCCTACTGTTGAGAAAAAGTTTCGAAGAGGGGTTAGCCCTGACATGACTGAAGGGGTGGTGGCTGCCCCTAAATAGTGCTGCCTTGGCCGCCACAGCTCACAAGGGGCTCGGGAAGTGTCTGATGGGACAAGCACTCAAATGGTGGACTGAACAATCAACAAATGGAGGGCCAAGATCATCTAAAAGGAGCTATATAATGTAAGAGACCCTCCAAGAAGAGGAGGCAGAAAATCAATGGAGAAAACACCATGGCATTAAGAACAGTAACTGTAATCAAATCTAAGAGAAATATATTCAAGAACTACTCTCTTCGGACATTGCCGAGGAAGAATTTCTGTGCGCCACATTGGTCTATTCACTATTCTTTTTTCTTTTTTCTTCTTGCTCTCTTATCCTCTTTAGCCCATTGAGGTCGTTGTCCATTTCGTTGAAGCCTAGCTTTTTAGCCCACTCTCTACAAATTTATTGTATTGGGCTCTTCGGGCCTTAGTTCATTCATCTTTTGGATATAAGGACTAAAGCCCACCCTTACAATATTAATCAACATTAACAAAAACAAAAACATTTATATAATAGTATAATCGTCATACCAAATGTAATATAAATGTAAATTATAATTATGTTTCACATTTAGGTTAATATGCATAGTCTCCCTTGACGATTTTTCATTTTATTAAAATAGAAAACAAAACAAAAAATCAATTCACGGTTAATAACTATCAAATCAAGATATAAATATAAGTACATAAAGTAAAAACATGAAATTTGATTACTCAAAATAAATCAATATAAAAGAGTTAAAATTATAGCAACATACTTCGAAATTTTTATATTATTTCACTACCTTGATTGCTTTAAAAAATATGTAGAATTCAACTTTTTTTTTTTCTAGTATTCTAATTATTCAAAATTTACTTTATAACCAAAAAAAAAAAAAAAACCATAGATTATAAGTGTGAAGAGATTGACGAAAAAAAGGGTTAAGGGAGTGATAGAGGCAATAGGGATTTAGTGTTTTTTTTTTAGTTATTTTAATTTAAAAATAAGACTGTAACTTTTTTTTTTTTTGATGAGAAACTTGTAACTTTATTAAGAAGAAAATAAATTCAGTACATCATGAGCAATAGCTAACTCAATCAGCGATGGATTTTCCTCTATCCATGTTACATTATTATCAATATTATCTATTTCTTTGGCAAACTTTGCCAGAAGATGTGAAGGTTTATTGCCTTGACGCTTCACATGAGACACTTAAACTAATCTAAAATCTTGAAGTTTGTATGCAATACCAGTCAGAACATTTGAGACAACCATAGGAGGAGTACATAATCCCAATAGAGTGTCAGCTACAATCTTGGAATCACTTTCAACTACCACATCCCTTATACCAGTATCCCACGCAAATGACATTCCAATTTCCATAGCTTTAGCCTCAATCTCTAGCGGACCCAAAGGTTGAAGAAGTTTCTTGCTCATTGCTGCTGCAACCCTTCCTTCATGATCACAGATCACCACCCTAACCCCAAACCCCCGAATATGACTATAAACTGTACCATCCACGTTTACCTTGTAATTTTGGGCCATTGGTAATGTCCATGAATCATTCATCTCCATCCTCGGTGAAGCAATAACATGGTTTGCTCCCTGAAATTTAGCAAGCAAAGTTCGAACTTTTTGCACCACCACTATTGCCAATTGAAAAACACTCCCATGTCGAATTGCATTCCTATTGAACCACATGCACCAAGCTACCATAAAAATCATCTCCAAAGTGTCATCTCTAGCTTGGACAAAAATCAAATACCATACCAGATCCATAAATTCTTGATAATGAATTCCTTGTGTCTCAAACACAATACCAGATAAACTCCACACTTCATATGCTTTCCCACACTCCCAGAATACATGGCCACTAGATTCTTCCCCCAGACCGCAAGCTTCACACTGAGCTTCATCAATGACCTGTCGCTGATGCAGATTCATTTTTGTAGGGAGGATATTACGACAAACTCTCTAGGTGAAAGACTTAATTTTAATTGGTAGATTCAAGCCCCACAATCTTCTCCAAAATGTTTTGTGTGTATCAGCATTGGAGGACCCTGTTGTACTCTTCGCTAGAAATTTAGTCATTGCAAGCTTGTACGCACTTCGAACTGTAAACCGTCCCTTTGGAGTATAAGCCCACACTAGCCTGTCATATGGAAGACGACTACTTAAAGGAATGCTAAGGATTGAATGGACATCTGCTAGAATAAAAATTCGACGCACTAGCTCTTCACGCCATGCACTTGTTTGGGGATCAATGAGTACACTCACGGTAGATTGAGCGGGGATGGTGCTTGGTTGGGACAACACTTGTAAATAAGACGGATCATTAAGCATTTATCAGTCCAAATACCGATTGATTTCCCATCACCCACCTGCCATTTACACCCTTTTCTAACAATATTCTGTGCCACAATAATGCTTCGCCATGCAAATGATGCTCAAGAGCCTAGTTCAACCCCAAGAAAGTCACCATCTAGAAAATACCTCACCTTTAAAACTCTATAAACCAGAGATGATGTATTTGTTTGAAGCCTCCACCCTTGTTTGGCTTAAAGTGCAAGATTAAAAGTTTTAAGATCTTGAAAGCCTAAACCACCCTCCTCTTTTGGAGTACAAACTTTGTCCCAACTAAGCCATGCCATCTTAGTTTTTTCATTAGTTTACCCCCACCAAAATTTTCGGACCATACTTGTCATCTCATCACATAAAGTGTTCGGTAATTTAAAGACACTCATAGTGTACGTCGGTATAGCTTGTGCAACTACCTTAATAAGAATCTCTTTTCCAACTCGTGAAAGCATTTTTTCCTTCCATCTTGCTAATTTATTATCCAACCTCTCCTTCAAATTTCAAAAAGTATTGCATTTAGATTTACCCAAAAAGGATGGCAATCCCAAATATGTCTCGTGTTGCTTAATAACTTCAGCCCTAAAGCGGAATTTTATATCATCATGAATGTCCTGTGGTGTATTACTGCTAAAAAACAAAGAAGTCGTATCCCTGTTTAATTGCTAGCCAGACGCGTGCTCATAAGTTTCTAGAATATTCTCCAAGGTAGTGCAATCTTCCCTCGTGGCTTGGCAAAAAATAAGACTATCATATGCAAAAAAACAAGTGTGATATTGCTGGCCCTCTCGAGCATGCTACTACACCTTTCAGTAACCATCCTCCACAAATTTCGTTAAAAGAGCGAATAGACCCTCTGCACAAATCAAAAATAAGTAGGGAGAGAAGGGGTCCCCTTGGCGCAAACTCCATGTGGGGGTAATATGGCCATAAGGTTTCCCATTAATTCTGATAGAATAGGAAACAGAGCGTACACAACTCATCATAATATTGATCCACTTCACATGGAAACCCATCTTAAGCATAATTTTCTCCAAACAACCTCATTCAACTCGATCATAAGCCTTACTCATATCAAGCTTCACCGCTATCTCTCCAACCTTCCCTGACTTCTTTTGATTGATATGATGCATTGTTTCAAAAGCAACTAGTACATATTAGTAATAAGACGTTCAGACATAAAAGCACTTTGATTCTTACTAATAATATGTGAAAAATGTCGTTTTAACCTTTTGGCTAGAACCTTAGAGGCTAATCTGGAGATGACATTACTAAGGCTTATGGGCCTAAATTGGGTGATCTTTGTGGGGTTTTTAATTTTAGGAATGAGCACCACATGTGTTTCATTGAAATTAGGAGGACTAATACCATGATTCAAAAAATCCAGGATAGTTTTAGTGACACAATTACCAACTAAAGATCAATAATGCTGATAAAACAAAGGGGGCATACCATTAGGTCCTGGAGCCTTTTTAGGATGCATTCGTTTCAAAGCCTTAATCACCTCAATTGCTTGGAAATCTTGAGTTAAACCAATATTCATGACATCGGTCACCACATGCTTGATAGCATTTACCACCGATGAGGCATTTGATGGACCATTGGATTTAAAGATGTTAGTAAAGTAATCCACCACAGTGCTTTCAACTCTTTTATCATCCTCTTGCCAGACACCCTCTGCATCGCATAGACCCAAAATCGAGTTGCGTTGGTGCCAATGTGAAGCCTTTGCATGAAAAAAACTAGTATTTTGATCCCTATCCACTAGCCACATGTTTCTAGACCGTTGATTCCACATTACTAATTCTGTATCCAACCACCCATTTAGTGCACATCGAACCTCTTCTATTTCGCCATTCACAATGTCTCTATTTTGTAGTTCCAACCATTGTAACCATTTCTGTAGCTGAGCTATCTTCCTTCTAACATGGCCAAATTCTAGCTTATTCCAAGAAACAAGTCTATTTCGGCAACTCTCCAAGCAATTCTTAAGCTGACAACCACCTAACTTAAATAAGCCATCATGCCAAGCTTCCTACACAACTTCATCACACCTAGGATCTCAGACCCACATTGCCTCAAAGCGAAATAACTTCCCCCCCCCCCCCCCCCCCTCCTTTCAAGTTTGTTTTCTCTCCTAAGGAAAACATAAAACAAGTAAAGAATGGTTAGAAGAAGCCATGGAAATATTACCAATTTTTGCTTCTTTTTCACAATATTTTCCTTATCCACCTCCATTACTCTCTCCTTATCCACTTTTCTTTTCTTTATCAGAAATTCACCCTATGTGTCCATTGTATCATTTTTTCTTTGAGTTGGGTCTAGTCTCTTCCACTTACCATGTTGTTGTACCAAATTGGGTAGGGATGTATTAGAGTCTTAACCCTTATTTTCTTGAGGTCCCACACCCTTCATACCATTCAAAACATCGACATTAGCATGTTGTACTACCGTAGTTGGAACTTCCAATCCAAAACTACTCCCCTGTATCTGATCCTCTATCCTTGCTTGGAAATTAAAAACATCCTTCACTACATTACACTCCCCATCATTCTTGGCTGGTTGATCCACATAATCCCCATCCATATCCTTCATATTTGTGTGCCCCTCTCCTTGGTCCATGTCCCCATCCAAGCCTATAGTACTATTTTGCGAAAACTTACCAATTTCCCTATCAATGCTCTCTAAATGTGCACCAAACATCTCTGGATTAGCAAGGATTTCTTTTACAGAGTTTGACAGCTGAAAAACAGAACTACCATGAACTTGGGTTGGTCGAACTTCACCGTGTCCACTACTCCCCTCCTGCGCCGTACTTTCTCCAGTGATGACTTCCAAGAAGCGAGCCATCGGCCGCTACTCTTGTTGTGATGCTACCATAGCAGGTGGATACTGGGTCGGCTTATTTTGCACAACATGGGACACTTGAAACCGCTCTGTGGTAGCCCATAACCAAGCCCCATACTGCTGATCCTCCTTTTTCAAAGTTCCTTGGCTGCTTACCCACATCTTACAATCCTTTTCATCATAGTTCATAACACCACACCAGTAGCAAAAAATTGCCATACGCTTATATTTAAAGGATATCCACTGCGCCTGAGAGTCCCCCACATTCACTAGACATCCCCGGCACAAAGGTTGGCTAATGTCGATATTA
Organism: Quercus ilex subsp. ballota; assembly: GCA_032727855.1. Classification (NCBI taxonomy): domain Eukaryota; kingdom Viridiplantae; phylum Streptophyta; class Magnoliopsida; order Fagales; family Fagaceae; genus Quercus; species Quercus ilex. The sequence continues at coordinate 45,962,135 of CM064912.1, read as the reverse complement.
ACTCGCACACGAATGCAACGCCCTCGGCAATCCCCCTTAACTGATTCCTCAACATTCTCAACCCTACCCAGCATGCTTGCAATGGCCACTGCGTTTGCTTTTGTCATCTGTCTGATTTGTAGGCCATGTATTTGCACCCAAAAAGATGCAATGTCAAAGTTCGCATCCTCCACCGTTGCAACTTCGTTTGGGCGAAACAGACCTATCAAATATTTATCAAAGAACCAAGGTCCTTGCATTAGAATCCGTTTAGGGTCATCTTCATCATCAAAAATCAACATAGCAGTATTGTTTCCAAGGTCACGGACATCAAAATTTCCTCCATCCCTCCACATACTCCTCAAGGTCCTGGTAGTAGCTTCCAAATTAATTCTTCTCTTCATAAAAAACTTAGCGACAAGAACCCTGCTATTTCCAACTTTTTTATCGAAAAGACTAACAGTAGTGCTCTCCTTGGTATTGAGTGAAAGATTTGCCCATCGACCTGTGAGATCTTCCATCACTGAGACTAGATGGCAAAGAAGCAAGACCGGCAGAGAAGCGAGACTAATAGAGTAGAAAGAAGAAAAAAGAAGGTGGAGGTGATGGCTACCTTCTCCAGATATTTCCTCTCTTCTTTACTTACACGTCTTTGATGTCTTTCATGGTGCCCTGTCATTTGGTGCAAGTGGCCAACTGAGGCATTCCCAAGGTGCATTCGTTCCTCGGGCTCCTCAGATGATGGGTCTACTAGTTTTCTATCCTCGGACCTTAGCCCACATGTCAAGTCTAAGTTTATAGACTAACAATGTATTTTAAAGTTTTAAAAAAATGATTTCTCATTAAACCATATCAGCAATTTGCAATGGACAAAGTTTGACTCCAAATTATTTTGGAGTTATCTTTTTCAACTTATTACGTGGCAAATTATATAAGACTACCTATTACGTGGCAAATTATATAAGACTATTCATGTAATTTATTTAACACGCCATATGACTCTTAAAAAGAGTCATGTAATGCAAGAATTTTAGTTGTGAGTCCAATGGAAGGATAGAAAATGGAGAGGAGATAAAAAAGTGGGAGGATAGAAAAGATTTTAACTTCCCTTATTTTTGTTTGGTTGGAGTGGAAAAGTGAAGGGATAAAAAAAATGAGTTTATATAAATTTTCCCATATACCCTTATTAAAAAATGATGCCCAATTAAAACAAAAAAGTGTCAAACAACCCAAAAAAAAAAAATCACACAAATTAATTAAAAAAGAAAAATTATGCCCTGGAAAAAAAAAGTAAAAAAAAAATTCACATATTGTTAAACCAAAAAAAAAACTTGTATCACTCCCAAAAAAGAATAAGTGAAAAAGCAACCAGGTTCATGTAGGAAAAAAAAGGGTGAAAAAGCCACAGAGAGAGAGAGAGAGAGAGAGAGAGAGAGAGAGAGAGAGAGAGAGAGAGAGAGAGAGAGAGAGAGAGAGAGAGGTGAAAAGGCAACCAAGTTTACAAGAAATCTAGTGTTTAACCCTCGCTTACACCAAAAATCAATTGGTGTCTTGATTTGATGATAAAGAGTTATCATTAAAAGTGAATGTCATATGTTGGAACTCTCTCAAAAAAAAAAGTTTACGTGAGAAAAAAATTGGTAGTTTAGTCATTGATTACAACTATTCTTCTCTCCTCTATTTTCTTTCTTTATTGGGAAGATAGGAAAGAAATCACCTAGACCCCACCAATTTTTCATCCTCCTCTTCTCTCCAACTAAACACCCATAAAATCATTTATCTTTACTTTTTTCTCCTCTATTTTCTGTCATCTCTGTCTCATCCAAACCAAACCAAACCAAACCAAACGACCCTAAAACTACACATGAATAAAATATAGGATTCATTTCTACACATTAGTGACGGAACCCAATTCGAAGCCCATATCTGAATGAGCCCAACATGGAAGCCCATTTATCCAAAACCTTAAACCCTACTGTCCCATTTCATTTCTATTCTTTGCTCTCCCAAATTCCATTCCAAGTAAAACACTCGCAAAAGCTGTTTTCCTAAATGGATCCGAAGCTCTTCACCAAAACCCTAATCCAAATTGCGATTGCAAGAAGATCGTACTACACTAGTACAACTCGAACCCACAAGCCTAGCCTGTACTCCAAAATCAGTCCCCTAGGAAATCCTAAGACAAGCGTGGTACCAGAGCTCGATGATTGGGTCCACAATGGGAACAAGCTCCGAGTCGCCGAGCTTCAGCGAATCGTTCACGATCTTCGCAAGCGAAAGAGGTTCACTCAGGCCCTCCAGGTTTTTAATTTCTCTAAATTCGTTGAATGCTTTTTTGGTTTTGTCTCTGTTTGGTAGCTCAGAAAATGTGGAAAAGGAAAAGAAAATTTGGTTTTTAGTATTTGAATTTTTATTTAAAGGTCGAGAGAAATTAAATCCTTTTACGGTTTTACCCATCTGAGGATAGTGCATGTTTATGTGGCAAATGGAAATGAAAATTAAGTTTCATTTACTATCTGAGTTTCATATTATTAAGTGGTATGGATGGATTTCTAGTTTAATAGCTTCTGTTAATTTGTTTATGGATACATTTCATGGTTCAGATTAAATATTATAAATCATCTAAAACTTTAAATGATGGGTTATCATACACTATAAGATACAAGAATAAAATTGACCAGCTCCATTTCGCTTGAAATGGAGAGAATCATATTCGGTTGAGTAATTGATTTTGCGTATATAAATTTGTTTACCGTTTGAGGCACAGAAATCGTTGGAAAGGAATATCAGTAGCGTAGTTGATTTTGCTAAGATTGGATTAGTTAATGTACTTATAATATTAAGAATTTTGCTGTGAGTAATTTGTTCCTAATCTCCAACTTTGTGGCGCAGGTATCTGAGTGGATGAATAAAAAGGGTATATGTATTTTTTCACCGAGTGAACATGCGGTGCAGTTGGATCTCATCGGTAAGGTTCATGGATTTCATTCTGCAGAAAATTATTTTAATAAGTTGAAGGATCAAGACAAGACTGATAAGACGTATGGTGCTCTATTGAATTGCTATGTCCGCCAGCGCCAAATTGAGAAGTCCCTTTCCCATTTGCAAAAAATGAAGGAGATGGGTTTTGTTTCATCGCCTCTCACTTACAATGACATTATGTGTCTATACACAAATGTTGGCCAGCACGAGAAAGTTCCAGATGTGCTAATGGAGATGAAGGAGAACAATGTTTCCCCTGACAATTTCAGCTACAGGATCTGCATCAATTCTTATGGTGTAAGATCTGATCTTGAGGGAATGGAGAAGATTTTAAAAGAGATGGAGTGCCAACCTCATATTGTCATGGATTGGAACACTTACACTGTAGCTGCTAATTTCTACATAAAAGCTGGCCTAACCAATAAGGCGATTGATGCCCTGGAGAATGCAGAAAAGAAGCTAGATAAGAAAGATGGGCTTGGCTACAACCATCTAATCTCACTTTATTCTAGTATAGGGAAGAAGGACGAGGTCTTGAGATTATGGGGCCTGGAGAAAAGTGATTGTAAGAGATGCATAAACAGGGATTTTATCAACGTGCTAGAGTCTCTTGTGAGGCTTGGTGAGCTTGAAGACGCTGAGAATGTACTAAAGGAGTGGGAATCATCCGGTAACTGTTACGATTTTCGAGTACCCAATACTGTCATTATTGGCTATTCTGAAAAGGGTTTATGTGAGAAAGCAGAAGCAATTCTTGAAGACTTGATGGAGAAAGGAAAGGCCACCACTCCTAACAGTTGGAGCATAGTGGCAGCTAAATACCTGGATAAGGGTGAGATGGAGAGAGCTCTGGAATGCTTGAAAGCAGCCTTGTCTCTACACGTGGAGAAGAAAGGATGGAAACCCAACCTGAAGGTGATCACAGGGATACTGTCTTGGCTTGGTGATAAAGGCACTATTGGAGATGTGGAAGCTTTTGTGAGCTCACTGAGGACTGTCATCCCAGTGAACAGGCAGATGTACCATGCTTTAATCAAAGCCAATATAAGAGGTGGTGAAGAAGTGGATGAACTTTTGCACCGCATGAAAACCGATAAGATAGGCAAAGATGAGGAGACACAGAAAATGCTTGACATGAGGCAGACCTAAAATTTTATTTTTTAACCCATGCTATGTCTTTTAGTGGGGGCATAATGGCTAATTTTGCTTTGAAAGGCCGTTCATTGCTCAAAAGAGGTCAGGTTTTATCACGGCATTGCTGCTCCTTGGAGGAATTACAAAACAACAAATCTTTTTGAGTTATTAGGATCGTGTTGTGCTTCCTGATTTGTGCTCACTTGAAAGTTGAAAGTGCCATTTTTAACTATGCAGTGTCCTGACCAACTAAATTTAAATAAATGAAAAAATATGCAGTCATTGATGTACTCTGTAGTCTGTACCATTGTAATTCACCTCTTTTTTTGTTTTTTGTTTTCCCCCCTTAAAATGAAAACAATAATAATGTGATGAATTGAAATGGTCTACACCAAAAAAAATTAAAATAAAAAATAATATATATATATATATATATACACACACACACATAAATACACAATATATATGTGCCTCATAGGTGTGTGAGGAAAGCATTACATATGATGGCCTTACAAGATACTAATTTGGAAGAAGTTGGAGAGAAGGTTAGAAGTCCATATTGTAAAGCTAAAGATTTATTAGCATGATACCAGGCTCTATTGGCCTCCTTATTTGTATGCTGAAGCTGGTATAGGAGAGATCTCTTTTAACCTGTTTGCCAGCAATTTTGCCATGACCCGCTTAAAATAGGCAGAAATATCACACGAGAGAGAGATTGAATTTGGCACAATTAACAAATTATCCAGCAGCAAATCCCCAGAGGAAAAAGGCAGCTTTTTGGGTCCGATGGTTCTAGTGGATACAGATTTTGGCACACTGAAGCAACATCTAATTGTGTCCCATTCCATGGCTATCGTTTCATTTATTTTATTTTATTTTATTTTTAAGTATCCCATGAATTATTTCTCAGATGCTCACAAAAGCCCATCAAGATTTTGTAATCAGAAAAGAAGAGGAAATTTCCAGATTTGAGAATCCTCTCGTTAATAAGAACATGCAATTTTTACATTCCTTTGCTTTTTGTTGGAGGGAGGGGGAGGGAGTGTTCGTATGCAACCTATTCCGAAGCATGTAAATCCTCTGAGAGAGAGAGAGAGAGAGAGGGAGAGAGAGGGAGAGGGAGTTTGGAAAAATACATGGCGTCGTCAAAATTATTAACGCAGGAGTTTCACAAACATTAAACATACCCCAAAACCATAGTAAAATATCATAACATAAATCATTTTTGTATATAAAGCAAAACATTTAAAACATCTATAATGTCAATAGACACGCTTCTGACACATGTAAATTGGCTTCAAAATGATGTCCTGAATTATTCGATAAAATCACAACCCTACTCAGATAGAGTAGATTTTAGCTCTCCATTGTTGCGCAGCTCCATTACAATGTCACATCCACCTATTAGCTCACCTTTATAGTAAAGCTGAGGAAAAGTTGGCCAATTGGAGAATACCTTTAACCCCCGTCTCACTTCCTCATCATTTAATATATCAAAGGACCCAAAACTTACACCATCCTCCTGTAGGGCATTTACAACTTTGGAACTGAATCCACACCTAGGAGCATCCGGTGTACCCTTCATAAAGAGCATCACAGGTGAAGAACTGACTAATTTCCTTAAACGATCTTCAAAAGACTCCTTTTGACCAATACCTTTCTCAGCTAACACCTTCTTCAATTCCCCACTTTTCTGCATTTCCAACACAATGTCTGATCCACCAATGAGTTCAGCCCCTATATATAGTTGAGGGTAACTAGACCAATTTGAATAAACTTTGAGCCCTTGACGGATTTCTTCATCGGAAAGAATATCAAAACTCCCAAACTCCACCTTTTCTTGTTGAAGGATTTCAACTACCTTGCGACTGAAACCACACTTGGGTTCATCTGGTTTTCCCTTCATAAACAGCATAACTGGGCTTGAATTGATCAGGCTTGCAATCCGAGAGGTTAGGTTAGAACTTAGTCCAGTGGAATCAGAGATGCCACCCTTTCCACTTCCAGGTTCACTTACTTTTGTCTCATTAGACGCATTAGTGTCAATCCCATGATCCTTGAAAACTTGTTGTAATTCACCACTCTCATGCATTGCAATTACTATATCGCACCCCACCAAGAAGCTCTCCTTTGCAATAGAGTTGAGGATACGTTGGCCAGTTAGAGAATTTTTTCAACCCTTCACGAACCTCATTGTCAGCTAGGATATCAAAGCTTCCAAATTTAACTTTTTCCTTCTTCAAAATATCAACAACTTTTTGGCTAAACCCACATCTTGGCTCTTCAGGGTTTCCTTTCATGAATAGGATGACTGGGTGAGAGTCAACTAGTTGCTGGAGTCGCTCTTTCAATGCATCACCAGGTTGCACTTGATTTTTTAGTTCTGAAGAATCATTTTCTTAGCAAACTCTTTGACTGTTTCAAGGACGGTAGGTCCTGCAGCCATCCCAAGGCTGGCAGGCGCAGCAGGTTCTCCAGGGTTAACAGACCCAGAAACTTTAGCAACTTTGTTGGCCAAACTAGATGGATTTGCACCCTCCAATGTATCTACAGACTTACCATCCTGACAAAGAAAGTAAATTTTTTATAAAAATCAAGGATTCACCAAAAGAAGACTATTCTAAGGGGGAGGGGGAAGAGATGGGTCAAGTATTTAGATGCAGTGGTTTCGAATTTATACAATTACCAAGGTACAAAATCAAATTATAAATTTCCAAATCCCATCCTAGTTTGAGTATCTAAAACAAGTTATAATAAGATCTTTCAAAACCCCCTCCCAAAAAAAAAACCTAGCAAACTTTGATAATTATTAAAGGGAAAACATGGAAACAAAACAATCCATAAAACAGAACCCAAATGTAACATATGATCCTTATCACACACAAAAAGGTGATAGATAAGCCTTAGCTCAAATGCACTTCTTCCAAAAGTATGGGGTGAGGGTGAGGTCACGAGTTCAAGGGTAGCGTGTAAAACTTACCAACATAATTTTTTAATTCACTTCATGGGTCAATAGTTATAAAAATTTATAACAAGATGCCACTAAAGTTACAACAAAAATATGCAAATTTCAAGATCTATTTGAGCATTTTTTGAGAATTTTAAGTCTACTACCATACCCAAATGGACCGTGTAGTAGTTCCAAAACACTCAAAAAATTTCTGCACGTTAGGATATAGTGCATCACTTCATTATATCATGGCATCTCACTTTCTAACACTTCCATTAAACATTAGATTCCATTTGTAATAGGTTGTCACTCAAGTTGATAGAAGTGATGACATTAACCTTATAAATAATATTAGTGCCAAGTAAATGTCATGATCCACTGTTCCCTCTTCCTCAAATCATGCAATTTAAAATTTTTGTTGCTAGTCTACTTCCAATCCATCTAAAACCTATATAACTACTTGTATCATCATATACTCACCAATAATTCTCCTCTCCTTTTTCATCAATGTTAACAAGATTAAAGTCTTATTGCAAATTAAGACACTAAAATTATGCAGACATACATACTTTTTACTCATTTCTCAAAAAAAATTAAAATCTTCCTATTAGAAATTCAGAATATAATATTTGACAAACAACCACCAAATTATGTTCATACACACCAATACGGTGGCACTAGCCCTTGACACCAAAAAATAACTCTCACAAACAGTAGTTGCAAAACTGTATAGGGGAGACAACCAAAAAGCATAGTCATTGATACTACTGTACCTGGTACCAATACATACTATTGTCAAGTGCAACCTAACATGCTAGCAGTTGGAATGCAATCCAAATTTCACATCAATTAATTTTCAAATTCCATAGTTTTTCAACCATTAAACACCACAGCATCTCCATAATAAACCCGACCCAATAAAATAGTAACTAGGAAATTCTCATTAAACAAACCTTGAAGAAAACGAAGTAAGGCACAGCAGAAACTGCATAAGCTTCAGATATCTCAGGTTGCTCTTCAGCTTCAACCTACAATAGTTTTATCCAAAATTTCCAAGAAATTAATAAAAGGAGAGTAATTGACAAGCAGAAGGTAAAAATTTCAACAAATAAAAACAAATAAAAGGAGATGAATTGACAAGCAAAATATGACAATGACAACAAGCCTCAATCCTAAAACTTTGGGATCCACCACAGATCATCAACAGATGAACTAGGCCGATCTCATCATCCGTACATAACGAATTAATGTGGTATATTCATATAAGAATATATGAACAGCAAGAACTAGCATTCCTAGTGAGACTAAAACTCAAGGGAAGAAAATAGATCTTATCACCTCCGTCCTCTCTAAAACATCTAATAATACCATTTAACCTTTTCATCAGCTTTTTTTTTTTTTTTTTTTTGGGTTCCTTTTAACTTGAATTAAATCCAAAATCATATTCTATGTGACTTCCTTAATTGACATGCCACTTTTTCAACTTGTAACACTAACACCACAATTTTAAGTTTTTCGTAGGACTCTTTTTTGTTTCAAATCCAAAATGATATTCTCTCGATTACTTCCTTAATTAATATGTCAAAATTTTACTACTTGTACCAATGTTATTGTAAGTAAGTTTTGTGTGTCTGTGTCTGTTTTCGTTTCCTTAAATTAAAATCAAATTACTCGTGTTCACTGGTGTATTCATTCAGTTTGAACATGAATGACCAAACCAAAACTATCTAAAATATTGAGACCGATAATAAAAGAAAATTTAATGTTTGGTTTAAAGCAAAAGAAACGAACCCTGAGAAAGTGGGCATGAGGGAAATCAGTGGAGAGGTGGGAAAAGACATCGTCCATGGGCTTTGAAGCTTCGCACCATGACGCCCAGAAGTGCACACTAACCGCTGCGCCACTCGCTACCACTTTATCAAGCTCCGCCTTTGATTGCACGTCCTTCACTGACCCACCCATTTTGTCCCAAAAACACAGAGAGAGAGAGAGAGAGAGCTCCCAAACCCAAACCCTAAGAGAAGATTTTTTTTTTTTTTTTGAAACCCCTAAGAGAAGATTTTACTTTTAGCTGAGAAAATAATACTACTATTATTCAATGATCGGTTACTATTCCAGATTCTTCTAATACGATATACTACAAGTTGTGGCTGTGGCATTTTTAATGGACCAGATTCTAGTGGACCCAAACAACGGCAGAAAGCTCAGCAAAATTTGCCAAACAGTATATTTTCAAAAAAAGCTAAGAGTGTGGTATGTGTTCAAAGTTATTTAGTAAGTTAGATTATTTTTGAAAGTCGAGTTTGGCAAACTCGACTTTGGGCTGGAAAACAAACA